>VRYO01001760.1:2912972-2936991 GCA_009812075.1 Sialia sialis | reverse complement strand
GGCTCCTGCCTTTCTTAGCAGACACCTGTCCTCCAAACCAGGACAAGGGCCTATACCAACAGTCTCAGGAGCATCACAAATGACATTTATTTTACTGCCTGACTTGAAAATGTTTCCAGTGTTGGAGTTTTGATTCAGCTGCAGCACCAGGAAAAGCTTCCCTTGCTCACAGGCCATGTGGCTCCTTGCATTCCACATGTAAAGTTGGGAATTTAATGGACTCTCCTATAGGAAGGAATGCATTAACTACAGGTCAGCAAACTCTGGTTATTGGGTTGTTTCACACTGAGAGCTGTTATTACCCTGTTGCTTTTAAGGTGCCTGTTTAAAGGTAATTATTTAGTCTGTCCAAAGCTGTGTGGAATTCCAGCACAGCCTCTGCTCCCTGGCGTTAATGATGCAGCACAGTCACAGCTCCATGTTCCCCTTGGTTTGCCCTTGGGACAGCTGACTCTCAGGGATTGGTTTCTCTCTTTTTCTTTTTCACTTGTCAAGGATTGGCATATGGTTTCCCTGGATTTGTCATTCGTTCAAAATAAATTCAAAAAATATTCTTTTTTGTTTCATTTCCCTTTAGAATTGAAATTCCAGTGTGTTCTGTAACAAGCGTAGAAACCCTGAGCCTGGATCTATTTTTACTCTTTGACACAATCCTGTGTATTTTCCCACGATGAGATTTGTAGTCAGTGTGGGAATTTATATTGGGATTGAGCCTGGAAATGTGTAAAATGTTTTTTTCCTCTTAGGATGGAAAGGGAGAGGACAGGTCAGGGGATGGCCTTGTTTGACAGTGAGATGGGAGGGGACTCCAGTACAGACAAGAATTAGCCCTGACTCTTCTGAAGTGACTCTGTGGACCTGCAGGAATGAAGGTGTCCAAAATTTTGGGAAGTCTTGGTGTTTTTAGAAAGCTGCTCCTATGTGACGTGTCCATTACTCATCTTGAGCATCTGTGGTGGAATCAACAAGTGAATCCAAATCATGCAACTTCCTCCCACTCACGGGTCATTGGAGGTGTCCTGGCCTTTCAGGCACCAGACTGTTCCTCATAAAACATTCCAAAGACTTGCAGGTGCCCAGAAAGGAAAATGAGGAGGGATGTCTTTTCCACCCCCTGGATGTGGTGTGTAATTACTGGAGGCAGATCCTGATTCTCTGTCTGCGTTGCTCATCCGTGCTGTGTCTAAGAATTCCTTGATATTCAAAGTGCCCCAGCCAAGCCAGGTTTGCATAATGTGATTAAATTAGGAAATGATATTTCATGCCTGGATATTACAGTGTACACACACACACACACACTTTCATCCTGTGTTGGAGTGTCGCTTGCTCTGCTCTGATACCGTGCACTAGAGGATGTCTGCAAATGGAATTATTTCAGGATAGTTATCCTAAATAACCCCATGTAGGGAAACCTGTATTGTAGCACAAAAGCACCTTACTCTCCTTTATCATAATCCATTTAAATGTGGATTATGCTGATGCAGAGCAGGGCGCTCCTACTTTGGAATAATTTTCAATAGGAATAGTTTTTATGCTTTTGGCTCACACCCTACATTATCCAAACTGGCTTTGAAGTGTAAACAAGCCTCTGATGTGTCTGTAGTATTTCCATTCTGCTCCCTGACTCCTCCTTGTTTCTTGGCTCTTCCTTTGGGAAGGTCCAGAGCAAAACCAGACCTGCAGAGCCCGTCATTTAGGTCTTTGCTTTCACAAACCTCATACCAAGGGACGTTTCCAATCGGATTCCCAGTTTAAATGCCTCCCTAAGCTTTGAAGGGAATATTTAGATGCAAGTTTCTGATGCTGAGCCATCCCCACTGGTTATATTAGGACATTAAATGTTTCCTTTCACACTTTCCTGAAACCGAGGTTTGTGTTCCAAACCTCCTGTGGCCTCTTTTGGGGCTGTTTGGGGTTTTCCCTCTGTTACCACCAGCCTGTTCTGCACCTCCAGAGAAACCTGTGGGTACAACTCTCAGAAAGGTCCAATGCAGGGAGTGCTGTCACAGCTCAGAGCCTCCTGCTCTCCTGTGTGAGGAGCAATGATGTGCAGGGAAGACAGCAAGGAGGGACCCTAAAATCACCCTCTTCCATTGTGTCAAAAGCCATTTGTACATCTGTCCCCATGAAAAGTCACAGCTTCTTACCTGAGGCAGGTAAGATTTAAAACTTAAACCTTAAACATGTGTGTCCTGTCTCTTGGTTTGGTGTCATCTTTTCCTGTTTGTGTCATTTTATCCCATAGTTTTCCACACCTCTGTCACATCCTCCAGCCCTTGCTCCTGCCTCACCTGGGAGTTGCTCCCACCTGAGTTCCACGTGGATTTATCAGCTGGATTTTACCAGATCTGTAAGTGCCATTCAGGACAGAGCAACACAGAATACCTAATCTGGTTTTTGCTTTGTTAATCCTTTTTCTGGCCATTCCCACTGTGTTTATTTCTAAGCTCTGGGAGTACAATGTGCTGGTGCAGAGTCCTGCTCGTGGTGATGCCACAAACACAACTCATTTGGAGCTTCACTGCCTGGAGATCAGTGGGGCTGTTTTATCTTCTGTTTCATCACTGATACCATGAGGTCCCTCTGCAGCTCCTCACAGACAGGTTTAGATTTGACTAGCCTGAGTAGTTCTGAAACATCAGCAAACTCATTCATCTCCACTGGCGCCAGCTGGCTCGGCACAAAGGCTGGGGACACCAGGCAGGAACTCCAGCTCCTGTCACCCTGAACTCTGCTTGAGGCAGCACTCATCCCCCAGCCATGAAAGTGGAGAATTCTCTCTTAAATCTGTGCGATTTTACATAATTTCCATATAATAAATGATATAATCCCTTTTAAGATACAACCACAGAGGCGAAGGATCCTGCTCACAAAGACGATGGAGGTGCTTTCTTCAAATAAAAAGAGGTTTATTAAGAGAATGAGAATGACATTGTAGTGTGGTTGTTGTACATCTATTGCAGCATTAAGAGAAACAACAGCAAGTACAAAATCCTGCAGAACTTCTAGAGTCATCATCATCACAGCCTAACTTGTCCATGCTAGAGTTTGGTGGATCCAAAACTTCATTCCCATTTCTAATGGCAGAAAATCCAGAGATTTTCATCTTTCAAAAGAAAAAAAACCCAACCCAAAACAAACAAACAAACAAACAAAAAAAGGCAAAACAAAAAACCCAACTCAACTTGATATAAATAACTTGCACTGGACATTTTTAAAACTTTCAGATTTTAATTACACATAAATAAATATATACAGATTTAGAACAGTTCAGTTTGGCCTGGTTCAAGTTCTGCTCCTTGTGCTTTATTTATTATTATTATTATTATTACTAATTTTAGAAACTTGTGTGCTGTTATCTGTAGGTCGTGGAGATTTTTTTAGTCCTGGGTTTAACTTCACCTGCCTTTTCCCCGGCCTGGAGGGCAGCTCCCCTCAATCCTGCCCTGGGACCTGTTGCTGTGTGGTTGTTCCTCCCTCGTGCCGTGGCTTGGGGCTCCTCAGCCCACAGGAAAATCCACAGTGAGTCTCAGTTTGAAGCTGTAAACAAAGCCTGGACCTGCTTTAAATCCACAGCAGTTCTGCCAGCAATTTTCCTTGGCCTGGCATCAGGGCTGGGCTGTGGGTGGGGAAATGGGAAAGGTTTCCTGTGAGTTTGCCTCAACACCGGTGGATAAATCCAGGTGGAGCCAGGGCTCTGTCCCCTGCCCTTGGCTGCTCCTGCTCTGGGTCTTGCACTGATGAGAATTTTGCTCTTTCCTCTCAGTTTCTGACTTGGAACAAATTCCTGGACCACATCAGGATTTCACTATGGGTTTTTTAAAAAGCAAAATAAAATCAAATTGCACATGACTTGGCTTCCTGCATCCACATTACAAAAAAAAAAAAAAAAAAAAAAGGCAAAAGGCAAAACCCCAAAGCCATCAGCCTGGCTTTTCTCAATCTCACTACGTTCATTAGCACTGTTTGTTTGTAAATTCTTGAAGTCTTCTTTTTTCCTGTGTTTCCTTTGCTTGCTTTTACAGAGTTTCAAACTCAGCAGTTCAGAAAACAGTGCCCTGGGTGACGTTTCCCCCTGGAGCCGTGGCAGGTGCCCGGGGATGCTCCCACCGGGGCAGGCAGCGCTGTTATTTCCGATGCTTCACCTCTTTGTCTGACGCTTTGGTGTCGCCGGTCGTGTGCCCGTTCCCTGTGCTGTTCATGAATATTTTATCCAGCCCCTTGAGGGACTCCACCAGGTAGTTCTGGAAGGCGGTGAGGGCAGCGCAGATGGCCGGGCCCCCGAAGCCGTGGGTGATGAGGCTGAAATGAGTCAAACAGCTCTGAACTCCGGGCTCCAGGATGAGCGAGGGGCGGCTGTTCCCCAGCGGAGAGCGATCCTGGGCTATCAGGTCTGCAAACTCCTTGCAAATTTGTCTGGAAGAGAGAGGTTTGGTCACTACAATGCTGGCAGAGAGCTGCAGGACACAGTCATAGAATCATAGAGCAGTTTGGATCATCCAGTTCCAACCTCTCTGGCATGGACACCAGGTTGCTCAGAACTTCATCCAACCTAGCACTAAATACTTGGGGCATCCAGAATTTCCCTGGGTGTATTTTGGGGTTCTTCTCCCGCTCCCTGAACAGCCACCTCCCCACTGGGAGTTTTTGGCTGCAGAACTGGAGCCACCGCTGCTGCTCCAGCTTTGAAAGGGCACACGAGGCAGTACCAAAATGCTCCCCAGGGCTGGGTTACCCTCTGCCATGCAGGAGCAAACCCCTCAATCCGTGCAGGCCATTCCCCCTGCTGGACACCTTCCTGCAGTAAAGTCTGGGGGCTGATGCTGCCCTCCTCACTGCAGATACAGAACGATGTGGCTCGTTGCCCTCTGTACTCACTTGGTAGCCAGCAGCATGTTTTTCCTGGTGTGGAGCTCCGTGGGGTCGGAGTGCTGCCGGCACAGGTACTCTGCTGCCGCCTTGGCTGGGAACTCCGTCTCACAGACGTACCCGAAATCCCGAGCCAGGTGAATGGCTTCACCTGCAAGCAGGGCAGAGGAACATCAGCAACGTGCCAGCACCAGTGTGACTGGCAACTGGGAACTGGGAACTGGGAACTGGGAACTGGGAACTGAGAACTGGGAACTGGGAACTGGGATCTTCTGTGGAGCTGCAGCTGTCTCACTGTTGGGGCTCAGCTCAGATGGGACTGGAGTCCTTCCCTGCCTCAGTGGCCACCCAAGAGCGCTCCCCACTTCATCTTGTGCTGCAAAAACAGCTCTGAGTTTCTTATTCTCATCTATAAGGCAATTAGTCTGTGTGAGCCAAATGAACCAGTGCCAGCTCTAAGCAGCAGCTGGGTCCTTCCTTTACTACTTTTGCAAGAGCATCAAGGCAGTGCTGGCCTTGGAGCAGGATGAGGATGATTCCTTCTACCTGCTGCAGAAGGAATAGCAGAGGCATTTCTTTGTGAGCTTTCCCTGATGCTTCTTCCCAAATTTCCTGCTTGGCCTCTCCAAATTGAGTAGAGAAAAGGAGCCTGGAGGGTCACAGAGTGACCTCAGCCCCATGAGTGCTGGACAAGGCAGGCAGGAGGAAGGGGCAGGAGGAAGGGGCAGGAGGAAGGGGCAGGAGGAAGGGGTTACATCCCTCACAGTGCCCCTCGGGCTGGACGTGCAGGCAGTGTATCCATCACCCCGTGGAAATGCCCACCCATTGATGGAATTGATCCATCTCCAGGCGTCCCCGTGGAAATAATCAGAGCTGATGGCAATTGATCACGCCCAACACCCGAAATCCTGGTCGGGCAGGCAGAGCTAATTTGCCTTGCCCCCCTGCTGCTCACATGTATTAGGCCATCCATCCTAACAGCATTAACCCAGATCCCATCCAGCCTGCTCCCCGAGCTCAGTCTGTGGAGCTCTGTCACAGGTCAGTGTCTCTGCTTCCCTTGTAACAACACCACTTTCCAATTCATCTCCTTCTCTAGAGAAAGGGCAAATAAGGTAAACCTAAAGAATGAGAATTTGCTGTTGTTTGTGTGTTAAAAAACAGTCAGAAAATATCAACTGCTGAAAAACTGGTACTGAGATAATAAAATAGATCTGAGTGACCTCATGGTCAGAGCCAGGGCTGCAGCCAGGATTAATTTCTTCCATGAATGTGTGAGTGGTTGCACATTTTAATGTTTTTTCAAAGGCAATTTGGATGCTGGCTTAGAGAGGTGTCAGAGGGACAGGGCATCCTGGCTTTAGTGTTAAAGACACATTGAGCCAGATCTTGAGGAGGAGAGGCTGTAGGAGAGTGCACAGAGGGTCATGGTGGGCAGAGGGGCAGCAAGAGCCTGGCTGAGGGCAAATCTCCTTCCAAGAGCTCAGGGATGTTTCTGGAGTGGAAATACAGCCCTGCTGCTCCCCTGGGTGCAGACTGGAGGTGCTCTCATGGAGCACTTGCCCAGAGAGGGTGAGTGCTTGGTGTGTGTGGTGAGGGCTCCCAAGGGAGATTTTCTACCTGGTGCTCCCTGGGTTCTCCAGAAACATCCTCCCCATCTGTATGAGCGGCTGCGGGTCGGTGTAAGAAAAAATATTTAATCTGCACACAAAACCCCATCCATTGCCTCTTTTAAATAATTAAGGAAGGCAGAGGGGAGAAAACAAATTAAGCCAAGACAGCAAATGTTCAGGAAAGAGTGTGTTTGGGGCAGAGGGGCACAATAGAGTTTGTGTGTGCTGGTGATGGCATTGCTGGTGATGGCACCTTCCTCTGGCTGGAACATCTCCTGATTCCATCATGCTTACAGGCAGGAGGAAATTATCTCCATCAAACACTCATGGCACCACTCCTATTTGCTATGAGCTGGGAAGCAGGAACCAAAGCATCAGCAGCCACTTGAAATCAAACTGTACATTTCTTCCTTCCTTTCTTTCTTTCCTTCATTCTTTTCTTTCTTTTCTTTTCATGGAAATCAGCCTTCCATTCAGCACGAACCAACTGCCCTGGGTAACAACCTCCGCCTAATGAAGCGGGTCATTTAATTTGCTGGCGACAATGGAGATGATTTTCTATTCAGGATCCGAAGGCAGCTGCCTGCACGGACACAATGGATTCCTGAGCTCAGAGGGAGGCAGAGCTGTCATTCCATTTGTTGTGTGCTTTTCTCCCAGGACGAAGAGGCAACATCATCATTTCCATGGTGGAGAGAAGTAGGAGGGGAGGAAGTAACCGAGTTAGGCAGGGGCACCTCGCATGTCTGGGCAGGGCTCTGCCTGCCAGGGCAGCACCTTTTCCATGGCTCTGAGGGCGGCTGCTACACACCTGAGCTCCACCTGCAAAGCCTCAGAGCAGTTTGACATCTCCTTGGTGTCTCACTCATTTCCTGGAGGAGGGAAGGACTTGGATATGGGGTATTTCATTTTCTTCTTACAGGCACCTGAGCTTGGGATGCTGGTGGAAGCACCTGAGCTGTGCTGTAGGTGGGCACATGCATGGGCTGCAGAATAGCTGGGAAATTCTTGGCAGCTTTATTCAGTCTTTATTTTGTGTTTGGTCTCTGTGACCCAACTATTAAAATTCCAAGAAATGAGGGATACCCTGAGCTGCAGCCAGAAGGATGCTCACAGTCCTGCTTGGCCTTTTCCATGGCCCACATCTGATCCAACAGAAATGGCTGAGTTTTGAAAGTCAGAATGGAAGCATATTCTAGGATGGTTTGGGTTGGAAGAGACCTTAAAGTTCATGCAGTGCCAACCTCTCACCACAGGCAGGGCAACCATGCTTGGACATTTTCCTGGACATTTGCTGCCTTAGTTTCATTTTTGCTCTTCCCACTGCCTTCCCAAGAGTCTGCTCCTTTAAAAGGACACATTCTTAAATCAGTGTGGAGGGACACAGGGACATTGCTGTGCTCATTCAGCGGTGACCACTCCATATTTCAAGAGTTCTGGTTTGTGGAAAGCTGGGAATTAAGGGGATGGAAGTTTTGGCACTCTACCCTCCATGGGAGCAGGGAGAGACTCGTACCTTCCACGAGGGATGTGAGCAGCGTGACGTTGGCAGCTTTGCGCCTTCCTGCAGGTAGATTCAGTCCAATTTTCTCTAACCTTTCTCTTAAACACCGACCCCCATTTTTTGATTTGGCTCTGAAAAGAGAAAACAAGGGGGGAAAATAAATTCCCATGTAACTCATGTTAAAATAACCATAATCCTAATTTAAATTTTGAGGTTTGAGAGGAAAGAAGAAAAAGCAATACAAATACTATTCCTTACTGTACCACACCCCAAAATTTCTCATCTCTTTATGTGAGGTAAGAGCTGGTGCTGGACACAGATCTTGGGGCTCCTGGAGCAGCTTACCTGCGCAGCACCCCGCCGAGGAGAGAGGCGTTGAGACACTCGGGGGGCGAGAGCCTCCTCTGCACCTCCCCGACCGTCACCTTGTACTTGGAGGTGGAGCTGAGGAGCGACAGGCGGCCGGGCACGGAGCAGAAAACCTCGTTGGGATTCGTCACCCCTCCGATCAGGCCGTCCTTGTTCATGGACAGGCTGGAGATGGTGGTGCCGTTGGCCTTGGAGGGGATGGGCACTGGAGACAAGGAAGAGGGAGAGAAAAGGAGACCATGGCTGAGAGACCCAGACTCTCCAGGCAGCTCTCCAGCCCCTCCCAGACAGCAGCACGGCTGCTGGGATATCTCATTAGTTCCTTACTTTCCTCAAGGAGAGAAGCGAGGTGGGGTGATGAAACTAAACTCAATAAAGGTTGAAGGAAAGGAAGAAGCCTGGATGCTGCCCTCGCCTGCTCCCACACCTCCCAGCCCAGCTGTAATTAAAGCCAAGTTTGGGCTGGTCTTGTGGAAGACTGAGGATTGTCCGCAGTGCTGGATCTGTGACCAGCTGCTCTCCCTGTCCCCTCTGGGTGCTCCATGGTGGTGGGTTCCTGGGCAAAACGTGGCTGGTCCTGCTGGCCAGGATGCCAATCCTCTCCAGGGATTGCAGCTGCAGCCCAGCACACAGTGCATCCCACCAGGAGGATCACCCACATGAGCCAGCACCTCCATTCCCTGCCCAAACCTGGAGCTGCTGGGCTGGCTGAGAGCTGTGCTCCCCTAATGTGCCCACAGGAACCAGGGGAAAAGGTTTCTTTGCCTTCAGCTCTGGGATTAGCCCCACAAACAGCGCTAAACTTTCATCATCCCTGGCTTACAGGAAGCTGGAGAAGATCAAAACCAATTAATCCAGCACAAACTTCCCTTTGCTTAATGGGCAAAAGTCAATTAACACAAGGTTAGGCAGGCACTGGTAACTGCAGCATCTCATTGGGCCTACGGCGTCACGCCAGGGCAAAGGGGCTCAGTTTTCCCATTTATCATTCCCTAAGAAACCTTCTTAGACGCAATAAAGTTTGTAAGTTAAAACTGCGGCAGAGACTTGTGCCAAATCTCTTTGGCTTTTATGCTCTGATATTAATAATCAATTTAACTCGGGGGGAAAAAAAAGCAGGTTTTGAAAGAATCTAAAGATCATTTCAGCCCTGGCATTCTTAGTGCTTCCTGAGGAATTACTGTTCCACAGCCACATGGTTCCTGCAAGAAACACAGCAGTGAATGCCATGGTTTATAAAGGAAATACATATTCCCAAAATGAAACAGAAGCCCCAGGATTAACCAGGGAGGGTACATGGACTGGACCTACGGGGGGAGCTTACAATCAGCATGTTGTAAATCCAGCTCAACTACTTGCTAGCATGGCAATAAAAATCAGCGCATGCTACATAAAAATGACTCATGTTTTAAAAGTAAGGGATGAATGGAAAGGAGCTGAAGGACATGGAGTTTCCTCCCAGCACAAAACTTGAGCGATGTCACGGAGCAAAGGGCAGGATGCACCAGTGCCCTGCTGGAGCCGGCAGCTGCAGGTCAATGTTTGCCACGACTGAGCTTGGTTCAGGGCAGAAAAAACACAGCAACATCCCCCTGAGACGTAGGAAACCAGAACTATTTCCGGGAAGGAGCAACTTCAAAGCTTTCTTCTGCAGTCCCAGAACAGGTTAGGTTAGTCTCCAGGGGATCCCTTAAAATCAAAAGTCAGAGCGTGGTTTGCAAATATCCGTGCAGCGCTGCTGAGGTGTGAGGCCCTGCAGGGTCCCAGAGCTGGGTTCTGCTGCAGAAAGGGCCACCCCCAAACCAGACGCCCCTGGGGAGCAGGTGTTGCTTGTGAAGAGCATAACTGATGCACTCTGCAACCTGGATTGTGTTTGGAGACATCTGTGCATGCCTGCGATCATGCCGTGGCTCGAGCCGCATGCGTGGCCGGGGCCTGCACACACCTGAGGGACAGCAGAGCCATGCAGGGAGAGGGATCGTGCCTCACCACACATCCATGGGACACAACAGCCGGGGAGGAGGCAAACCCAGCTGTGCCAGTGTGAATTAACAGCGGAGCCCGTGGAAAACTGGGCTGGAGAAGGGTTGGATACAGCTCTGTGTTTGCCAGTCGCCCCACGGGCAGTGACAGGGAGGCACGGGTGGTGTTGATGTGCAGCATGGAGACACAACACTTGGGAAACACGTACTGGAGGTTTTAGGAATGATGCTACTGACAGAAACAAAGCCCTGGAAAGCTGTGCCCTGGAGCAGACTGCTGTGAAGGGTAAAGCCCAGCACAGCTGGGTCAGCCCAGCTCTGTGCCACAAGCAAACAAGCAGGCACCAGCACTGAGCCATTTTGCCATTGCTCTTCTGCCACAAAGCCTCAGCCAAGGCCACAGCCCCGTCACTTTGGGCACGTGCACGTGTGGGACAGGGTGCCTGTGCCATGTAGAGCTTGTGCCCTCGTGGAGCACACGGGATGTGAGGGTGGCTGGGAGCTGAACCCTGGAGTCCTGCAGCAGTGCTTCATCCATTAGACAGCGTTGCCTCAATACAACAAAAATAAACAAAGCCACATTCGCCATTAATCACGAATTATTGTTATTGAGCCTCACCTGCTGCTGTTTGCCTGGTCTGATCTGCAGCTTGTTTGCCCATAAACATGCTGCAGGAGGGAGACAAGCTACCATTAAAGCCTGACAGCTTTGTTTCCTTGGCTTTTGGGGAACCAAAATTGTCTCTTGTCATCTGAGTAAACCAAAAGTCCCCCTCGATCTTCAGTTGCTGCTTTCCTGTTCCCGCAAGCAGCAGGTGATCGGAGCACCTGAGCCAGCCTGCAGACAAGAAGGAAGCATGAGAGCAGTGACAGCCCAACGTCCCAGCGCCGACCCCCTGCGCCCTTCCGAGCCCTGCTGCTCCCACAGCCTCGTGCCGAGGCCACAGAGGAACCCTTTGGGTCTGCACCGTGAGCTTTGAGGCACTGAACAGCCCCAGTGAGAGTGGGGGATCTGCAGTGTCACTGTGCTTGAGAGAAGGGCACAACAAGGAGCTGAGACCCACTGGTGCTTTGCAGCTGGGGGTAGGAATGTCACATCACGTCACTGCACTCGTCATCCCTTCCCAGGTCCTGTGGGATCTGCCATAGGAGACACCCGTTTTTGGCAGAGTAGGACATCACCTTTCCCACAGTGACCCAGCTCTTCCCCAGCTTGTCCCCCTGGCAGGAGCTTGGGCAGGCTCAGGTCCCACTCCTGACCATGGAGGACGGGCTTCTCAGCAGAAACACATCCCAGAGATGCTCGTGCACGCAGTGACAGACCACACACTGCAAAGGCTGCTGAGGATGTTGGATGCTGGTGCTCCTCCAGCCCTGCCTGATGTGTGGTTGGGTGCCCCTGGGTCACCCCAGCCCACCCCAGGAAGCTACAAATGGCAAGGCACAAGTGGGAGCTTGGATTGATTCGGCCAAAGAAAGGGGAAGAAGGAGACCTCAGACCTTTATCAACTGCTCAGAGCACTCCTGAGAAGTGCAAAGTCCTCTTTGTTATCTGTTCTTATTATTTATCATAATTATTTATTGATACTTGATTGATTCACTTCACTTTTTTTTTGTTCTTTTCTCAAACTGCCTGACATTCCTGAGCGAGATTTTCACAAGGAAGTGGTGTTTATTCAGATTAATCCTGCTACTTCTACATCAGTAAATCCAGGCGAGCTTGGCTACAGATTTCAAAAACTGAAGCCCCTGTGATGCATTTTGACCTGCCCTGGGGATGCTGCAGATGAGCTGGACACAGGTAAGCACTGGCACGGGTCAGAGGGTTCAGATCTAAAAGGGAATATAGATTTTGGAATAAGGTTGTGCTGGCAGACCTCAAAGGGCTTCACGCATTGCTGATCCAGCCCAGTGCTGGTACAGCACCAGCCAGCAAAGCCATGAACTCACTGCTGACTCAAGCCAGCTCCTTAGTGCAGCTGGGGAAAACTGAGGCAGAGAGCAAGTTAAATGATTTACCACAGCTCAGGTACATGGGCATGCTCTGTATGTGCGATTCCAGCCTGTGGGAATGCCTTTCTAAGCAATCCAGGCATCAGCTCTTGCCCAAGTGTTGGGATGTGCTGTGCTGCAGGCTGGTTATGTACAGCCTGTGTTTTCATAGCTCTGGATTTTCTGTAGGAAGCTGTGAAATGGAGCTGTTTGTCACCACATCATCTTGGCTCTCGGTGTGGTGATTTGGAGAGGGCACACAGCAGAATTTTGTGGGTTTGGGAGGGGAAACAATCCTCATCTCTTCTGTACACCTCACAGGAGGTGTTTCCATCAGACTCAGGCTCTCACTGCAGCATCACACCCCGCAGGGCAGGTGCCATTTCCAATCTGTCATATTCCAGGTGTGTGTGAGCAGCAGTGGAGACCCAAACTCCCATCTGAGTCTCTTTTCTCGTGCTTGGAGCAGCCACACGTGACTTCATCTTCCCTGTGAATCCACAAGGTTTGTGATCTCCCATCAGAGGGGTGTTTTTTGTTGAGTCAGCTCTGGTTTGTCTTTTAAACATACCCTAGTGTAATTATCAGATGGTGCATTTGCTGTGGCTCAAAAACCCTGATGCTGAGAGAGAGTGATTTCAAACAAGTCCTGGTGTCCAAAACCACCACGGGCTTCATTCCTTGACTCTCCTGAGCTGGAGAACATCCTGCCTGCCTGGGGTTATCTCCTTGTGTCTGGCACAGACTGGAATTGTGTTGTGACACAGTACAAGTCACTATCCCAGTTTGGGCTTGACTGTCTCCAGCAACAAATTGCAGATAATAATATAATAATGTCTACCTGGGAGGGATGCTGTGATACTCAATTATAACTTGCCAAGTAATCTCTGATGAGAGATTTCTCCAGGTGAGAAGTCCTTGGGTGTTGAATGCAGCCAGGAGGAGTTGGTCCAGGGTCTGAGCACAGGGTGTGATGATGCCCCTTGGAGCAGACAGGCAATGGAAAGGCAATTCCCATGAAAAACAAGAGTCCCGATGCTGCAGGTCAGGTGGGATGTCATAGCCTAGTCTCCCTGAGGGTTTTTCAGGAGACAGCCGGGAGAAAGATAAAAACACGGCTGAATGGATTGCTCGGCTGTGAATTCAGTGAATGAAATAAGGAGCCTCATCCCTTCCAAGTGTCCCAAAAGAAAGCACAAAGTTTCTGTTCTGGCTTGCAGAGGTAGCTTGGGTTTTGAGTTTGAGGTAAGAAGAAGAAGCAAAACAAACCCATTCTTCAAAGGCTTTTACCTAGAAAACTTTGGAGAATTTCCTGCTTTTCCCCAGTGCAATCCAGCACGATCCACAGCCCTGCGCCTCTGCTTCCTCATCCTCCCTCTCCCGCATGGTCTGGGCTGATGATGCTCCATCCTTCAGCTCCTGCATTCCTTCTCCTTCCTCGTCTTTGTTCGCCAAAGTTTGTGGGTGAAATGACCTTTGTGATTCCTGGAAATGGACACTTTGATATGTAAATATTCGGTGAAAAAGTGCAGCTGCAGCTGCACGGTGCGGGGATTGCCGAGAGCTGCGGGAGCCGGTGTCCGTGCTCGGGGACTGGCAGCAAAACATCGACTTTTGGGTCTAAGGGGAAAGAAACTTTGCCTACAAAAAGAGAAAAATACCAAGTACTGACTTGTTTCCATAGGAGAAACGTGCTGCCTGCTTGTAAAATGATTTGTAAGCAGGAAAAATTGTGGTGCTTGGGAATTGAGCTGCTTATCGTGGTGTTATTTGTTCTGTTCCATTTCCAGCTGGAGCTCGGGATGCTGCGAGGGGAAAAACAGCTCCAGAGGGAACATGCAAATCGCTGCCCGTCTTACAAGTCTGTTTTCTTCTCTCCCCAGATACACGACAGGTAAATTCTCTTCCTCGCTAAGGCGGAATCCCCGGATATGGGAGCTTTTATTGCGACGTGCCTTTAAAAGCGGGAGTGTGTTACTGTTGAGGTTGCATTTTAAAAAGAGTTATCAGTGAATCGCCTTAGGAGACAACCTGGGACAAAGTAATCGCTCATCTTCAGGCACAACAGCGCTGTCTCCAGCCCCCACCAAAGCCTCTCAGCCCCCGTCCCTCTCCAGGTCCGTGCCCCGGGCAGCGCTGCGGGGCAGAGACCTGAGCAGTGCTGCTCGGCAAGGGGACACCTGCACCTCCAAACCTGCCGCAGGTTTCGGCTCTGCAGGTGTGGGAATGACAGCCCCAGACCCCCCGGTTTGTTCCCTGGCCGGGGGTCCCGCTGCTCTGAGCCCGCTGGCGGTGGGGGAAGCTCGGGCTGATGGATGCTTGTGTGCAGCCCCTGATGAAAGTGCTGCAGAGAGGTGAGGGATTGCTGTTGTCTTCCGGGAAGAGCTGTCAGCGAGCTCATCTAACCTTCGTTTGAATGTCTCGGATGTAAATTATAAGATGGAGATACATATATAAAAAAATATCTGGATGTGGGTGTGAGCCAGGGGCAGCTGCTCCCGCCATCCTTTAAGAGCCCTTTTTCATGGAGGAGATGCTGCAGAGTTCAGCTGCTCCAATTTCCTGGTGTTTCAGCAGAGAGGTATTTATTGACGGTCCAGGGAAGGAGGTCAGAGCCATCAGCTGTATTTCAAAGCGCACTCTGTAATTATCCTCTCTTCCCAGAGGGGATTATACAGGTATTCTCTTTATCTCGAATGCACAACCTGAACCAAGTCCCCGTGTCAAAGAGCCTCTCTAGGAACCACCATCATCGGTCTTTTCAAATGGAAGGATGGAAAGAATCTTGGTTTTATCTGTGGGTTTTCGAGATCGCTGAGTTCTGATAGGGAAATGAATCTCGGACCCTCCGAAGAAAGCAGGGATGCAACTTCAAACGATTCCCATGAGAAATCTAATCAGGAGAGGTCCCATGCCTATGCAAAACTCCCATATTTAACATTTTGTTTTCCATGCAAATCCATTCATCAGGTTGGGAAACAAATATGAATTTGCCATATGATATTAATTCCATTTTACATTCTGTACCTCTATTTGACCAAGTGAAGTCCCAAGCATGCATCACTGCAGGTGTCTCCTGGGAAGCTTTGGGATGGATCAACGGAGCAGGAAGGTTCAGATTCTCCCAAATCCATGGGTACGATGGCTTGGTTAAGGGTAGTCCCTGCTGAGTACATCTTGCTTTGATAAGAATGGCCAGCTGCTATAATATTAAAATTTACTCAGCCCCCTGTGCTTCTGCAGGACTTGGGAAGGGGATTAGAAAGTGCTTTGCAATTGATAATTTCAGCTAATGCATTTTCCTGCTTCACCATTTAGGAATGACTCGACCTCAAACATGCTGCTGTTCAGAACAGTTTGTCAGTTTTTTGGAAACTGCTCACAATTAATTTGTGGTGAGTTCCCACATGTTTCCTTTCCATGCTTCATTTCATGGAGTGGATTCTGCTGTCTGGGGAGCCCTGATGTCACAGCCTGAGCAGTAACCGCAGAAACACTTCACTGGAAGGCACCAAACATCAGTGATTAAAATGTCCCCCTAAACAGTCAAACTCAGGTGTCTGAAACTTTGAAGGGAATGAATGAAAATTATTTGGGTTCTGGTTTTGAGTGTCAAAGTATTTGGAGATATTTCCTGCACTGTTTGTTGGAAGCCGCCCTGCTGCAGCGACTTCACTGGAGAAATCAGTTTAGTCTGGTAGTTCACATTATTTCCCTCTCCCTTTATTCTAAATTACTTTTTCTGAATCTGCAGCTGTGCCCTCCCGTATCTACATTATAAAATGAACTATTTTAGTTTCAGTTCAATTAATGAACAATTCCTTAAAATGCAGTTCAAATTCTGCCTGTATAGAATTCACGTTTCACAGCCCAAACCAAGCAGGTTTAGAAACAGGAGGCTGGAGAGCCAGAGGAAGTGGAAACCCACACTGCTCCTGCTGTCACCAAGGGAATCTCCCCATCCAGTGTCACCCCTGACTGTACTGCAGTGAGTGTTCCCATCCCCGCACACTCCAAAACTCTGCCTGTAGCATCACCGCCCCAAATTTACTCCTTCAGCAGCACAAACACTTTAACACCTGGTCTGTGAGATCTTTACAGTTTAAACAGTTTGATCCATTTTACAATAACATGTATTTCTCTGTATTCCCGACAGATACACCTGAATTTGTGACTGGAATCTCCCTGAGCTAAAAGGAGAGAACAAAGCTGTGACATCGTGGTGAGCAGTGTCCGATCCCGCTCCCGTGGAAGCTGCTGCGACATTCCTGTCAATTTGTTAAATCTATCCAGGTTGTTGAAGGGCACGAGACCGTTCAGCAAAGATTAGATATGAATAATAATAATAACAAAAATTCTTCCCCTTATACTGAGCTCACTGTGGGGTTTCAGTTTGGGTCTGAATCCCTGAGTCCAGCGGCTCCTCTGGAGCTGCCAGCTTGTGCAGGGATCGCTCTGGGGACAGACACTGCTCACCCAATAGAAAAGGTTTTTCCTTTTCCTTGCTCGGATGCCCTGGGTTGCTGACACCAGTGTATTGGTGAAACAAACCCTCTAAAGATGATTTTTCAATGGCTGCCCTGTTTCTTCCTAACTGGGATCTTGTGCTGGAAACCTCCCTAAACACCCTCGGTCAGATGCTCTGCTCGCACCTCTCCAGCCCTGGGATTGTGGCTCTGCTTTCTCCCATGCATGTGGCCACTTCGGGGCTCCCAGGGAGCCCTGGGGACACCGCTTGCTCCCTGGGACCAGTCTGACCAGTCCGGAGGGAGCAAAGCCTGACCCAGTCCCTCGCTCCCTGGCGCCTCGGCACTCTGGTGACTGATGCCAGATAAATGCCTGAGATAGAGGGTGGGGACACTCAGCCCGGCTGGAATCCCAAGCACGCACCACAGACAGTGTGATGGATTTTTAAGTTCTGAAGGTGAACCTGCTCCCAGCTCCCCTCGTTCTGCTCCAAGACCCTAGCTCCTGCCATGCTGTCTTTTGGGATGGTTTAATTTCAACGAGTACCTTGGGATCATTTGTAGATATTCCCCCTCACTTCCATGTGCTTCTCTGCCCTTTCTTCCCAAATCACTACATTCTCACCAAAGGGAAGGCAATATCTGGGCACGGCAGAGATGGGCTGAGGACAGGCCAGGGAGATGAGAGCTGAGCACGCAGCAGCTCCAAGCCTCACATCCAGATTTGCTAATTAGTTCCTCCATTAAGAATTAAAATAAACAAACAAATGGAAGGACAGCAAGAGTGAGTAATTCCCTGGATCACACAGGAAAGGGTGGGATGGTTTAGTGGTTAGAGTGCTAGTCTAGGACTTCAGAGAACCTCATTTAGGCTCTTCAAATAATTAAGAGAGATTGCAAACATTTTTTTTCCTGAGATCATGTATCTCGGAATATTATTAAACTGGGAGGAATAGTCTGTGTTTGCCTCTGCTCTGCTGCAGGTTTAGGGTGACCCTGGGCTGGGGTGACATCAATGGGTCCCCGTGGGTCTTGCCTGTGTCTGTGCTGCCGTGGGTGTGTGTCCTGATGGACCCCAGGCACATGTGCTGTCACACAAATTAAGATCTTGGCACTGCTTCCTTTGCAGGGACAAGCACCACAGGTGTCACCTGGCCAAGGCTGCGGATGAAGTAGCCCCTGTGGGAGCCAGGGTAGTGATGTGACAGTGGCCACTGAACTGCAAAAATACCTCACAGCCTCAAAATGAAGGGAAAGGCGCTCCAGAGCAAGCCCAACATGTCTGTGCTGCTCACTCGGTGCTGTCCATGGAGATCCTCACCTGGGGTCCTCCTCCTGGAGCAGAGGTGCTGCTGCTTTGGTTCAAGCCACATGCTAAAAACAACCCAAGCTGACTTTCCTGGACCTACCCTTTAAGAGTTGCTCTTTATTTCTAACAAAGAAAAAAATTCATTTAAAAACATCTAATTAAACAGTAAGTCATGACAAGGTACATGAAACTTGGAGATAACACATGCCTGGGAGGCACTGGGGAGGTTGAGACAAAGCCCAGCGCCTTCACCAGTACCCGCATGTGTTATCTCACATGAACACACACCTGGGCTTATCCTGCTGCAATTATAGGACATTAAAAATATAATTTTAATGGAGGAATGGTGATCTGGATGCAGTTCAGAGTAAAAACTTTCTTTTAAGTTTCTGTGTTTGATTAGTAGGTGTTCCTGCCGCGCAGCGTGCGCGCAAGGGGGAAGCGCCGGGATCGGGAGGTGTGACTGTGTTTTGAGGAACGCTGCTCGATCTGCCGGTGTGTGCGAGGGCTTGTCGAAACTTTAAAGCATTCGTGAGCGGCACTAAGGCAGCAAAAGTTCCAGTCAAGACCTGGCTTGTCCCGGGTGAGCCCCTTTTCCTACTCAGGCAATCTACCGCTGCAGATGAAGCTGCAGAGAGCCCAGCACCCTGCAGCTGACTGCAAGCCAGGTACCTCCACCCACGGCCCTGGACAGTCCTATAAAAGCTGTGTCTTCACAGCCCCAGGTGTTTTACAGGATGACCTCATTTATTACCTTGCTCGTCACAGGAAATGATGTTTATCTAATCTACCATTCTTTCGGGATTTTTTTTTCCCTGCCACATCTGGCTGCTTACATTTCTTACAGCTCACCAAAACAAAGGAGAAATGGCACTGCTGCCATCATGCCAGTGCCCCGGTGCCACCAGTCCCATCAGCTTGAGAAGAAGCTGAGAAGCTTCAAAACCTGGAGCTCGCGTGCGGTGGCGAGTGGATCTAAGGATCATGGTCTTAATCTCCCTCCTCTGCCGCATTCCTTAGTAGTGACAGCTACTTCTTGCAATATTCCTGACTGTGGGCTCTGAGGCACAGCTTTCCATCTGTCTGTCCAGTATCCAGCCAAACAGGTCCACATTCCTGAGCAGAAACGCTAGCACTGCCCCTCGGTGCGGCTCAGAAACCTCAGATGAAAATTGGAACAAGTCACAAAAATGAGGGACGGTGGCAGCCAGACCCACAAACACGAGGGACGGTGGCAGGGCCAGATCCACAAACACAAGGGACAAGAGCCAGAGCCACAAACACAAGGCACACTGGTGGGACCAGGCCAGCACGGAGCCCGGGGACGTGCGCTGTGTGCGTCTGGGTGCCAGTGTGAGCCCACGCTGGTCACACCCTGCTCTGCCTCTACTCCAGGTTGTAAAATGCCACAGCCAAAACTTGTGCCCGCGAGCGGGTGCACCAGCCCCTGTGGCTCACCCTGCTCCTGCTGCCACAGGGCCCCAGCTCACTCCCGGCAGGACCCTGGGCTGCTCCCGCACCCCAGCGTGTCCCCAGGTGCCAGGGAAAGAGATTTGTATTTTTCTTTGTAATAAAAAGGCTCTCTCAGAAGCTTTCTGCTGATCCCAAAAGGATGTGAAAGCAATAAAACCCCTCCTTATTTTACAACCAAGCTGCAGGATTTTTTGCTACTGAGCACAACGACCTAATGCTTGATTTCATAACCAGAAAGTCACACCCTGCACCAGAAGCTTGGGGCTTGCTGAGCCCCCAGTTTTATGTCTGGGGGATCTCACAGCCAGACTCTAGTAGCTGATCTGGGCACCTAAACAGCCGGGCAGCAGGTGAGTGGAGCAGAAAATTCCTGAGCAGCCAACTCAACTTTTTCAGAGCTAATTTTAATGTTTTCTAGTCTATTATCTTCCTGGTCTTATATAAATGCTTGGAAGGAAAAGTAAAAATAAAAATAAAAATAAAAATAAAAATAATAATAAACCCAACCACAAACAAAACAACAACAAAAGAAAGACACAAAAACCAATTTCTAAAATACTTTTGGAAAAAAAGGGGGAATGAGCAAACGGAGGTATAAGACTGCTACCCTATACAAGATTTTATGCATTTAATTCCCAAACGAAATCTATCGCTCCATTTGTCACGACAGCTCGGGGGGAAAACTCACCCTCCGTTTTTCAGAGCTATCACATCTCTCCCTGCTCCAAGTGAAATTCCAGCTCACACCCCACATCCCACAACCAAACCGGACCCCCTGACCGGGGCTTTCCCTGGACCCCGCATCACTCGGCGCCTCCAGCCCTGGGGATCCCCACGGCGATAACGAACCAGAACCAGTCCCGAGGGCAGAGATGGAAATGGGTATTTGAGCGCCTGTTTGCAGCCGGGATCTGCCTCCCTGGGCACCGCGCAGCCACGGCCGGCTTTTCCTCTCCATTTATTTAATTCAGCCAAAGGGCCGGAGCGCTGCGGGCTCGGGAAAACGCGGGGAGGGGAGCGGGTGGCAATGCACCGCGTTCTCCGAGATGCCCACAAAATCCCTGGAATTATATTAACGGCTGGAACAGTGGAAGTTTATTTAAGAAGGAAAAGGAGGGAAAACACACACGCAGTCAGAGATAGCGCTCCGAGGCTTCGGGCAGCATCTTCCCCGAGCCGGGCAGCGCAGCCCAGCTCCGGGGCCCGTCCATGCCGGGGGACATCGGCAGTGACCCCCCTGCAGCGGGGATGGCCCCAAAATCCCGGGATACGGGAGAGGACAGGCTGCGGGACAGTGCGGGGCTGCGGGCTCTGCCCTCCCGTTCCGAGCTGTTTCTGACCGGGGACGAAAAGCGACTCCAAGGACAGGAGTTAAAAGGGAGATTTAGGGGTTTAGGGCAGGTGATTAATATTTTGTTGAACCAGGACAACAGTATCTCGGCAACTAATTAGGCGAGATAGATCTGTTTTCACACGCAAAGATTTCTATCAGGTTTCTGTCCGAAGGCCATTCCGTCAGAAATTCCAGGATTAATCGGTATTTGGGATCTCGGTGCGATTTAGGAAAAAACGGAGCTTTTTGGGATTTACCCTCGCTCCCTTCAAAGAGGGTGTCCTCGAGCCCTGCTGCCCAGCCGTCCCCTCCGGCACTTTCTGCCCGGGACCCGCCGGGAGCTGCCTCAGATGGTTTTAATTTAATTTTATTTTTCTTGGGGTGTCATTCACCCGCGGGGGCCCGGGCTCGGCTCTAGCCCCGCTGGGGCTCCAGAGCACAGCTCAAAGCTGTCACAGCCAGAGGAGTGAGAACGAACACATTTTATACACTCTAAAAAATTAAATAAAGCCGAATGTAAAGGAATTTATTCCTCGGGCCGTGTGGAGGGCAGAAGGGTTTTGACCTGGGATTCCCGGCTGCAGCTTCCATATTTCCTCCGATTTCTTTTGAGCTGAACTCACCCGGTTGGAAGTTTCCAAGGGCAGGGAAAGAGGAGCGCAGCCATCGGCTCCGGACCCCGTTGTCCCCATCCCCGACAGCGGGGTGGGTGACGGAGCGGTGCCAGGACAGAGCCCCCGCTGCTGTCGCTGCTTCCAGGAAAGCCCAGTGGCTCAGCTCTGTGTGGCTGCCCAATTCCCCCCACAAACACGCTCTTGGCTTTGGATTTATCAATTTCTCCAGCAAACTCGGAGCTTCGTGCTCCGAACACAGGAATAATAATAGAAAACATTAAAATAATTTAAAAATAGAGTAAAAACAAGGACTGGAAATATATATTACTATTTTAAAATATTAAAAATACCCAAATGAGAACGGACATGGAAGAAAAAGTGTTCATGAACACAGGAGCTGCGGTCGAGCTCTTTGCACCATTCCCGCCTTCAGCCGCAGATATTTTAATTTTAATTTTCCTCTTTTTTTTTTAAATTTTTTTTTATTTTTTCCTAAAAAGAGAACTAGAGAATTTCAAAGGGCAAAACCCAAGCACTAAACAACAACAAATCCTCCCGACAGGAGACACAAAAATTCTAAGTAATGGCGTCTTTGGAAAAAAAGGTGGGAGAAAACCCCAAGGAACCACTATAACTCCAAGCGACATTCCAGAAAAACATTCCCACTGGGAGATGTTTCCCGAGGATTTCGGGGTGCTCCTGCACTGCCCAAGCCGCGGAGGTACGGTCGGCACCGGCTCACGCACCCCTCAGCTCAACCATTCCTCACGCCCGAATGTTTCATAAAACGCCTCTCCAGCCTTCTGATTAAAGCTCAATTAATGCGGGTCATTAATGTCCCGCTGGCAGCCGCGTGTTCCTGGAACAGCCTTTTCGAGGGGAAGGGGAGCGCCGCTCCCCCCGTGAAACCACCGGGGCAGCTGAGGAAGAACCGCAGGACCGGGATTACCGGGGATCGGCTGCGGCCGGGACCAGCACCGGCACTGCCGTAACACCCATCGGCCCACGCTACCCGCCCGCCCCGGTGGCTGCGGTTCCGTCCGGGCCTCGGTTGTTAAACGCGTCCTTCCCATTACACATTTCTGTAAAAAATCGCGGGGAGAAGCCAAGAGCAGCGCTGGAATATTCCGTAGTAGGGATCCCCCCGAACACCGCACTAGACGCTCCCGAGCCCCCCTCCTCGCTCTTGCAACTCACCGACAGAAGGTTTAGTACAGAAATATTTTAGGGATAATACTAATATATTATCCGTTCTACCCAGCGGATGGTTGGGATGTGGGGGACCGGTCAGGGTGCCCGAGGGTCGAGCGGGACCTCTGCCCGCAGCCCCGTTCCCCGTGCCGGCTGTTCTTCCTCTCCGCTCCCGGAGCGAAGCCCCGGTCACGGAACGGCAGAGCGGGGTCTCCGCAGACCCGGGTTTTACCGAGGTGAGGGCTGCGGGACGCTCCCGGCTGCAAGGACGGGCAGCACCGGCCCCAAAGCCGCGCCGCTTCTCATCTCCGTTAAACGCGTCCTTCCCCTCGGTACCAGCCCCGCCGAACGGGCCCGATCCGCCGCTCTCCGGGGTGTGTGAAGCGATTCACGGCCCGCAATGCCGGGGGCTCCGACTGGGGGGCGGCGGGACCGGGAGCACTGGAGCTGCCGCCGGGGCAGCCCCGGGCTCTCCACGCAAACTGGACGCGGCCACCGGCGGGTTGGGCCCCGGGGCTCCCCGACAGCAGGGTCCGCCCGTCCGGACCCTTCGGTACCGGGAAGGAGCGACAGCCGCGGTACCGCCCGAGGGAGAGCAGCGGACCAGGGGCCAATGGGCGCGCTGGTCCGCCGGGATTCGCCGCTTTCGTTTTAGTCTCGCCGGGGACAGCAGCGAGCCCTTCCCGACGGACGGGGAGCAGCCCCGCGGGACGGCGGACGCGGGGGGACCCGACGCTGGGGAGCCCCGAGGGCAGGAGCGGGGCCCGGTTCGGTGCCGCTTTCCGCTGAGTCTCCGCGCTCTTACCTTTCTTGATGACGGACTGATCGAGCAGGTTCATCCCACCGTCGTCCACGGCCTGAAAACACGGAGGAAAGAGCCGTCAGCCGGCTCCGGGCACCGGCTGCTCGCGGCGCGGGGACAGCGCGGCCGCGGCCCGATCCACTCGCTGACACCGGCCAGAAGGAATTCTGAGGGCACGAGCGAGCCCCAGTAAAGGGAATCCCCAGCCCGGTGTTTCTGCTTGCCCGGGGGTACGGACGCCGTGGGGCCCGACTCGTCCCGCCGGGAGTCCCTGGTCGCACAGGCAGAGGGATCTGGCCCCGTCCCCGCGCAACCAACCCGCCCCGGGCACCCTCCTGGTGCTGCCCTCGTACCTGGATGTCCTCGAGGCCGTGGTGGCCGAGGCCGTGGAGGCCCAGCGGGCCGTCGGCGAGGCCGTGGCCACCGTCGGGCAGCCCGTGGAGCAGGCGGGGTACGGCTGGATAATCGCGGCGGGGGTCGAGCCCCAGGGCGCGGTGAGTCT
>VRYO01001760.1:2869377-2911972 GCA_009812075.1 Sialia sialis | reverse complement strand
CCGCCCCCTGGGAGCGTGGCTGATGCTACCCCCGCCCCGTCGGGCTGCCCCGGTCCCCTGTGGCACGGTACTGCACACCCTCCGCCCTGATCCACCCCGGGTCCCCTTGCCCCGGGCCGCGCCTCGGAGTTCTGTCGCGGATCGCCCCGGGCAGCACCGGGGAGCGAGCCCCGAGGGTCGGGAGAGCCCAGGAGTGCGGGCGGGCTGCGGGGCCGCGGTGATGCTCTACGGTTTGACTTTATTAGCCCGAGCCGGGTGCGGGGCCCCTCCGGGAGCGCTGCGAGGGCCCCGGCGGCAGCTGCGACTTCCCGAGAGCGGAGCGGGGCTCGGGGCCGGCCCTGCTGGGAGAGCTCAGGGCTCCTCCCGGAGCGCTTCACTCTCCTCCCCGACGGGGAGCGGGGTGCTGCATCCCGGACTGGGGACCGCGAGGAGTGGCTGGGGTGCTCCGAGCCTGGCTCCCTGCCCGAAGAGATGGACGGGAGCACGGGCACCGGCTGCAACAGAGCCAGGGGAACACGGGGAGCACCGACGGGCAGCGCGCCTGCCTCTCCGCCCTCCTCCATCCATCCCTCCGCCTCTCCATCCCTCCCTCCGCCTCTCCATCCCTCCCTCACTCTCTGTTTGAGCCCTCCCTCCGGGACAGGACGAGGCGGGCTCGCAACACCGGGTCCCTGAGCGCGGTACCGGGCACCGGACACCAGCGGGGCGAGCCGGGCAGACGGGAAGGTCCCTCCAGCGGCACTCAGTGACCCCAGTGACATCCCTCCCTCCCCAATATCGCAGCCACGCAGGTCCGCACGGGCACACGCTCGCCCTCTCCCACACCGCGACACTCGCGGAGCCCGGACACCGCGGTCACAGCTCCCCCGGCGCTGTGCGGTCCGTGTCACCGCGGGTCCCCGCGGTCTCACCGTGCCACCCGCAGGGTGCCGGCCGCCCATCGCTGGGCGGGATGTTGCATCGGCAGCGCCTGTTTTAGGTGGAGCAGAGCACAAGCCCTTCACCCCCAGCTGTAACACGCCGTGCTGTGTGATCGACATCAACAAACACAGCTCCACACTGCAGCTAATTTAATTCCACTCTTCCCGCCCCGAGCTACAGCTCTCTTCATTTTCATTTTTCCTCTGAATTCCCACAACTCAGACCTCTTTGATTTCCAGGTTTAATTAACAATGCTCATTAAATGAATTTTTATTCATTTCTTTTAATATTACCCTGCCACCTGTCTTTAGGATGCAACGGCTGATCGTTTATTCTAATTTATTTCTGCTAAAGATGGCATTTAAGAGTAGGAGGAGGGATATGCAGAGGTATAGAGGGTTGATCCATTCAAATCTCTTCATCCTCCTCAAATGCTCTTCAAGGACGCTGCTCCTGGAAGTTCTGTATTTATTTTCCACCAGATCCATTTCATTTGCTAGGAAAAATTGGATTGGACATGCTGTATTTTGCAATTATGTTCCAGTTCATTCTTAATGTCCCTTGCTCGTCTACTCTGTATAATGTCGAGTCTTTATTCCTCTGAAAGAGGTGAAACTGTGCAAAATCCAGGCAGGGAAGGTTGTGAGTCAGCCTGCACAGGACTGCAGGCGAGCAGGAAGATGGTCCCTTGCAGCAGCTTGGAGGAAAGCTGTGTTTCCACCCAAAAATGAGACAGAGCAAAGCAGAGGAAAGCTGCAACACTGGCAGACAAAGGGAAGGAAAAACAAAAAGCAGAGCTGTCCTGCTGCCCCTCACGGAACATGCTGGAAGAACTGGGGCTGTGGGAATTGTTAGGCTGGGGCAGTGGGCCAGGGCAGCCTGGAGTTGTGGGGCTGCAGGGCTGTGGGGAGTGTCACCCTCCCCAGCACTGCACAGCAGTGATCAGGAAAGGAGGGAAAGGACTTTGCAACAGACTCTGGGCTTTGGGAAACCCCCAGGAGCTACCCTGCCTTGGAACCTTCTCTCACCTTCTCTGGGAGCACAATCAGCACCGTCCCAGCCCTGGGGTCCTGATCAGCAGCACCCTCAGAACCCTACAAGAAGCAGAATTGTCCTTGCAAGATGTCCAAGATCCATCTGAGTCCTTCACTGCCCCAGACTCTCTGTACAGTATCTGTCTGATGATGAGGGCAAACCAAACCCCTGGGCCTCTCATGAGCAGGAGGAATTCATTAAACCACCAGTGCTGCTGATGAACAATTATTCAATTTTACCTGCTGTCCCAAGGTCCCGGGCAGGGCCCAGGACTGTCACACAAGGCTGCCAACACATTCTCCCTGGTGCCTGGTTTTGTTTCTGGTTCAGGGTCTGGTTGACCCTGCTGGGGTCACCTGAGCACAGAAGGCTCAAACCCCTGCTACCTGCTCTTTAACATCCCTGTTTAAGGACCACAAGTCCAGCTGTGCTTGTGTTTTGCTCTGCAAAAAACATCCTTTGTGTCTCCTAGCAGTGATGTGGTCCTGCTGAGGACCATAACACCAGAGCTGCCCCCTCACTGCCCAGCTACAGGGAGCATTCACTGTGAGTCTGGGCAAGGTCTCCACTCCAGGGACCACTCTGGACATGGAATCAAGCCAGAAATCTCTGGAAAACTGGGTTTGTAGCAAAAGTCACAGAGCTCCTTCTCAGGAAACCCCCAGCATACCAGGAGCATGTGAGGCACTTGAGGCACCAATTTCTGCTCCTGAGGGTCAGTGATAAACGTACTGGTGGAGCAGGATGATGAGAGCACCAAGACTAAAGTGTGTGATCAGAGCTCTTCCCTAGCCAAAGATGAACCAGTTCTTCTCCAGAAGCTCAGCTCTCACCAACACCTCAGGGAAATACAGGCTGCCACTATTAATTCCTACATCCCCTTCTCAGAAGGAATCTCCTTGCTATTATTCTGGAGAGCCAGGCAGGGCTTTGGGGAGATCAGGGACCTTGCTGAGGGGTAAGCAGGGAGTGTGGCAGCCCCCTTGCTCCTCAGACCTGTACTCTCACCATCCCTGCTACATCTCATGGCAGGAAGGAGGGGGCTGGGTTCTGGCAGCACAGCAGCCAAACAACAACCTTATGAAACATTTAATTTTATTGCCAGTGTTTTTGGGTGAGATGAATAAATGCTGTTAAATAATGTATACCATGGTCAGGTTTGCAAAGGCATTATGACATTTAAGCTGACAAAGAGAAACAGAATGTGGATCTGCTCCTCTGGGGCCTTGTCCATCTTGGAGCATAGTGAACAATCATGTTACTCCTGGAGAGCTTGTCCTAGTGTTGGAAATTCACTGGGAGATGAAGCACAGTTTCTTTGGGTGCTGCTGGCTGCAATCCCACTCTGTGCTGGGATCTCAAACACTGGCAGTGAGGGGACGCTAGATGATGCCACATCCATCTCTCTGGAACTAGATCATCTGTGCCCGTGGATGCCAACTGCCAGGGGCAGAAGCTGTGGTTGGGCTTGCAAAGCTTGGGGTGGCTGAGGACAGCCTGCAGCCTTTGAAGCCTTGGGCAGGCTGCCAGGGCACCATCTCCCTCGCGTGGGCTGAGGCAGCCGGGCGTGCTGGGGCCTGTGGACTGGCACACATGGAGCCAACGGAGATGCCCACGTGGCAGGAGGCTTCCAACAGCTCCAGTGCCCTCCCCTCCTGAACGTGCAGTGCTCACTGTTGTCAGTGCTCAGTCTCAGGGAGGCAAAACTGTCTTTTTGGGGGTGCTCTGTGCAAGAATGTTTGGAAAGTGCCCTGAGATGAGTGCAGTGATACTGCTCAAGGAGCTCTGCCACCTCCACTGGCATTCAGCCTGGAAACATCCCAGAGCAAGGTGGGTGTCTCACCCCTTCCACTGTCAGCTCAGGAGCTGTGAGGGGCTCATGAGGAGAGCATTTTGTTTCATGCAAAGAAACAAGTGAATGACAAGACATCAGGGTCCCAGGGAGAGTCCAGCTCTGGCAGGGCATGGATGGTCCTGCTCATGCCTGAAGGGACTTTACATCAGAGAGTGTGAGAATGAGGTGCACCTGCTGGTGGCTAAACCCCACTCCCCAAGACGTGAGGAAAGATAAAACTGGAGGACTTCTGGGGCTGTTGGTTTGGTTTCAGGTAGCCTCTCAGGGAATTAAAGACCAGCAAGCAAAGGCTTCTGGGGAAGAAGTGTTGGAACTGTGGGCCCAGGCTGGATCTCTGGTCAGGTGTTATGGGAGTTCCAGCCACTGCCCACAGCGATGAAC
The DNA here is from genome assembly GCA_009812075.1 of Sialia sialis. NCBI lineage: Eukaryota > Metazoa > Chordata > Aves > Passeriformes > Turdidae > Sialia > Sialia sialis. The sequence goes on along the minus strand of VRYO01001760.1, from coordinate 2,907,780 downwards.
CATGGCCAAACCAGACCAGCTGCCCACAGCAAGCCCACTGCACTGGGGATAGCACAACATCCTCCTGCTGATACAGGTCATATCTCTCATTAGCACTCATTAGTGGTTGTCATTAATGGGAAGCCCACAGCCCTGACTGGAGGCAAGAGAGTGTGCAGGACTGGGAACACTTGAAGGTGAAGGCTTTGAGGGTTTGGGTGTTTTTTCTGACACTGCATTGTATTCCGAACTTTTCCTGCTGGTGTTTCCCTGCGGTGCAGGGATGTGCTCCTGGCAGGCTGAGGAGCCTCTCCCAGCCCAGCTCCACAAAGTTCTGCTCTTTTCCAAGGCCAGGAGGCTCATTTGCCTTTTTGGCTCACACCACTCCACTGGGAGCACCTGCCTTTGTTCCAACTTGCACTGGCTGCTCAAGGCTGAGCTGAAAAGATCTAAAGATACTTTCCCTGAGCAACAGCCTCTTCTCCAGTTGTGTAAGGCACTTGCTCCAATAAAGCAGCGAGCCAAAAACACAGCATAAAGCAGGAAGACACCCAGAGCCAGCTCTCCTTTTGAGTCAGCTTCGTGCTTGATTTTCTCTTGATCAGACGATTCCACAGCCCCCTGCAATGAGCTCTGATCAACGCCTTGGGCTGGCAGCAGCTCCCAGAGAACTCCTCGGCTGACACCTGGTGGAAAAGCGGGAGCAGGGAGCGCTGCTCGGATCAGCCTCAGCCTCAGCAGCCGCCCCGTGCAGCTGCTCCCTCTGGGAAATATCCTCGGTATAACGTGGGAGCCGAGAACTGGAAGGCCAAGTTGTAAAGTCGGTGCTACAAGAGATTTACTCTTGGTGTAGGTGGCCTTTCTCTTCTGTAAAGCAAGATGTTCTTTGGTCTGCAGGGAATCAGCAAGGGGGAATTCACTCATTTTGGATTTCACACCCTAAAGGGAGCAGAGGCAAACTGAATCCTTCAAGAGTGGAAAACTCTCCTTGTACATCCCATCCTGGCAGTGAGAGGGAGCAAACTGAAAATCACACGGATGTATTTTGTGCAGGTGTTTCATGGGGCAAAACAGGCAAAGCAAGTGGTGCTGAGAAGGTTTTCTAGGTGTGAACTTGGGATGATGGTACCAGTGGTGGATATGAACTGGGGGATCATCCAGCAGCATGGCATCTTCAAGTCACAAAGAGTTATTTCCAGTGCTGTCAGTAAATAGTAAAGCTTTTCCCATTTCTGCCTTTTTCAGGGTTCTGTGTCTAGTGCCAAGTTATTTACTAACATGTGCAGGACTCAGAGAAAATAAGGTGAAAACCTGCAGGGCTTACTTTGACAAAACTGTGACCATGTTAATGAGAGAAGCAAGCTGTCAGGGCCCTGGGCAGAAAGAAATCCCAGCACTGAGGAGTCTGAAAAACAAACTGACAAAATGTCTTTAATAACAGAACAGGCTGTTTTTACAGAGGAATCCTCACAACAGGTCAAGCAAGGGCATGGAGAAATGTTCTGAGGCAGCAGCAGTTCTGCACACTGATGTGGGCAGTGCTGATCATGCTGATCACTCCAGTTTTGTAAAGTTTGGTCATTTAATGTTTTTTTTTGTGCCCATCTGGCAGCAAAAAGCGTGGCAGAAGTGATGAGGTGTCTGGCTTCATTTCCCACCTAGACTGCTGCTGGCTCCTCCCTGCTCGGCCAGACACTGTTCCAGAGCTGCCATTCCATACAGACTGGCCCACTCTGTGCCGTGGTGGGACAGAATCACATCCCTGCACTGCTCACTGGCTCTGGCCAGCTCCACCAGCACAGCCTGGAAAGCTGTGACAAGCTCAAAATCCACAGAGGAGGGAGCAACGCGGGACAGCAACTGTGACAGTCCCTGCAGCCAGCGTGCCTGGAAAACAGTGTGTGACAGCCAGGGGAAAAGGGGGATGCAGCCAGCCAAGGCCTGCATCCCCAGGAACCAGAGCTCACTGATGTCATCCCAGGCACTCACGTAGGTGGGTGACACCACCAGGGCCAGGCCATCGCTGCTGGGGTCTGCCTGGGCCGTGTGGGCCTCGGAGAGGAAGCGAATGGCAGCTCCAAAAAACTCCTTGGCAGACTTTGTTCCCTGAAGGGCTGAAAGGAAAAGGAAATGAATGTCACAATGCAGAGCTTGCTCACTCAAAGAAGGGCCCTGAGGTGGGGCTGTGTGGAGCAGGACAAAACCCTCCTGCCCTAGAAATCTCTTCATCCAGCACATCAGCCTGCTGAATGTTTCAAAAATTCCTTGCTCCTGAACATTTTTGGTTTACCATTTTTTTACAGCAAACTGGACCAGTTTTCCTTATATTTGCTTTCCCAAACTCCTGGCTCCTGCTCTCTGCCCATGCAGCACAAAATGGGCTTTGCCAATGGGAACTTCCTTTACCTGCTGACCCCTTGAGGATCCTGGCCATCATCAGGCCCAGAGTGGCCACGTTTGCTGCCAGAACCAGGTGATGCTTCTGAGGCAGCAGAAGTGGAAGAGAGTTCAGCAACACATCCATCAAGGACAAAAAGGTTTTGTCACGCCTAGAGAGAAAATAAACCCTTTTTGACAAATTTCCTGAGCAGAGCCAGAAGCACCTGAGGATGTTAAGGTTAAACACAGCACCAAAAATGTAATGGAACTGGGGTTGAAAAGGGAGCATCCCTTTTCAGCATAGTATGTTAACATATCCTCAATGCACAAGGCATCCTTTCTTTTCACTGCCAACCCCAGAGCCAGCTCCCACAGCTCTGTTACCTGACCAGGTCCGGAGCAGTCACAACCAGGTTAAGGAAAATCCCACACACGGTCTGGAGACTCATTTCAGTGCTCGTCAGGAGTGCTGGGGCCGTGGATTTGGAGCTCAGAACCTCCCACTGCTGCAGGAAATAATCACACAGCAGTGCTGGTGCCCCTTCAGAGATGAGGATGTCCCGGGGCCTGTCTTCTGCTGTCAAATGGCAAAATCCAGGTAGCAGAAACCTGCAAGGGGAAAGAAACTTGGAGCATGAGGTAGAATGGGTCTAAGCCCTACATTTACATACACCCCAGGGGACAAAGCCCCATGGAACTGGCACTGCAGGGAGAGTGAAAGTAGAAAAAAAATATTTGAGCAGGTTTACATTAAAATGTGACAAATGTGTGTTTAAAACGCTCACCTCAGAGCATCCTGGGGTAAGGCAGAGCCCTTGGTGCTGACCAGCTCTGCCTGGGGAAGACTCTCAGCTGGGCTGACCTCCTTGAAAAGCCTTCTGGCATAATCGACAAGGAAAGGCAAAAGCTCACAGATTTCCTGCTTGAGGGAGGATGTCTCTTCTGCCATCCAAGCTCCAAGGACTCGAACAGAGGCAAAGATGAAAGGATCTTGCAGCCCCTCTTGTTGAATCTACATGAAGGCAAAGTGACACATTGTTGTCACTGTACATCAGCTACCACAGGTCTGGAAACCACAGTGGGCTAAGAGGCAGAGTTTGCTCCACACAGAGACATCCCCTCCCAACCTGCTCTTTGTTAAAAGCCCTGCATTACCTGTCTCAAGTAGAATATTACAGCTCCAAATGCCTCCTCCATAATCCTCATGAGCTGCATTTTCTGCACATTTTCTAGCAGAGGGTTCTCTTCCCTCAGGCACTCCTGGATCCCCATCTCCATAAGCACATAGCAGGCTGTCATCACTTCTTTCTTCCCCTCCATCTCCATGGGGCCTGGCTCCTCCAGGGTCAGACGGACCTCCACACAAGCCAAGTTCACCAGCAGGGCCAGGAACTTGCTGCCAGCACTCCCTGCTGGGATCCACTCAGCCCCATAGGCCTGCACGAGGCTGGCTGCGAGCTTCAGAGCGGGGTCCCGCTGCGACTGGCTGAGTTTACTGCCCAAAACGTCAGCCAGCCCTTTGTAAAGTCTGCAGAGGCACTCAGAGCCCTCTGAGTTCTCTGTGAGAGGAGGTGACAGGGGGATGAAGTGAGGCAGAACCTCACACAGCTCAAATTTGGTCATGTCTTCAGCCTTGAGGAAGTCACCAGAGAGCTTGCTGAGCACAGCCAGGAGCTGTGGAGCATCTCTCTGCCAGCACTTGGTCTCTGCTATGGCCAACAGCCCCACAAGCAGCGTGAGGGCACGGTCAGAGCCGTGACCACCATTCAGGTAAGCCTGGCACAGGGCAGACACTGTCCCTTTGATCACCAGCTCCCTGGGACCCCTGGCCGTGGCCAGGACAGCGCTGAGGCACTGGTACACATCATCGACCATGGATGTGCTGTCCGGGTCGCAGGGGGAAAGCAGGATGTCATTGAAGGTCGGGATTTTGTTGAGGATCTGGGAGTGCCCAGCTAGCTCCGGGTCGGTGCAGAAACAAGCCAGCAGGGTGAGGCCGAGGGCACGGAAGGTGTGAGGGGGGCAGCCGGCTGGGGGCTGCCGGGAGGTCAGCAGACGGCTCGGGAACGTGAATCCGATCGCATCGAAGATCTGCCGACGGGTCTTGGCGTCCACCTCTCCAGCCTTGACTGCTTTGGTCACCTACGAGGCAAAGCAGGAGTGGGCGTGAGCATAGCAAAAGGATTTGGTAAGTATACGGGATGGTGCTGTCACAAATTAGAAACCAGAGCAACTTTAATTAGTACAGGGAAGTACCCACTGAGCTAGCACTTGGCCCAGGTGCTAATCCAGAGATTTACCACGGTGTTCCGAAAGTGTGGCAGCACTGACCGACCCTCCGCACACCCAGGTCAATGCCAGGCTGCCTGGCTTTGCTGAAGGGAACCCCAAAGCTCTGAAGCAGCTCCGAGCTCCCAAATCCGTCCTCTCCGCATCCCCCAGGCACTCCCGTGTCCAGCAGGGTGTTTGGCCTCTCCTTCGCGATTCCGCGGTTCCTTACCAGGAGCAGCGCTGCGAACTGCTCGCTATCGTTCCTCGCGTCTCTGAGCACACCGAGGCACCGCTTCAGCGTGGCGTGCCCATCCCCGGAGTCCGAAGCCATGGCCGGGAAGCGCGGCTGAAGGACTAGAGGGGAATACGGGCAGCCTTCCCTCAGCGCCTTCCCTCGCGGCTCCAGCCACTCACAGCGCCCCGCCTGTGGGCGCGCGCCGCCTGCCCCCTCCACCCAGCCAATCCGCGCGCCGCCTTGGCGCCGCCGGCCAATCGCGTGCGGCCTTGTTCGGCGGTGCTCGAAGCCGCTGCCTCCGCGCGGAACTGTGGGCAAATCACCTGTGGCTGCGCGGCCTTCGCGCCCGCCCCGCCCGGTGCGACCGGGACAGGCGGCGGGGAGCGAGCGGCGGGGACCCGCGGCTCCGCTGCCCTGGCACTGCCCGCACAGCCGGAGCCAGCCCCGGTGCCGGGAGGCGGCGGTTCAGCTTCCGGGTGAGCGTGCGCGGGCGCCGCTATGGCCGCGGGGCGGGAGGCCGCGGTGCCCCCGGGCCCGCCGCGCTGGAGCCGCGGCCGTGCCCGGCGTCCGGTGCCCGCCTGAGCTCACTGAGGAGCCGCTGAGGAGCCGCCGAGCCTCGCCATGCGCCCTTGGTACGTACTCGCCGGCGGCACGGGGCGCTGCCGCCTCCCGCGGGGCCCGGGCCCGGCCCCGGCGGCTCCGGCCGGGCAGGTGCGGGGACCGGGGGTCTGGGGAGCGGAAAGTTTCCTCAAGGACCTGTTGGCTGAGTAGACGGTTTATCCGTGTGAAGTTTTCCTTGAGTGCCATTCCTTGAGATGTAACAACTCAGAGCGCTGGTGGATCTGCCTGTAGCAGCACTCCCTGTAGCAGCGTTTCCTTTGGATTCTTCAGAAGTGGCAGATTTAGTGCCATTTAGTGCCTAATGATGCTTTCATTGCTCCCTTAAAATACATACTATTTATTACCTGTGTAATAATTAATGTTCTTCTACCGCATCACCTAGAGAGATAATTTACATTCAATTAGCATATGAGGCTATTAAATAACCTTTGGCACTAGAAAGGCAGAGAAGTTTGGCGATCCCTGACCTGTGGAGCAAAGTAAGAAGCAAACCAGGGCGTTAGCTCCCAGTTTCCCGGCGGTGTTGTGCTCTCGTTTCCCTGTTTCTGGCACAGACGTGCCTGCGATGACATTGCCAGGCAGATGTGCAGGGGTTGTCACTGCCTGTGTTATCCTCGTGCTGCTGCCTGGCTGTCAATCCTCAGGCATATTTGAAACTGAAATTTCCCAAACGCCTGTTTGGAGTCCAGTGGACAGCTACTGTGATATCAGATGAAAAATGGGGTCTGGAGGAGAAAACCACAAGGGAAAGCTCTCTGCACCCAGCACTGGGAGCTGTGCCACTACAGATTTCATTTGGGTATCAGACATTGATAGTTCCTTAGCAACAGCTGGACTAATCACAGCTGATACGACATTTCTTTTCCTCCACAAATGTGCTGTTCACTTTGCAGTCTGGCTGGATCTGTACAGGAACATTTGAATTGCCACGGGATGTTTTGTGTCTCATACCCTACATGTTTCTAGAACCCCCCTGCTGCCCACAAAGGCCATGGAGAAGAGGTTGGAAGCCAAGCCCAGCATCAGCGCCTGGTTCCTGTCACGACACTGCCTGGGAAAAGCTGTGAGGGAGCTGGGAGTTCTGCAGCTGTTCTACCTGTGCACTTGCCTGTGTGCCTTGTGCTCCTCTGCAGGTGACTCTTTTGTTCTCTCTGGGATTGTATGTATGGCTTTTTGTAGTCTTTATCCCTCTTACTTTTTTAAAATACTCTGAGAGAAAAGTGAAATGATTTGCTGGTAGACATTGTGGGTTTGTTTTTTTAATTGGTTTGCTTTTTAATTGATTTTTTTAAACTAACATACCAAAGCTATTGCTTTTTTTTTAAACCAAACAAAACACCACCCTTACCAGTTACTAAATGAGCTCTCAAAAGTGTAGCTTGTATCTCAGAGAAAGCTTTTTCTCATGTTAATTTTTGACAAAAGGAAAAAGTGATAATCTGGAAAATAATTTAATTTAAGGAAAACAACCTGGAAAGGCAGGAGTGTTTTTTAGCCCTGAGATGTTTAACGCTTTTCCCAAGAACAGTGTGTTAGAAGTCTTTATTTGCCTACAGGCTATGGTTATATTTGTTTTTTTTATTTCCTGTTGAAACTTGAGCAACCAATCTCCTGCTCAAGTAAATAACCAGATTAGTTAGAAGTTTTCCTCTAATGGATTGTGTGATTGGTTTGGGAAGGGGTTGGTTTGCTTTGTTTCCCAGTTGTGTGGACGTGTTCTCCAGGCTGCTGCAGCGTCCCTGCTGTGTTACTGGACTTTCCTGGACAGTTCCCAGTGGCAGATTTGATTAAGCTCATGAGCTGTGTAATCTCAATCAGTTAATTTAGACCCTGGAAAGACGTGTTTGTAATCCTGGTCCTAGCAAAGGGTTAGGTGTTTGAATGGTGAGTGCTTCCTTATCAGCTGTGCTTACTGCATGCATTTCCTGGCTTTAGTAATTTCTTGGAAGTTTAGAGTTAGAGCTCCTATGAGACTCTTACAGGGTGTTCTAGATGGTGTTGGAGTTAAAGCCAAGACTTGTAGAAATGTTAAAGCTGGAGCAGTGCAGGTCTGAGGTCATCAAGTCCAATGGTTAAATGAGTGAAGAGCCCATTAAATTAAGGTTTTTGCGTGTGCAGAAATAAATATAATTATATGGACATAATCACTCTGATGTGGACATTTTTTCCATTGCAGAGTTTTTGTTATTTTGGGCTGTTTGTGTCACTCAGGCAGCGGAGTTTGTGAAGCTGAGGAGGAGTTATGGCTGCCTAGAAATGAGCGTGGTCATGTGGAGTTACGCAAGGGCGACTGTGTTGACATAACTGACTGACGTGTGGCAGGTTTAAAAAGTCCCTACAGTCAAGTCTTTAATCATTAATCTGCTATCAGGCAGGATTAACTGCCTGGGCAAGTCTGTAAACCTGAAGTTATTAATAGAAGCTGTTCCTGTGTGTTCCATTCCCCTGCCACTCAGCAAAGCTGTGAGCTGCGTCCCTGGGACAGGAACTCCTGAGTTCCTGGGAAGAGCAGTTTTCTCCAAAAACAATATGGAAAAGTGACTAAGCACACCCACTGTGCAGGTGTCTTGTGACTTGTGTGGTGCTGAGCTTAGGAAGGAACTCATCCTCAGGAATGTTTCTGATTTCCATGTCAGTGTGGACTCTGTTTTCTCCCAAGGCAAGTGAAAATCAGTATGTCTCTGTGAAAATTCACATCTGAAATGCTGGGCTGGCATGCTGGGGGTTGCCTGTTCACTTCTGTAATTCCAGAGAGTTGTCTGAGTTTCAAGCTGTCCATGTACAGCAATTCAGAAGAACATACTGGCTAATTTCAAATAAACATGTCCCAAATGGCCATTAGCAGAGTTCTGGAAATGAGATGTAGCCAAAATATTATTCAAATCTTGTTTTAGCAGTGTGTTAAAGAGCAGCAGAATGCTCTCAGCATGGTAGTGTTGTGTCATCCAGGCTAAGTCATGTCTCTGACATGCTGAGGAGTTGTTTCTGGGGATCCAGGCTTTACATTTGAGATGAGTAAATATAACACCTGTGTTATGTAGTGATTTGTCACAAGGGATATCTTCCCTGGGAATATTTTTCTCTTAAATGATGTGCCCCAGTTCTAAGTCTGGTACTAGAAACTGCTGCTGAATTTCACTGCTTCCATATCAAGCCTTAATTTGAGTGGTATGTGTGAGCCAGGCCTGACATGTGAGGAGAGATGGATGAGCAGTGGTGGAGGAGGAAGGATTTTAGGAATGTGGGAAGCAGCACACTTCCCTCATGCACAGGATATATTAAGGACAGTGATTCACCTTTAACAGAAAGGGAATTTTACCAGCAAAACATAAATCTGAGTGGATGTGATTCTGCTGAAATTCACGGGAATGTTGTATTTCTTCAATTTGTTATTGTTTCTCCAAGTCTGGAGAGAGTGTGTGTGCATACACGTGGGTTTGATGTGCGCACAGATTCCATATTCTGTTCTAATTCCAGCTCCATCAGGGTTTGGTGTGTACACAGATTCCATATTCTGTTCTAATTCCAGTTCCATCAGGTTGGTGCCAGGAGCTTGTCCCTGCCTGTGGCTGTGACTGGTGCCAGGGTCTGTCTGTCCAGGCATTTCAGGTGTGATGGGCTTGGCTGTTGCCCTGGGCACACAGATTTCCTGTCTTCTCTCTCTGCAAGGAAATGCTGTGTGTTGATGAGGTGTGACAAGGGTGCTGAGGTTTTTAAAGGTGCTGCTGTCAGCTTCTCTTGCTGTTGAACATTTGCAGAGTTATTTTTTTTCACTGCTCAGTGCTGGGTTCAGACACCCACAGGGAGCTCTGTCCCCCACGACTTGATCACTAAACTTGAGTTCATTCTCAATCAGATATTGTAATTTAAATTCAGATTTTATTTTAATGGAGAAAAATATTTCCCATTTGTGTTGTGTTCAAGAACTCCATTCTTTACAGAGAGGGAGCCAGATCTGGAGCATATTCTCCAGCTGCACAACTCCCAGTCCAGCAACACTGTTTGTAAAGTAATCTTCCAATGACCTATTATCACTTGGATGCTGAACACAGCACAGCGTAACAGTCCCATAGGTCATTAGGCTATTTTTAGGGAGTTCTTAAGCTGCAAAGCTCTGAATTTTGGAAGCCTTTTAATCCATTGATCCCTGCAACATTTTCATGCTAAGAAAAAAAGAATCCATATGCAAAGCAGTTGCTGCTTTACTGCAGAGCTGAGACCTGAAGTGACTTGACTCTTAACGGAAATTATGTCAAATGTTGGAGGCTTTTAATGAACAACTGTGGCAGGGTAGGTTGCAAGGCTTTGCTTTATAAAACCCTCTTCTGGAAGCTGTTAACAACTTCCTAAGTGGAGCAAATTCAGTCAGAATAGGCAAATATCAGCATGGAAGAGTTAAAAATGCCTCTGTACTCTACACCAAGCCAGTGCCACTGTCTGCAGTGTTTTCTTTCTGGGCAGACTGTGGGCAGAGAGGCAAGGCCATAACTGGTTACAGTAAAGAACTGCACTTGGGATTTCAGGGTTCAGTTTCTGGCTCTGAACTTTGTGTGACCTTGGTCCCACTGGTCAATGTGGGAATTATGGGCTCCTCTGAAACAAGAACATTTCTGTCTTCACTTCTGCTTCTCCATCCCTCTTGGAAAGGGTGGTGGCGGCTTAGGTAAGAGGAGCAGATTGTTCCTTAAAATCATCTTGTGTAACTAGTGGGTAGTGAGGCCAGATAGAGATTCTGAGAAGTCAGATTTACTTTCCTATATCTGCTCTCCTGTGCCCCAAATTCACCTTGACAATAGTGGTGAGATCGATCATCCACTGCTCTAAAGGATTGAGAGTTGTCTGTCTGTCTTCCCTCCTCTTTCCCAGGTGCAAACTGGAACGGATCTAAATGTGAGCTGGGGAAGATCCTGCTTGGCAGCCGTTTGGCATCGTGGGCAGGTCACCATTTGCAGCTTCTGGAAGGGTTCCATACTCTGAGCTCCTGTCAGACCACTTGCTGCCAGCACCCCACCTGTGATGCCTTTTGGTTCTTGGAAAATATGTGCATCCAGGTGAACTGCACCACGCCTGGCACGTGTCAGGCCAACAAGACTGGCTTTTCAGATTCTGTTTTGGTGTTTTTAAAGAAATCAAAAAGCACAGAGCACTTGTTAAACTTCCATATGGAAGGCGGTGTGAAGGCTTGGAGTCACAAGTGGTTGGACTGGGACATCCCTGTCCAGAGGAAGAAAAGACTGCGGAGATCATTCCAGAAGTGGAATGGTAACAGGGTGCAGCTCCTGAGAAGGGATCTGGCACAGAACTCCAGAAGCCGCCGAAGTGAAGCAGAACGCTTGAAGGATCAGGTCCTGAGGCACTTAGTGGCACAGAGAGCTGCTCCTGAGAAAGAAAATCAAAAGCAAGACTTGCTGAAAAACGGACAGAATCCAAGAGAGCAGAACCCCAGAAGTGCACTCCCTCCTAAGAGCAATAATATGAACAGGTCCCAGGATGCTGATGACTTGCCCCAGGTAAGTGATTGCTGGGGCTGGAGTGGGGCTGTCTGGGGCAGCTGTCCCCCTCCTCAGTCTGGCTTCAGGTGAATTTTGACTTGGAGCTGCCCAAGTGATGGGATACCTTTCCAGGTTACCAATTTTCAGCCTCCTGCCAGCAAGGCATGGTAGTGGTTTGGGGTTTTGTTTGGGTTTTGGAGTGGGTTTCCCCCCACTTTTCTTAGGGATAAACTGTGTTGAAGAGGGAAGGTGAGGCAGGGTGGAGTCTGTGATAATGCTTCTCCTCTGTATAATCACAAAGTGTGCTTGCCCAGATGGGAAGGAATGGTGACATGTCAGTGGGAATTGTTTGGGAGCAGAAACCTGTTACCTGTAAAAGAAACCTGTTCAGATCCACACAATAAAATAAACTGTTTTCATTTAATGCTGAATCAAGGCAGTTAAATACATTATTTATTTTTGTTATTTTATAGAGTCATGCATAGAGCTCACAGTGTACTTCAGTGTCAATCTGCTTGCTTGAGTTGGCATCTTAATGCCAAATGTTCTCTTTTTTGAAGAGTGCTCCAGTTTCTCAAATCCACCAAAGCTTACCTTGGCACAGGGTGAATGAAATCAGTTTAGTCTCTACTCCAAATACATACAGTGTTAAGTCAGTACATCTTGATGTTACAGAGAATTTGGCACATTTGAATTGTTGAGTGATATTTGTATTTTTACATCTGCAAATAATTTTTCGAACCTTATCTCAAAAATGCTTGTGCACTCCTAATGGTGAAACATAGTTCTACTTTGTTAAACTGTTCCTGAAATAGCTTTTTCCATGTTTCAGGGATTTGGCATTGTACAAAACCGGTGCCTGTGGTTCTGGAAATGACTGAATTTTTCAAATCCTGGTTGCAGGTAGGGCTGTGACTGCCTGAGGCACCACCCTGCAGCAGGATGTGGCAAGCAGCCAAGGGACACTGCTGCGAGCTCCCGGGCAGCCAGGGTGAAACCAGGCACTAAAACTTGACAAATGTTTGATTTTCCAGACCCCCCCAGCACCTGGGGCCAGCTTGAGCTCAGTTTTCTCTCTCCCCTGCAATGCTGCAGCCTTTCCACCCTCCCTGTTCTTTCCTCTTCCCAGCTGAGCAGGGTGACCCCATTCTCTCAGCTGTCACACATGTGAGCAGATGTCTTTGCAGCCACTCTTCAAAGTCTTTTTTACATCTCCCTGCTTGTTCTGTTTGTAGTTTTCCTTTCCAGGTTATGCTGCTATTACTGTCCAATGTGTGTCTGGTAAACTGGTTGCAAATATTAAATTACACTGGTTAATCAGTTTCTGAATGTTGCTGAACATGGAGGATTTCCCATCTTTAGAAAGTGCTCCCATTGTTGTTAATGTGCACTGTTGGATGTGTGCTGGGGAAAGGTTTTTACTCTCTCTGATGATATTTGCTAACAAGAAAGTCCATGTCTCTTAATAAAATGCAAATTCATAAAAATAAAAACTTTTTACTAAAATATAGGGGCATGATGGAATTCCCGGCACTTGCATTTTGCGGTTTAGGATGGAGATTTTGAGGAGAAGGAAGAATTAAAATATCCACCTGGGCTAATTCTGGGATTCTTGAACCATCCAACTTTTCCTGCAAAATGCAAAGGCAGCTCTGCAGCTGTCCTTGCACTACAAATCCAAGAGCAGTTTAATGTGAGCCAAGGATTCAACATTGGAGGCTGTGTTCTTGGGACATGGCCAGACCTTCCAGGAGAGTTGGTTATGGACCAAAATAAAGTTACACCCATGCTGAAATCACTAGAATTTCTCCTGGCTACATTTGGTCCAATGCATGGAGCACATGGCTGGGTGTTCAGTGCTGCTCTTTAGGAAGGATTGGAAAATGGGGACAGTACTGGCTGTTCATACCTGAAAGCATCAAACATCTCAAGTAGGAAAGGACCTTTGAAATCAAAGTGCTTTTTCTCCTCTGCTGCTGCTGAGCATTGAATGTGTGGAAGGCAAATCTTTTCCTGTGCTCTTGTAGGCTCAGAGAGAGGGAAAATGACAGTTGTGGGAAAGCACTGCCTCTGTGGGTTTTAATTTTCCTCTTGCAGTTCTGATGGCTCCACAGCCATCTGCACTGGCATTTGCTGATGTGCAGTGAGCGTTTATTTCTGGTTTTACTGTATCCATGCTATGGAACCAGCAAAAACCACAGTGCATCCTGCTCATCAGCCCTTAACAAGGGAGATTGATACTTTTTCATGAAAGTGAGTGACATTTTCTAGGCACCAGTTTTTTTCTGTCTCGTTGTAGAATTCCTTGTCAATTTTAAAATATAGCAACACATTTTATAGCCAGTCAGGAGAAGCATTTTAGTGCAGCACTGCTGATGAGCAGGGCTGCTGCAGCACTGCAGCAGCTCTGCAGGCAAACTGGGAAAGGCTTGAGGCAGAATGTTGCAACAGATCCAGAGAATTCATTCCTGCCCTCACATCAAACCCCCTGTTTGGCTCTTGCTGTCGCACTTCCTGCAAGGGCTGGGTGCTTTTCATCCACGAGGAGCAAGGAAATGTCTCTCTTTACCACCAGCACTAACTCTGTAATGGTTTGTGACATTACCTACATTTTAGTGTCTTGAGAGTCTTCACAGATGTGGCACTTACTGCAGCAGGGACACCATCTAAGCTGAGAAGAGCCCATAGTGTAAATTCAGACTAGGCCTATTTAAACTGAAAAATAAAAGTAAATTCCAGGACAAAGGTATTTTTCTCTCAAGTAACTTAAACTTGGTGTGGATTCTGATACACAGGGCTGCTCTAGTCCCTCTAACAGACATGGGACTCTCAGGCAAGGACACCAGGCAATTTGTCTCAGGCCAGAGGCATTTAGGGGTTGGAATCAAAATTGTCTGAGGCTCCTGTGTTGACTCAGGCCAATGTGTCACTTCTCTCTATTTTTTAAGCTAATAAGATAGGACAGCTGGCAAACTTGTAGTCTCCTTGTCATTTATCCCCAAGAATGAAATAATCTGTTATTTGCTTTAAAGAATTCAGAGTTATGGAGCAAAGATAAGAAATGTCTCAGCTTGCAAGCATTAGAGGCATTTTTGACTGTTATATTGCCACAGGGAAAGCTTATCTTTTTCGAGCTCTCCACAGACATTTGGCTGTCAATTCATCCTGAAGACTTTTGGAAGGAAGAGGATCTCTCTTAACTGTAAAGTGGGGTTTTATTTGGATTTAAAAGTGAGTCAAGAAAGCATTCAGCTCACTGGAAATACTGCCAAACTGTGGCCAGCAGGTGAATGTGGATCTCCTGTGTGTTGTTTGTGACTCTTGTTCTTGTCACCCTTCTGGGTTGATTCTTGAGATGCAAAAAGTGGTTTCCCATAGTGGAAGGAAGTCATGGGAACATTCTGCTCCTGTGCCTTTCCTAAAGAGTCTGTCTCACTTGAGTTCCTGCCTGGTTATTCCCTTCTTTCTCCTGCCAGCATTTCAAACTTGATCTTGAGGAAAGGGAATCAGTGCCCTTTGAAGCTGTCAGTGGGTGGAAGATGATACAGCTTGGGACACCCAGCTGTCCTGAGGCCAATGAGGAAGAGCAGCGTGCCAGATTTTTCCTGCATAGATTCCAAAGAATCCATTTTTTTTGTTTAAATAAGCCCTTAACAAGTAACCAAATAAAGGAAGACAGCTTATGTCTGTAACACTAACAAGCAGTGTTTGATTCTTTGTTCCATAAAGCTCAGATATTAATCAAACAATTGTTTTGCATTCTGAGAGCAAAGTGAGCTGAGATATGGTGAGAGGAAATTATTTGCCCAAGGCTGAAACAAAAACTTTGCAGAGGAGCCCTCAGTGCCTTCAGTCGTGGCTTGGCTGGTTGTTCAGAGTGGGCAGCGCAGCTTTATTTTTACAACAAACATTTAGTATTTTCTAAAGCCCAGCCCATTTACTGACAAGGATATTGCCCACCATGGTCTGGAGTGTTTTCCCAGTTCCTTTTTCCTGGACTGAATACCAACAGCATGATCTGAAAGCTTGAGTGTGTTTCCTCCAATATGAGCTGTTAATCACTCCTCTAATGGGGAGTGGTGATGGGAATTTCAGTTCCAAAGCACTTTCTGAGTCAAAGATGGTAAATTGCTCAATTTTAAATATTTAGCAGCTGTTCTCAAAATAGTTAACTTAAAAAAAAAATAAACGTGCTACACATATGGACTTCACAGTGGAGGGCAAATTATCAGGAGTATGGCCTGGCAGGCTAGGAACTGGAATGGGGCTAGGTAAAAGGAATTTTCTGATGAAAGAAAGGAAATTGTTCGTACCACTCTGATTATTTTCAATCAAATGGCTCATCCTGTGTGTATGTCAGCAAACCTTTTGCCCTCCAGCTTCTCTCCCAGCCCCAGCAGCATCTCCTGGGGCAGGCACGCAGGGAACTCTGTGTCAGCTCACCTTGCTTTGAAGAGTGATTCCAAAATAAATTTCCTCTTGCTGCAACAATTCTGTTATTATATAAAAATGCCACTGTAATCCTCCTGCTTCATGGCCAACTGCATGGCTTCAGGAAAAAGAAATCCCAGCCAAAATAAATGAACCTCCAGTTTGTGGTCCCTGTCCTTAGGGTCTGTCTTATGCCACCTTTCTGTTCTTTTAGCTCCACTCAGTGCAGTTTTGAACCTGGATCTTCTCTTACGTTTGCCACATCAACAGCCTTGGTTTTTAGTGCTGTAGCTAAGTCTGGTGTTAACTGGTGTTCAGCCGGGGTAGAAATGGCCTGTGTGCTGTGGAGAAGGAAAATGGAGAAACACTTCAGAAGAGAGAAGAGGAAGCTGTAAAAATTCCTGCTTCTGGAAAAACAAACCAGGGATTTTCCAGCCTCCATAACTGTGGAGGAGGAGAAGGGCAATTTAAAACTGCCATTCAGCGTTCAGGTCAAACTCAGACAACTTTTTCCTTTACAGATCCACACAGGAACATCTGCACCAGCACCATCAGTGCTGGCTACATCCTCCAGCCCTGTGGCACTGGACTTGACAGCTCCAGGGAAGACTGAGAAGCCTGGGCAGCCTGATGGTGCCCACCCAAACTCTGAGGTGTTTCCCACAGACAGCCCCGTGCCAGTGAAAAGCACAGCAAAGGCACAGGCAGAGACTTCTGTGCCCAGTGGAGTCCCCACAAATGGCAGTGTCCCTACAGCCCAGAGCAGCACTGCTGCAGCCCCAAGCACTGCAACCACCACACCAGGTGAGGACTTGTAGGGCTCCAGCAAATGTCACCTGCTTGGGCTTTTTCAAGCCAAGGCAGTGTGGAAAAATAGGAGATAATTGGAGAAAATACTGAGCCACCTATGTCAGCCTGTGTGCTGTTGGATTCCAGTAGCTCCTGAGGTCTGGAATGGGACTTGGGCATCATAAATCTGCATGTGACCATTGCATGTGAGGACAGCTGGGAGCTAATGGAGATATCTTAATTCCCAGAGTGAAGGCTGAGATGTGATGTGGGGCAGAGTCCCAGGAAGTGTATTTCCAGTAGCCTTGGCATGCTGCTATCCATCAATTCGAGCAGAAATCTTAATGTGTGCTCAAAAAAGGGTGCAACTGATTATTTGCTGTCCCTGAAGTGCCTCTGCACAGCTCAGCCGTGGGGAACAGTGTACTTGGCTGTTAGCCTGTGCTTTGCTTTGCAGCATGATGATGTTTCTGTTCACACTGCTATTTCCTAAAACAGACTGTTGAAAATGCATAAAGGCCAAAATGCCCTTTGGCAGCTCTGTTCCATCGGGCAGGCTGTCAGCTCTCCCTGTAGGGCTGGCCACGCACAGGGAATGGCGTGTCCTGCTCGTGTGCTGTCTCACAATTCACTTCATCCACTATGCTGAAGCATTCACAGCTGAATTTCTTTTGAATTTAGGCTTCCTTTCCCTTACAAGGGAACAAATGGAAAGTATAAGGGAAGCACTGCATCCAGAGATGTTTTTTGGCAGGGAGCTCATTGGCTGCTTGTGCTGACAAGTTAATGGTTTGGGTTTTTTTTAAGGGCTTACCCCAGCTTTAAACTTTACACATCTTCTTTGGCTTGTCTGGGAAGACTAACATGGCCAGGGCCTCCTGGTTTTTTTAACCAATGCAGAGATGATGTAAAGTGTAGTTTTTCCAAGCTACCAAGTTTTTCCAGTTTTTTTTTCAAATCCGTTTGTCTTGGTTTTGTTTCTGTTATTTCCTAATGAGATCTGATTTGCTTTTTGCCTTGGAACTCTTTGCAAGTGAAAGACTGATGGAGGATTTGAGAGGGCAAAAAAGGTGGTTAATTCCACTAGCTATTAAAATTGGAAGATAGATAAATAATAGATAATAAAGGTGGGGAAGTAGCTGAATGTTTAAGGTCCTTTTTTCCCATTTTTTTGAACTTAGATTTTTTGTGCATACCTCTGAAACCTTGTCTTTGACAGGGTCAAACTAATGAAAGCATATTTTCTATGCATGATTCCCAGGTTCAATAATAAAAAGACAAATATAAAGCAAATGGGAAGAGGGAGATGAGGAGACCAAGAGGTGTTTTTAAGAAATTTGTTCAACTTTCTGGTTGTCTTAATGCTAATAAAAAGCAGAAAAAATATGTCCCTGGCCATAGTTTTCAAGGTTACCCTGTAGTCTTTAAAAACAACCTGTCAGTTTATTTGAAATGGAATGGCAAGAAAATTCTTGAGCGGGGGTGGAAAAGAAAATACAAATAAAAAGACCAGGTTTGTGTCTTGAGCTTCCATACCCAGTGTGGCAGCTATGCAGGTTTATAAAAGTTCTCTGAGCCCTCAAGCAATTTTTCAGAAAAGGGATTCTGTGGATTCTTTATGAATTTGTGAAGCTCTGGAATTGCAGGGTGAGAGTATCAGTGTTTGTCTCACAATGCCATGAGCCTGCAGCTGAGTTCTCTGCCAAAAAGCTGTCAAGTCAAGCCCTTCCCATCCTGCTGGACCTGGGTGAGGAGACTGCCCTGTGCAGGGCCCAAGGGCCACATTTCAGCACAGTATCTGCAAAGAGAGAGGTGGCTGAGTTATTTTGGGCTTGTCTAAAAATTGGAAACCCCCATTAGTGCATTGACAAGCAGAGCAAAACCTGAAATGGGAGGTCTCTTGAACAGGATGTTTACAAAATACATCATCATTTATAGCTGGGGTTTATTCCATAAACTGAAACCAAGGTGGATCTATGTACATTTTTTCCTGTTCCTCTTCCAATTCTGTGTCTGTCCCTTTCAGCCATGAAGGAGCTGGTGGTTTCTGCTGGAGACAGCGTGGAAGTGACCCTGCCAAAGAATGAAGTTCAGCTAAATGCATTTGTGCTTCCTGAACCACCACCTGGTAAGGCTTCCCTGGGAGTTCTGCTAAGGGCTTGGGATGTGAAAAGGCAAACAGTCATTGTGTATGGCATGCAGTGAGGGCAGTCTTGAAAATGTCTTTTTGTCAGAGAGCACTTTCCTGTGGAAATGTTTCATACTCAGCTACTACCTCATGCTGCCTCTTAGAGAAAATAGCGAGACACAAAAAAATGGAAAGTGCTACAAAGCCAGTGGATTTGGGAGATTGTGGGAAGAGATGGCGCATTCTCAGAGTGGTGTGTGAGGAAGAATTGGATTTTTAGCATCTATTCTTGATGTTTGCTGATAGGAACTGAGCTGTATTAGCAAGTGATTGAAATCTAAATTGGGGTATTTGCCTGCTGAGGAACACATTCTATACGCTCCTCATTTCATCATGCAAATTGTTGGCAGGTATTTTTAAAGTTCTTATCTTAACTCTCTCCACTTTGGCAGTGGGAGCTGCAGAGGCAGGTGTGTTCCATGTTGTGCAGCAGCAGAGATTGATTCATTCCTGTTCAAAAATTTGCATTCCTGTATCTGCAGGATCTGAGGATGTGATAAGGCTTTTCTCTCTTATTATCCTGGAGCTGTGATTGTTCCAAAGCTCTTTATTGCCTTGGAGGCTGAAAGATGAGTTTTGATTCCAGAGTAAATGAGTTTAGAAGCACAGATTGTCTCTTTTGCTGGGTATATTCCCAAAAAGCCGCAGCCCAAGCTGTCTCATTTCTCCACAGTGCAGCAGAATGTGCCTTGTAAATGTTTAATACCTTTGCAGTTCTTTAGTGTGGCAGAAAGACAGGCTTTGAAAGCAAACATCTGGACCTTTTCTTTCTTTTCTTTTTTTTTTTTTTTAAGGAACGACATATTCCTATGAGTGGGAGTTGATTACTCATCCAAAAGACTACAGTGGAGAAATGGCAGGGAAGCCAGACTCCCAGACCCTGAAGTTGTCTAAGGTAAAGCTTTGACTGCTTTGTATCCTGTTGTGTTAAATGCCAAGTGGAGGAGATGGGGACCCCAGCAGCCAAGAAAGACTTGTATGGGATTTCAGGATGAATAGGAAATTGCATGATGGGCAGGCAGCCAACATTCGACTGCAAGCCCTCTTCTGAGACTCACAGAAAAAAAGACATTGATCTGGCACGAGGGAAAGAAGAAATTGATTTCAGGAGGTACAAGCTGCCTACAAGCAGTGTGACAAGGCACACAAATGGCAGAAATGAACAGGAGCAAGGGGTGGGAATATTCCTGGAGCAGTGTGATAGTCTGGTTGGGTCTGAGCCTTTTACTGCCCCTGGAAGAGGAACTTGCTGCTTGAGCCCTGCAATACCTCGTAGCATGTCCCTGGCTGCTGCTCTTAGACAAGCTCTGACAGGGAAAGGGTTGCCAGTTCCTGCACATGGGGATTCTTAACAAGGAAATTACTCTAAGTACTGTGAATACACAGTTGTGTACTTGAGACATTGCTTTCAGCAGCCTGGATTCTACTGCACTCAGAAAACAATGTGCAGCTTTAGTAAGGATATCATGCAGAGCCAAAGCTTTTGAAAGGAGCGTGCAGGTCTCTGTCAGGGTTTCAGCCTTTTGGGTATCAAGATTGTTATCCAGCACCTGGTCCCTCACCCTCTCATTTTGGCTCAACAGTGAATGGTGAAGAGGTGACTGCCTGGCTCATGTCCCCTGGAAGGAAGAGAAGAAACACTTGCATTTATAAAAACACACAAGAAGAGATTTTCTTCTTATATATAACCTTTCTCAGCTCAAATGCAATCTGCTAGTACAGATTCCATTAGCCAGACAACCTGAACTAATCTCTGCTATCTCTCTTCTCTTTGCCTATTGTTGCTGGAAAATAAAGCTTGACTGACAGTCCTGTGACAGAGAGAAATACGAGTCTTTGGTTTCTGCATAGCCATTGTAAACTAAAATATGTGTAATACCATTTTAACCTGGAAACCACCCTTTGCTGTGTATGCAGAGGCTGAAGCACAATTACCTGGGTGCTCCTGTGCCAAAGCACAGGAACTTGACCTTCTAATAGGTGCCACCAACCTGTAGGTAAATAATATTTTGTGGTTTTTTTCCAGCTGACTGTTGGCCTGTACGAGTTCAAAGTCGTGGTTGATGGGGAGAATGCTCACGGAGAGGGATATGTGAATGTAACAGTGAATCCAGGTCAGTGCTGGGGTTGGATTTTCCTTGACTTCACCCATGTCTGACAGGCCAAGGCAGCTGTACCATGGGGTTAGATTGTTTGGTTTGGTGTGGTGATAATTCATTGTGCTGTGAACTTGCAGCATGTATATATATATATATATATATATGTTTATATATACACATACATATATGAGTATTAAGTAATTTCCTGAGAATGGGAAGCTACTGCTAATACACAGTACTGCATCAAGCCAACCATTTGATAAAAGAGCTGTAATCCTGATGGGGAAGTGCTCAGCAAACACCTCACCCTTAAAGGCCACTGCTTCTGTAAAAACTAGCTGCAGTCTGACAAAAAGCTTGTAGCAGCAGGAGCAAAAGCTGAAGAGAAGCCAGAGTTTTGCAGCTCCTTTGGAGATTCCTTTCTTCCCTGTCCAGTAAGGAATATCATTCCCAGCACAGGCAGGTTAAGTCAAATCTCATTCCTTGTTGTAAGACGTGGTTTGCAGATGAGCTGGTGGAGATACAGCATCTTGTGCCGACTGCCTGACTTTTTAGGTGGCCTGTGTAAAGAGACAACCACAGGTTTCAATAAAACCCCTTCATTTTGCAGTCTTCAGCAAGACTTCTTGTACAAGCTTGAGGGTTCTTGCACTCCCTAAATTAGCAGGAGTGTGTGGCTGGTCTTCTGGGTGCTATGCTGATCATTTCCTTATAAGCAGTGACTTTGCAGCTGGCAGCATGCACCAAAATCCTTCAATTTTCATAGCAGCAGTCAAACTGTGGCAAGAAGCTTTAGGTGTTTGACGCAGCAGGGGAAAACCAGTGCAGCCTTCCCAGAGCACTGGTGTGCTGGCTGTTCACCTGCACACTGTTTGAACCCCCTTCTGGCAGCATGGATTCCCCAGGCTGGTGTAGAACATGCTGGAAGCACAAATCACTGTTGCTGAGAGTTTTGCAGTTCCTTGGCCAGGGCTTTCTGCCTGTATTGTCATGCTAACAGCTGGGTTGTTATTGCAGAGCCCCGGGTGAATCAGCCTCCTGTTGCCATCGTGTCCCCACCGTTCCAGGAAATCTCCCTGCCGACTGTCTCCACTCTCATCGACGGCAGCAGTGAGTACCTGCAGGTTTAAGTGCAGCATCCAGCTTTGTGTTTGGTCCTGGGCTGGCCTTCTGCATAAAGTTCAAGAGAAACAGTGATGCTGTCAAACACAATTCAGTGCAAAGAATTAGCCTCTCTGGCCGGGAGAGCAGAACACACACACCATCACCTCTCCATGTTCCCTTTTGTAGGGCACTGGCCTGAGCTAATCTCCTAAAAAAGGAAAAGCTCTGGAGGTTGCTGCTTAGAATCAAAAAATAATTACTGTCAGTCAAAATTACTGTGCTCTTGGCTGAACTTCCAACATGTAAGTTACTGACACGCCACCTTCAGTGATCCTGACCTGCACTAGAGTTTTTCAGGAGTTCCTTTAAACAAGTTCAGGTTGTCTTAGCCCCAGCTAGCACTGATTTGTTACAGTTTGGATGTGTGTGCACCACAGAGACTCTGGGCTTGGACCAAAAATATCTTTTCCCACTAAGCCCAGGGCAGAAGTAGGAACTGACCATCTGGAATCTGTGAAGCAGCATTTTCCAACTCCTTGTGCGTGTGTGTTTACCTCTATTAAACAGAAAGCACGGATGATGATAAAATTATCAGCTACCACTGGGAAGAGCTGAAGGGTCCCCTGCGGGAGGAGAAGGTTTCCAGTGACACTGCCATACTGAGACTGACCAACCTGGTACCTGGCAACTACACATTCAGGTAGGTCACACTGGGACAGTCCATCAGTTCTCATCCCTTTAGAGTGAAATGTATGAAATTCCTAAAGTGTTCATCTGGTTAAAAAACCAAACAAAGCAAAGCATGGAGAGAACTCCATTTTGTGATGTTCTCTCTCTCCACTCCTACACTTTCAAGTAGTTTTGTAGCTTGACACTTCAGGAGAGATAAGCTGTCCAGCTACTTCTTATTCTTGACTTGTAGCCTTGGTTAAGATGATGGCTGGTCTGTCAGTGCTGCAAAATGTCTCTTGAAATGTCAAATCTAAACTCTTTGGGTGAAGGCTTAGGAAGAAATGCAGTCTTCAATTCCAGTTTTTAAATGCAATGTGTTTGTCTCAGATAAGTGAATGAGGCCTAATGGCCTGGGCAATAGGTGGTAGCTGATTTTACTTTTGTATTTGTCCTGTGTTTTTTCTTTGGCCTGTATTTTAGTGTGATGTCCATCACTGCATCAGTGGAACTATTTAAAGTGAAATAAATCTGAGTACCTTATACTGAATGCTGCTTTCTTGTTAAACATTGAAATATGAACTAATCAGATCCATGTTCAGATCTAGATTTAGCAAAAAGCTGCTGTGTTTTGTGGTACCAGCCTACCTGAGGAGATGTGCTGTGTCCTGGCCACTTGTGGGATAGTAATGCACTATTTCACCTTGGACCTGGCTGTTAGATTTCAAGTGAGAGATGGATGTGACTGTTGAATTCCTTGAACTTTGAGGCTGGTAACTGGACACTTGGGGAAAGTTTGTAGTCAGAAGAGGTTGTATTCAGCTCTGATCACCATCACACTTCAGTGCTTTCACTTCCTTTTTCCCTCTTCAGTCTAACAGTCGTGGACTCAGATGGCGCCAGCAACTCCACCACTGCCAACCTGACTGTGAAGAAGGCAGTGGACTATCCTCCAGTGGCCAATGCTGGCCCAAACCAGGTGATCACCCTGCCCCAGAACTCCATCACACTCTATGGCAACCAGAGCACGGACGACCACAGCATTGTCAGCTACGAGTGGCTGCTCAGCCCCAACAGCAAAGGGAAGGTGATGGAGATGCAGGTCAGTGCAGGTCTCCAGCGTTCTGGATGGCTCACTAGCTGGGTTTTTATCTGTAATCAAAGCACTGTTAGCAAATGTCTTTTAGAATCCTACAGAGCAAATGTGTGATGATTGTGGGTGCTTAAAGCTAAATCCATGTGAAGCTGCTGTTGGTTTAGTGGCTGAGCTGGTGCACCAGCCTCGCCACTGGCATCATGTTCCTTTCTTGAGTAATACAGTTTTAAATTGTGCTGAAGAGGGATTGAGAGAGATGGGAACTTTTTGGGAGTCTAAATTTTGCTGATACTGGCCAGACTCTCCTCAGTGCGAAACAGTAGATGTTGGAACTTGTTTCTTTGTAATTTTTCTTTTCAATATTACTACTACTACTGTAAAATTTATAGAATAAGAAAATCCAGGTTCACAGTGTGTGGGATTTGCACAAGGCTCCCCAGAGGTTTTACTGTAGCTGGGAACTACTGAATCCCAAAAGGTTTGCTTGTATGGCATTACTCTTGTTATGTCCCACAATTGTGTCCTTGCAGTGTGCATAAATTTAGCTACAAGAGCTGTGCATGCTGAAGTGGCACAGACTCCTGCTCCCATGGCAGGAGTTGGTAATAACCCCCTAGAATGTGCTGGTAATAGTTACTTTAGATGCAGAGTCTTCTGGTCCATCATCTGCCTGAGGATTGTTTTTAATCCATGAATATCTCTTCTCACAGGGTGTGAGGACACCAGTCTTGCAGCTCTCTGCAATGCAGGAAGGTGATTACACCTACCAGCTCATAGTGACTGATTCTGCTGGGCACCAGTCCACCGCAGAGGTCACTGTGATAGTCCAGCCAGGTAAGCTGCCTTTACCTCTGTTGTGCTTCCCTTCCAGGAGTTGAAGGTGAGCAGCAATCTGTCAGCAACCTCGAGATCTTGTGGTGATTTTCAAAAAAACTGCTCTGATTTGGGGCCATTCTGGGCTGGTATATTGGTTATAAAGAGCAAAATAAAGCTTGTAGGAATATTGCCTTTGTAGGCCATTCTCTTATTTTACACAATGTAACCTAATTGATATTTTCCTACAGTAAAGGCAGGATTGTATTTCCAAACAGCTGTGTCTGCCCACGGTGCTGGGTCCTGGGATGGGGACAGGAAAAGTGGAGAATGAGAACAAAAATCAGAACTAGTTTTCAGTCTCATTTTATTGCAGATGTGTGAATGAAATGCTCATTGGAATTCTTCACAGCTTTTAACCTCACTTTATATGAGTACAAGATCGTGGGCAAGGGATCATGGAGAAAAATCTTAATGGTGGTGTTTTAAGCTTCACCTTTGTGGTATGTGTATGAGAAATCCTGCATTCTTTTCCAGAGAACAACAAGCCCCCAAAGGCAGATGCTGGTCCAGATAAAGAATTGACTCTTCCTGTGGACAGCACCACTCTAGATGGCAGCAAGAGCTCGGATGACCAGAAGATAGTCTTCTTTCTTTGGGAAAAAACACGGTGTGTATCCCCTTCCATGTTCTTGTGTATCCAAATCTTTCATCTGAAACAAGTCACATCCCCACACCTCCCCTGTGTTCAGTCATGATCACATTGGGCCTGAAAGGCTTTAGCAGTGACCTGAATACGACAGGATTTATGTTTGATTGGAAAGAAGTGGAGTTTTCTTTGAGCATGAGGAATAGTTTTGCCTTCATCTCTAGGCCTGACTCCCACTCTGAGTGTGGTGTGGCTCAGCAGTGTTTCCATTCACAGCAGTGGAGCTTTGTCTTGGTCTCATGGAGAGACTGACCCTTCTAATTGAAACAGCAGCAGGGCCTCTTAACTCAGTGCTTTTGCAGTTTATTTAAATGAGGCAGGGTTCCCTTCCGACTCTAAATTCCTTGAAATGCTTTAGGGAATTCAGGAAAAAGCCTATGAGCAACTTGCAGTAGCTTTTTCTGTTTGCTAATGCAAAGTCTGTGCAAAGCCTTAGAAATAAGGGACTGGTTTTGCTTTGCACTTTTTTTTTTTTTTAAAGTTGGCTCATTGTGCAGTTCATAAACCAATTTGCTGAAAGTACCACTATTTGTAAACACCACCTAAATGCTGTTATCAGCGTTCCTCTGGTTTAAAATTAACCAAAACATTAAACTGCCAGAAATTATGCTTTTTGTTCTGAATCCTGCATCTACTCTTCAGGTTATCTTGCTGTAACTGGAGAACATAATTTTGCTTTTTATCATGGACTCCTATTTCCAGGCTCCTGTTTAGAGCTAGGCTGTCTCCAGCGCTCTCTGCAAAGTTTAAATGGATCAAAATCTCTGGAAAAAAACTAACCAAACCCCTTGTGTCTTGGTCAGGGGTCCAGATGGTGTGAAGCTGGAGAATGCCAACAGCAGCATTGCCACTGTCACAGGCCTCCAGGTTGGGACGTACGAGTTCACTCTGACAGTGAAGGATGAGAAGAACCTGCAGAGCCAAAGCTCCGTCAACGTCATTGTCAAAGAAGGTACATCCAGCCACGAGCAAAGCTGCTCAGCCACAGGTTATATCTGAGCACTTCAGCAAAACCTGTGCTCTGAGACACAGTAAAAGTAAAGAATGGAGGGAGACAATGTGGAGAGCACTGAAGTAGCCTTGAGGTTTGCCCTTTTCTGCAAGAACAGTATCTTCAGTCCTGCAGTACTTCCCTTCTCTTCCGTAGGGTTAGGCAGGGATTTCTGGGGTACACTGGAGGTCTAATGCAGTAATTTTTGATTGGGCATTACAAGACCTTTCTCCAAGTGCTTTCTCTCTGTTTATTTAGAGATAAACAAGCCGCCCATTGCAAAGATTGCTGGTAACGTTGTCATCACCTTGCCCACAAACACAGCAGAGTTGGATGGATCAAAGTCCTCTGATGATAAGGGGATTGTCAGCTACTTGTGGACCCGGGATGAGGGGAGTCCTGCAGCTGGGGTGAGCTTTCTTTTTTGTAAAGGATCACAAAAATCAGTGCAAAGTAGTGTTGACAGCTCCTGAGGAAATGCAAAGCTCCTTGTTGGGCTGTTACTCCATCATATCCTGAAATATGATGATACATGGTGCTACTTTGATAATTTGTTCCCTCATACTTACTTTGTTCTGCCTTCCAGGAAGTCTTAAATAATTCAGACCAGCATCCTGTCCTCCTCCTGTCTAATCTGGTAGAAGGGACATACACATTTCACCTCAGAGTAACAGATGCCAAAGGAGAGAGTGATGTGGAAAGGACCACAGTGGAGGTCAAACCTGGTGAGTCTGGGTTTTGTGCTGTCCCACGTTTGCCTGCAGCCCTCTGGATACAGTGTACTGGGATTAAAATGTGTAATCTACTCCAGTTTAGAACTGTAAACATCAAAAGTTTTGGGGGATATGGCTGTGTTTTCCTGTGGTTTTTGAGGGCTTCTGTTACTTGTGAAAGTCATACTTGTATCTCTTCCCACAGTGCCACTCTGTAATTCTGTGTTTAAATCAGAAACATCCTGGAAAGACAGCTAAAAACCTGCCTTGTGGCCAGGCTGCTAAATAGAAACTCTAAAGATCTGTACTATCTACAATCTCTCTAGATCCTAGGAAAAACAACCTGGTGGAGATAATTCTGGATGTGAACGTGAGCCAGCTGACGGAGCGGCAGAAGGGGATGCTCATCCGGCAGATAGGAGTGCTGCTGGGGGTCCTTGACTCAGACATCACCGTGCAGAAGATCCAGCCATACACTGAGCAAAGGTGGGATTCATCTGGGAGGGTACACAGTGAGGAATTGCTTGAGGGTTTGGAAAATCAAGGCCTCTTGGAAAGCAGATTGGGTCGTCAGATGTGGAGTTGTCGCTTAACGTTGATATTCCTGCTCAGATCAGAGTTGCCAAGCAGGTCTTGAGTGTCTTTCCCCTCTGGAGATGGTGTATTGCCCTTGAAAACTGCTGCTGCTGCTGTCTTTTCACGTCAAACCTGTAAAATAAGAACAAATCTGATTTGTTTTTTGAAAATTGTGGAGACTGTGTGAAGGGATGTTCTGCAGCTGTGATCTGTAACTGGAGAAGTAATGGGGCTTGGTGCAGGAGTTTGTGAAACACTTACAGCACAGCAGAATGTGTAACAACCCTGCTCACCTTCACGCCAAATTGGTAGTTCATACAATCCTAGGCTGGTTTGGGTAGGAAGGGACCTTAAGGATCATCCAGTTCCAATCACACAGTGACAGGCAGGGACACCTTCCACTAATTCTGCAGTAACTTTATTGACTGCACAACTGCTTCAACTTAGTGTATGAAAAAATGTTGAAAGCCAATGTAATTTCTGTTTAAAGAGATAGGAAAGCTTAATCTTGATAACTGGTTGACTTACAGAAGACTTCACTTTTCCTGGAACACATGGAATTTGGCTGCTGAGCAGGGCTGTAGGTCAAGGTGATGTTGCCTGCCTGGAGAGTGGCAATCTGTTGAAATAAGTGCAATATTTCACTTAGTTTTTGTTGAAAGGGGAATAGGTTTAAAGTACCTAAAGCACTGAAGAAGATTTAAGGGACATGCTTAAAGTCCTGCAGCAAGTCAGCAATAAATCTGCTGTTACTTTACACTTCCCTGAGTGCTGAGATGTATCGATTCCTTCATGTCCACGTGGCCCGCTGTAGCAGGAAAATCAGAATTCATTGTCCATGCAAACCTAGAGAGCTGAGAACAGAGGAGGCAGCACTTCTGCTGTAACATTAGCTCTCTGTCTCTACCATGAGCAAGCCAGTCACCCCTGAGTAAGGCAAGCAAGGAATTCTTGTCATTAATGCTTCATCTGTTTATATGTTCAAGCAGACTAAAGAGTGGGAAGTGTTATAAAAGAGCAGAGATTGTTTCCTGACAGATGGATTTAAGATCCCATTTTTGCTTCCACTGTCAAAGTAACTTGTGCTGTTCAAAAAAGAGCTTTTTCCTCTGACTGCTGGTTTGTTCTTTTTCACATACTCTGAGGGTTTCACTGATATCCCATTGATTCATAAGCTCACTGGTGATAATAAATCTTCATGCATCCTTTTGTGAGTCTAAAGGATCCACAGGGCTCTGCAAGGTGAGCAAGCCATGAGGAACAAGTTCTTCTATCATAAAGTTAATGCAGTAGAAGCTGCAGAATACAGAATCCTTCACACCTGGGTTGGTTTTGAGCCATAATACTTGGTGCATTCAAACTCAACTCTGAAAAAGACTGTAAACTTCCACTGTCTGATGCTTGAGCTCTGTGCTGAGCAGTTAGATGGATCCTCAAGTTCCAGGTGTAGTAAAGTTCCACAGGGAGGAAGGGAGGAGAATATGAAAACAGCAGGACATTAATGTTTGGGGATTTGATGCTGGATTGGATGCTTAGCATGAACATGCTGATGTTGATTTGCAAATTCAAGAACAGTCCAGCTCTAGCTTGGAAAACATGAATGGATCAGATATCCTGAAGGGTTTTCTACTGTACAGCCAGGTCTGCCATTACTGCTTTCAAACAGAGCCAGAAGTCTGGTCTTGAGATACATTTGGGATTCTGAGTAAGTCCCTCTAATGACAGACTGGAGAGTGTGAAGCAGCAGATAATAATTCTTGCCTTTCTTCCAGCACGAAGATGGTGTTCTTTGTGCAGAACCAGCCTCCCCATCAGATATTCAAAGGACGAGAGGTGGCCTGGACGCTGAAGAACGAGCTGCGGAAACAACAGTCAGACTTCCTCATCTTCCGGGCACTGGAGATTAACACAGTCAGTAAGTGAGAGTCTTGGGACAGACTGAACAGCTTTTACCTTCTTTTCAGCTGCCTGACAGAATAAGGCTGCTAAAAACACCCACGTGCCCACACACTTACACTCACTGCAGGAGCTTTCATGTTAATAAATGGGAAACAGAAAATTAAGTCTATTAGACTATTTGCTGATCACTTATTTACTAATTAATTCCATCTATTCACTATTTAGCTTCCTATAAATAATTACTTACAGTGTTGCTCTGAAGATAAGAGTTCACAAAATGAAAAGGAGATTGATATTTATGAAACTAAAATACAATGTTAATGGACTACAGGCACTGAAATTAGTGTCATCCTGAAAATAAGAAACTGCACATCTTGGTAGCTGTGAATCCACTTGTTTCCTGTGCAGCACAAACATCAGTCTGCAGGAATTGTTCCCCTTTATCATTATTTTACATCTTTACATTAGCACTCTTTTTCTTTTATGAGATCCATCCTGTGAGGATCATTTGCTGATCAGTTAGAGAATTGAAACTAGAATTGTGTGAAGTAATTATTTTCATTACTTCCTATCTGACCACATTGTGGCCTTCAGAAGCAATTTTTCAGTTCTGTTTGGTCTCTCCAAAGAATCTGTTTGTTTCTTGTCTGTCTCACAGGCAGGGAAATTGGAAAATCAAAACTTTGTTTAACAACATTTACTTGACAAATACACTGATTCCATAACATGTATATAAAAATGAGGATTTATTAGGCAAAATGTGTTCTGCTGGTGAAGTGGGATGTTTCAGTTTGGCATGAGGCCCAGGTGCTTACGTTTGCACTTCTCACCTCTTGTGATTGTGGCTGAGCTATGAATGAGCTACAGAGGGGCCACGTTCAGGTCAGAGCCTGCAGCAGGGGTTGGCTGTGCTGAACTATTTTGTCCCATTTTTGCCTCACCTGTGAGTCATTTAGTTCACCTTGCTGGTTTTGGCCCCCAGCCTGTCAGCTGAACTGCTCTGAGCACGGGCACTGTGACTCCTTCACCAAGCGCTGCGTGTGCGACCCGTTCTGGATGGAGAATTTCCTCAGGGTGCAGATGGGGGACGGCGAAAGCAACTGTGGTATGTGAACTGTGACCCCCCCAGGGTGGGCACCTCGGCAGAGAAACTCGTGTTTGAAACCCAGAGTGGGCACAGTGCCAGGCACTGCTGTCTCCCAGTTGCTCAGATGAGATGCTGACACCAGTCCCTTGTCTCAGCTTCTGGGCAGATGTTTGTCCCTTTCAGACCCTCCCAGTGAACACTCACTAAGAGTTGAGTCCATTCTGGGTGTGTAAATCACAGCTCTCTTCTGTCACATTAGACAGAGGCTTTTCTGCCACAGGAAAGCAAATTTTATAAACCCAACACATGGTGAAAACTGCCCAGTGAGTCCACACACTGGATTTTGAGCTTTCCAAGGGGACTTGGTGGTGCTGCCACCGGCCTCTAATTCCTGGCCTTGCCTTTTCTTTCCCAAGAACAGTCCCCTAAAACATGCACTGTCAATTGTATGAGGTGCCAAAACGTGTTTATCTCTTGGGTTTTGCTTGCAGAGTGGAGTGTGCTGTATGTGATCATTGCATCTTTCGTCATCGTGGTTGCCTTTGGAATCTTGTCATGGATGGTGATCTGCTGCTGCAAGAGGTGGGACTGAGAGCAAACCCCTGCTGTATCCGCTTTTCACAGCCAAGTGTCTGCACTAGGAGCTTAAAGATTCAAACCATTGTCCCAGCAGGTCATCTGCTGAGCCTTGGGATGTTGGGTTTTCTCACTGAAATGTTTCAAGTTAAATGTTGAAGTCCCACAACTCTGTGGGACTTCTTATGTTAAGAAGCAAAATTTGGATTAACCTATAAATGTGCAACTTAGCAACATTTTAATGTTTCACTTTGTAATATGAACATAATCCTAAATAGAAAGTGCTTTAGCTTTGAAGATCAGAGTTGTTTTTCTTCTGGCTCTTTTGGAAATGGACTGTCTCTTAATTCCTTTTCCTCCCCTTTAGACGGAAAGGAAAATCCAAAAGAAAAAGCAAATACAAGATTTTGGATGCAACGGATCAAGAAAGCCTGGAATTAAAACCAAATCCCAAAGCAGGTAAAATACGGGAGGGAAGAGCTCAGCATTTCCAGAGTGCTGACTGAGGACTCTTCCTCAGCAGACTTAAAATCACAGTGAAACAAACATGGTGTAGGGACTGACAGAGAGTTCTCAGAAGATCTGAGAGCTTGTCTCAGATCTGAATGTGGGATATTTAGTAAAGTCATCTAACTTTTAGGCTTGGAAATTAGGGCTGAAACTGGTCTGATCCTGATGTCTCCACTTGGTACCTCACAAGTAGGAAGTGGATGCATTGAAGCTGTGCAGAACAGCCTGACTCAGGAAGCCCAAAACTAGGTCTTGACTGTAACTTCTTCTCTAGTTTTCCCCTGGGTTCTGGCTCCCTTTTTGCCAATGTGCAGTTCTTTGGTTATTCTCTACAGCAAAGCAGGGATTCGGTCACACTAAACATTACACTGAACTGATCAACACCTGAAAACAGTCTGAAAATATTTGTGTGTTGGAGAGATTGAGGTTTATTTCTGCTCTCCTTCTTGCCCACCACAAACAACTGATTCATCAACTTATTTATTCTTGCTCTTGTGAAAATTTCATGTTTTAGCTCATCCTCTAGTTTTCCAGTACGCAGGTGCATTTTGGAGGGAGATCCATGAATTCCTCAGTGCTCCATGTGGCTACAGGTCCGTTCGCCCATTCCAGAAAAGCAGGATTTGTCTTCAGTGTTCTTAGCCAGCACTTTCCTGCCTGCATTGCTGTTCTGAGACTGCTTGTCAGGTGCTTTGCAAAAATCAGGGAGTTATTTCAGACTGGAGTGTTTTTATGTGATCCATGAACCAAACCTGGTCACCTGCTGACTGACCAGGAAAAGAGGGAAGTGTTGGAAAGGATGTGCCAAGTACAACTCTGCTGAATGCCAGGGAGTTCTGCAGCTGCTGAGTGTGTGTTTCATTATCAAAGTGTGTCCTGGTTTTGTTTAGAGAAGAGGATGTGTGAACTGTGCATGGAACAGAGTCCCTGATCCTTGTTTGCTAGCAGAAAATAACCATTCATCCCAGCGTTATCCCATTTAATGTTGCTCCAGCAAAGTGAGCAGTGCCCAAGAGCAGCATGGAGGGCATTGCTCTGACAGACTGATCAGCTGTTCCTCTGAGGAGCAGGCTGTCCCAACTGCTCAAACACAGATACCCTTGCAGGAAACCCGGGTGTGTTTCCCTCCCTCAGCACCCAACTCTGCTTTAATCTGACCATCTGTCACCTCAGAGCCTACTGTGCAGTAAATGTACTAAATGTGCCTCACCATTTGCTCTCTGGTAACTAAACTCATCTTGCTGCTTCTGAGGCTGGCTGCTGACTGAAGTCTTTTTCTCTGCTAGATATGTCCAGGGAGCTTTCTGCTAACAGAGAAAATGTTGCATTTCTCCATTAAGGAAAAGCTAAATTTAAATATTTCCTCTGATGACAATATCAGTAAATGTCTCTCTCCTGTCCTTGTGCATTAATCTAAATTCATCCTGCTAATTTATCTCTCTTCCCTTTGCAGGCAGGAGTAGCAGAGAGGAGAGTAGGGAGAAGTAGTGAGATGGCAGAGATCTTCCCTCACACACCTGAATATTCTCTTACTCCAGGCATGAGCCCTCAGAGCATTTTCTAGGCAGTGCCCCGAGCAAGGTCAGGGAGACACAGCTCCCACGTGTACTCACAGCCCCTTCTGGTCACATCATTGCCTTCCTGTGCTTTGTGCTGTCTTGGAGTGTTGTTGTGACCTCTAACATGCCAGAGTGTCTGAGACAGGATCACTTTGGCTTCAGCATCAGAGGGAATAAGAGACACACAGAGGAAAAGTCAGATTCTGCTGCCTCTTAGATGTGATTGGAAAAGGAGACTTAGAGGGGATGGAGCAAGGTGAGGTGGTTCACTGGTGTTAAAAGCATTTCTAACCTGGGAATGTTTCTCCTTCAAGGTGGCAGACAGAAAGCCCAGGTCCTCAACACGAGCCTGATGCACTCCGAGTCCGAGCTGGACAGTGATGAAGCCATCTTCACATGGCCTGACCGGGAAAAAGGGAAACTGCTGCGCAGCCAGAACGGCTCCCTGCGCAATGGACAGCTGACACTCAAAGCCAAGAGCCAGAGGGAGGAAATCCTATAGCTCCCCTTGGGCAGCCTTGGCTGGAGCTCAGCAGGGAAGGCCTGTCCCGTCCCTGTCCTACCAGGGCCTTCAGAGGCCACTTTGACTAGGACAACGCTGCTAACTTGTTTCACAGAAATTAACTTCGGTTTTGTGGGTTTCTTTGCATTCAGTTAAAACTGGTTGTACTTGAATTAGAACTTCAAGAGAAATCAAAGGGAGGAGAAGGCAACTGTGAACCCCAGGAGGAGAGTCAGAAAAGGACAGAGCTGGCATCTGGAGAGGGTAGGACAGAACCACTTGGAGCAACTGTGAATGTGCAGGACCCTCCTAAGCCACCTCAGATGGCAGTGGAGGGAGCACCTGTGGACTTGCAGCTCACTTGCCTTGAGGCTCCTTTGGGAAGGAAGGTCAAGTCCTTGAGCTGTGCTCTGAGCTCCCTTCAGGCTCCCATAGCCTACCACAAGCTACTTGTGCTGTCCAACAATTTTCTTCTCCTTTACTCCCACCTTCCCTAATGGTTTAAGCACTATTTTAATGTAGACTTGTCCTTTCACATGCACTTGGCTGCTGTTGGAGTGTAGAGGAGGGGGAATGTAAACACTCTGGTCACACTCTGGCAGTTTGCAGGTAGGAGAGGGGTTTGTGGCTGCTCTAAATTGCTGTCAGGCCGCTCTCATGGGGAATGTTGGAGACTTGGTGCCTGTTCATGTGTGAAAAGCTGACCTGTGGTTACTGCCCAGGCTGGGAAACCCCTCCTGCAGCAAATCCTGCTGGGTACCAGAGGTGGGGACACACACACCCACCTTGGGTACCTGTGTCCAACGTCTGGCTTCATTGCAAAGCTGTGACATGTTCTGTGGCCCCAGCATCTTCTGTTGGTCACCAGGCCGTCCATGAGGCTGGATGTTAACCATATCTCAGTTATGGAACACTATGTACTGTGGTTTTTTTGGTTTGGGTTTTTTTTTTTCCCTTAAAATTTGCACATCCCAGGTGATGGGGATTGCTCTCTGCAATCCCCATCTGGCTGCTCCCTCAGGCTGGCAGCTCACTTGTGGCTGCAGAGCTGTGGTGGAAAAGGGAACTCTGGGTACCCGAGGGCAGTGGGCAATGCCAGCAGCACGTGGCACAACCTGTCACCGTGTCCCTACTGCCTGAGCCCAAGGGCAAGTGGGTGGGGGGATCCTTCTCCATTTCCACTCCCTTATCTCACTGTGCTGCTGTCATGAGTTGCACCCTGTCCTCGGGCAGAGCCCAGCCTCGTGCTGGCATGAAGGATGCCACTGCTTCTCTGGGGATGGGTGGGCATTCATTGCCTTTCTTTGTGTTTAATTTAAAAACTGGAAACTGGTTTCATTGGCTTTTTTTTTTTTTTTCCTTCTTATTGAACTACGAAAGCCAAAAGGCTTTAAGTTCCTCAGTTGTATTTATGTTGCTGCACTACTGATTTGTGTTGAGCTAGATGAGGATTAAACACTATTGAACGTGAGGGGATGTTCCCTCACTGAATGTAGTCGTGGCTGCTGCTGAGTTTATTTTTTGGGCAATCAGCTGTTCCTCAGGCCCAGCACTGGAGCCTGCAGCTCTTCCAGTGCCAAGGCCACGGCATTTGCTGGCGTCACAGCTCAGGCCACCCTCTGCCTGGGCTGTCTGGCACACAGCTGAGGCTTGGTTCAGGCTTCCCCTTCCTGCTCTCCCCAGGGCTCCTTCCCTCAAAACCTGCCCAGGACCACACACGGGGAGGGCTGACCCCGGGATGCTCCTCACAGGGCACAGCTGGGGCTGGCTGTGCCATGGGCTCACACTTAACTCCTGGCTCACACCACCCTCTGCAACTCTGGGAACAGGAGGGTTTGGAGCTGCAGGGATTGACCTGGTGTGGTCCTGAGGCTGCACCTGGGAGCACTTTGTGCTGGGAGAGGGGAGCTCTTGGGCTCTACCTGGTTCTGGTCCTTAGGACTTGTGCTTTTTGAGCCCCTCACTCCTGTCCATCCCAGGGAGGGCCCCCAGCAGCAGATGGGGGCTCAGCCATTGGGCATTGGTTTCTCAGTGCCCTTCTCAGCAGACACAGGGTGGGCTTTGCAGTGAGCCTGGCTGCTTGTTACCGGAGAGGGAATTGTTACCTCCAGCACCTTTGTTCAGCTGCAGTTGTTTCCCTCACCCCTATGGGGTCACAGCCCTTCAGGTGGGGGTGCTGTACTGAGGGGCTGCACCCCAACCCAAGGTTGGACTTTAGGGAGGGCTTTGGCCTTCCCTCCATGCCCAGTGGCTTGTAGTCACTTGCCATCTCTGAGTGCAGGTTTGTGACAGCACAGCACAAGCTCACATTAAATTCCTAGCTCCCATGGGTATTCCCTGGCTGTGCAGCCTCTTTCCCCTCCACGTGTTAACCCTGAGTGCCACCAAGCCTTCAGGAATGGGCACAGGCAGCTGTGCACCCCAGCTTTGGGGGGCACAAGGACGTGTGAGGCTGACAGAGGTGAAGACACTCCCAAGGCTGAAGGTGGGAACTTCTGGCAGGAGCAGGGTGGGCTGTGTGCTGTGGTGGCCCAGGAGCAAGCACAGCCTTCCCCAGGTGTGTGCACAGAGCTTCCCTGGGGTTTTGGAATCCTTTTCCCTGCTCTCCTCCTCCTGCAGCGTCACTGATTTTGCTGCTGGTTTGTTACCCGAGTGCCATGAGCATGACCTTGCTCAGGAAGGTTTCTGCATTGCTATGCTTTATGATTCACAATTAGACACTGGCTACAAGTTGCCCACATGTGGAAGTTAAATGCTGAGACATCTGTCAGATGAACCAGCACCTTCACTCAGTTTTGTTTCCTTTAACATATTCAAGTGCTGGTGAAGATGTTTGAGGCAAATTCTAGTTTTGAAATAGTTTGCTCTTAAATCTTTTCCACATCCTGCTGTGTAGCTAGGGGTGCCCAACCTGTCTGCACTTGGTTAATGATGTTTGGTGATTCCAGTGTTACTTGGGTCAAGACTAAAAGCATTTTCTTTTTAAACAAAATGTTTCTTGAAAATGAAAAGATGTCTTGCTTCTTTGTCCAGTTTCAGCTGTGGGACAGCTGAAAGACTGTCCCAAAGTTACCAAAGACTTCATTTCACAGGAAAGCAAAATAGCTACCCCACACCTGAATAGCAACACCTCCTCATGCAGCAGAGAAACATTTATTAATTAGTGGAATCCTTGAAGGAGATGACTGTGCCACCCAGCTCTTGCTGGGGCTGAACTCACTCCAGCACTGTGGCAGCCAGGAGGGACCCGATGGCACTCTGGGACACAGATTTTTGGGAGAGGGGAGGAGATTCACCTTCAGATTGCCCTTCTGTCCATGCACAATTCCGTGGTCCATGGGGTGGGCTGGAGCCCTCAGAGTTCGCTTCCCTCAATGTCACCTAAGGACAGAGGAAGCCAAATCTGCTGAGCTCTGGTGGATGGGGAGAACTTGCAGCGCAAGTTGCAGCAGCCCCGGGGCAGCACCGAAAGAGGAGAATGGGATTTCTCACTGCCCTGAGGGCAAAGAGCTGCTCCTGCCTCCAGCAGATTTTGGTGTGTGTCACATCCCCAGGGGGAAATCAGGGCCCGGGCTGGAGCCTCGGAGCAGCCCCAGGCTCGGAGTCTGTGAAATGGGTTTTATTGCTGAAATTTCACAGCTCAAAAAACGGAGGCAGCTGTGACGGTGGCCAGGGCAGCAGCTCGGGGACTCTGCCCACGGTTGTCCCGGTGGTTCGGTGGCTCAGAGCCCGGGGAAGCCCCGCAGTCCCCGGAGGGTGCAGGGATTTGGCAGCGGGCACCGACGCCAAGACCTTGGTGGAGCCGGGGAGATCGGGGTTGCAGTCGCAGCTTCACCACTTGCGCCTCCCTAAGCAGCACCCGGGGCTACGAAGAGTTAAAAAAAAGCAAAAGGCTCCTTCTGGAGCCAGAGGAGCACAGTTTTCCTCTTTTTGTACTCATCCTGCTGCATGTGCTGTCCTTGCTCCGACCGTGTGGATTTGGCGCTGCTCCCCAGCGCCTTCCTGTCATTAGGATTCCCTGGATTGCTGCTGCTTTCCTCCTTCCAGCCGGGCTCTCCCTGTCCTCGCACTGACAGGAGCTCCCGCACCTCGCCCGGGTCCCCCGTAGCCACGGGAGAGACGCGGTTACAGCAACGATGTGCACCTTAAATTATTCCCACATCGAAGGTGTGGGCACACTGCAGGGGTGCTGGTGGCTCCCTGGCAGCTGGGGACACATTGTGGCACTGCTGGCACCCCGGGGCTGTTCCGGAGCCGGGCAGGAGCGCTGATCACTGCCCGGAGAGACGCCGGGATCTGCAGGGGGCTCAGCTGGAGGACCGACCCTGTGCCAGCCATGTCCCAGTGAGAAATGATCGCCCCACCAGAGCCCACCTGCTCCCCGCCACCAGCACCCCTCACGTCCCTCCTGACGGGGCACAGAGCCAGCGTCACTCCCCGGATCGCTGCTGGCCCAGTGGGGCTTGTTACAGGCATTTTGTGGCGAGCGTGGCTGGCTCGCTGCGGGAGTTTGCAGAGCATCCCTGCTCCCGCCTCCCATCTCCTGCTCAAGCAGAGCCCCGAGGGGTATCGAGGGCGATGAGGGTGCTGCAGTGAAGGCACCGCCACCCTCTGTCCATCCCTCCGTCCGCCCGTCGGTCCACGCGGGGCCCCGTGCGCCGAGTGATTCCGTCTTTCCATTGTTCAAACAATCTCTTTTCCACACGCGGTGCCAAAGGCTCCCCACTCGCTCCCGCACGCGCCAGTATATTTAGCTGCCTCTAAGCCTCTACCTTTCCTTATATAGGAGAGGCCAAACGAATTTCTCACTCTCATTATTAATAGCCTGAGAGGAGCTCTTAGGAGGCTGCCAAAAATAGCAGGCAAACAGAGCGCACCCGGGGTGGGGAGGGTGTCGTGGCAGGCAGGGAGCCGCCGGGACTGCCGCGGGAGGGATGCCACTCTGCTGGTCCTGGCTTTTCCCTTTGGGAACCACACTCAGGTGTCTCCCAGCATCCTGCCCCGGGCAGGGGGTCCCCCTCGCCCCGCCAGCTCTCCGCAGGTAGGACCGGCGGGGCTCCGGGTGGGCAGAGCAGCCCTGTACCCCCGGACTTGGCGGCTGGGAGTGCTGGAACA
>VRYO01001760.1:2827779-2844750 GCA_009812075.1 Sialia sialis | reverse complement strand
ACAGAGCACCCTCACACTGCTCTGTTGTCCCTGCAGGAGTGGCACTGGTTGGCATCCCGGCATGTATTGGTGCACTGGGGTTCAAGGCAGCCGGCATCGCCGCTGGCTCCATCGCTGCCAAGATGATGTCAGCAGCTGCCATTGCCAACGGGGGAGGAGTGGCTGCCGGCAGCACCGTGTCCCTGATGCAGTCGGTCGGTGAGTGGAGAGGGCAGGGGATCTGGGCTTCATCTCCATGGCAGTGAACACAGGGTTGAACCCTGGGCTTGCTCTAGAGCCAAACCAGCCCTGTAACTCCTCACTGGTCTGAATCACTCTGAACTCTCTGGGTTGTTCACTGTGTCCCTCAGCAGGCAGCATCCATGCTCCTGGGACTTCATACCTCGATTTGTCTTTGCAGGAGCTGCGGGTTTCTCTCTTGGTACCAAAATTGGGCTGACATCTGTACTGAGCTCAGTTGGTGGAGCAATCGGTGCTTGGTGGTCCAAGAAACCTCCAAATGACAAATCAAAAAAAGGTTAAAAACCCAAACTCTGGTGATGAACATGAGGAGGAGACAACTCCAGACAAGGAACCCAGGAGAAGCCCAGCAGGTGTCTGATCCCAAGGCTTTGCAATGCACAGTGGCAGATCTTGCCAAACCCACACAACCCCTCAAGACTTTGCCTCCCCTTTTAAATGCTTTGGATTCTCTTGAACAACAAATTTTCAATAAAGGCACTTTTCCTGCAGCAGAGATGGTGTTTGTGTGTCACTGCAGCTCTTGGGTGATGGTGGCATTAGAGGGTGACAGAGCACCAAGAGCACCATCCCCTCATGAAATCTATGAGATTCTGATTTTAAACTGTGTATTGGTTTTACAAACTGCTTTTAGATTCCACCATCATATTGGAAAGGAGGAAGGATGCACTCTTTAATTAAGGCTAAAGGTTTTTAATCACTTTTCCAGAATACAGAGACGACTGAAACAAAAATTATTTTGAGGGTCTCAATAATTCACTTGTTAATACCATACCTTGAACTCTAGAAATTCTTGTATAAGAAAATGTCTGTTTAATACAGGTTATGATGCACTGGTGGCCTAGTTACATCTTCTGAAGTAGCACTTTGCAGTTTTATAGCACCTTTCAGCACAGGGCTGCAAAGCATCCTGTAGAATTCTGCCTCATAATGCCCAAGCGAGGTAGGAAAGTGTGGCCAATTTGCAGAGCGTACAAGCCAGGTACAGATTGGAAGGGACAAGACATGAGGTGTCATCAGTCCTTGAGGAGTGACAGGAATTGTGGGCTGGGGGATGAGTCTGTGCCTCAGCTGGGGAGAAAGTTCAGGTAACACCACCCTCACCCTTCTCTCCAATCTGCAGCCTGGCTCCCAGCAGGTCAAAAACACCTTTGCAAATTGCTCCAGCTGTCTGTGCTATAAATTTGCAGAAGAGAGGGTAAAAAGCCCAGGACTCACAGGCCAAGGTCCTCTGTTGGCATATCCAAAGGCTCACGAAGAATCAAGACAACTAAGCTGGGGTGTGTGGCTTGTGCTGCTCACATCCACTTGGATATTCCAAGTTTAATTCCTGAGGTTCATTTTGAGATGTGGGGTGTAAAGCTCTGTCTAACTTCACTGCTTCATTGTGATAAATTCTGTTCTCCCACCCAGCAGGTGAAAGTCAGGCATCCCAGGTCTTGTTTCTTTAATAAAAGCGGAATGTCTGCTGAAAATCCATCAGCTTAGGGAATGTGATGTCCAATGGACATTTCAGTTCTGTGGTTAGAGGAATCCAAGGTGCCCGAGTTCCTTTGAGCCTTTTATGACTTCAAAAACCATTCTGCATCTGTGCCACACTCCCTGGAGCAGAGCCTGCACTGCTGCCAGTGCCTGAGCATCAAGGACCTCCTCAGTGAGATGTTTTGAATATAAAACCAGGAATCTGAGGGACTTAATATTTATATTGGTGTTTTCCATGTGCCATCAATTGCCTGCCTTCCCAAGGCACCTTCCCAGCACCTTGTAGCAGCTCTTCTGCCACTTGCTCTTCCTGGCATGTCCAAAACTGCTCCCTCTAAAAGTACAACACAACAGAAAACTTCTGGAATGCTCCATGGGATTGTGGTGGGGAAACTGAAGATAAAAAGGCAAGTTCTTATAACCCTGCTGCAGGGAAAAGTTGGTGCCAGTGGTCAGACGAAATGAGTGATTTCTTCCTTAGTTTAAAAAACCCACCTAAAAAAAGGCTGGTATTGACTTCATGACAAATGTAGTAATATTGTGGAAAACCATTTGACACCCTTATCATTTCTAAGCAAATTGTTTTTTCCTGGGGAAGATGCAAAAACACAATCAGTCCTAACTGCTCAGCTTTTTGCTGTGGTGCTGGACCAAAGGGATTTCCCTGTAAGGCCCAGGAGGGGATCCTGTGGCCACTGCTCTGTCACATCACCTGATGCAGGTGTGAAGCTCTGGCAACATCAGACGAGACCTGCAGCTCTCAGAGGCACAACACACCCATTTCAGTGCTCCCAAAAATTCCTTCTAGCCTTTCTCCCCATCAATGGTCTGTGATTTTTATGTACTTTTGGTGCTTGTACAGAGGTTTAAAAAAAACAAAACCAAAACCAACAGTGAATGCTCAGGAGCTAATGGCTCAAAAGTTATTTCTTACATATTATCTTACAAGGCTGATGATGCTACAGGGGAAGTACTGCCTGGGAGCTGCTCTTTAATGAAGACAGCAAATCTTTGTTTTGCCTCTGGAATGTTTAAAATGGATGACAGATCAAGAAGAATTGGGGAGGAACCTGTTGTGCTGAGGGGAGCAAAGCTCCAACCACACCAGGCTGTTACGAGCACAGTGAGCACTGGGTGCACCAGCATTTGTCTGGGTTCTTTGGCTCTTAAGGCAACACTGAAACTGGGGAGTTACTGATATTGTTACCAACAAAAACAATCACTTTATTGCACTTTTGTCTGTGTGAGTCACCTCTGTGAGCCCTGGCACTGAACCAGCAGCACACCTGGGGACAGGTGACAAGGGACTTTGCTGCTGTTGTAAGGCTCTGAGGAGTTGGAAACTATTCCAGAGAAATCCTGGGGTGTTTTTTTTTTAGCAGTAGTTGGCAGAATAATTCTCAAGGTAGTTTAATTTCCTTTTGCACCTAGTTCTGTGGCTTTCAACGTGTCTCCAGTTCCCCTCCTTAGTGAACTGAAGGCAGGATGGAGCAGCAGGTTTGCATGAAGCACCTCCTGTGCTGGGAGCTGCTGGCACCTGGTAGCAGGAAGTTTTCTATTTTTCTTTCTTTCACACCCATCTTTATTGCTTCTCTGTCCACACTGAAACTAGAGTTTCAGAAAAGGCTGGATGTGCCATGGTCTGGTTGACAAGTTGGTGTTGGTCTCATGGTGGACTTGATGATCTCAAAGGTCTTGTCCAGCCCAGTTAACTCAGCAGGACACAGCATGATTTTTCTGTTTTGAAGAATATCTCAATAAATCTTGCGTGCTCAGCAGTCAGAACTTTGAGCCTGTGTGTATAATCTACAAATACTTTATACTTTAAACCTTCAATGCAATTCTTCTTTGTGTATCAGTGTGAACTTGAGCTGGGCTGACAAGAAATCCCTCAAGAGGCAAAAATAGCCCAGGCAGACCATTGCCAAAGGGCCTTCAAGCAGGAGTGAAATAGAAATTGAAACTACACACTGTGTTAATTATTACCATGGAACTGCAATGAAATGTTTCTCATGTCACAGCCACCATGCCAGAGTGTTTAACAGTGTTTAACAACTCTGCTCTCAGCCAGTGAAAATTGAAGTTATTTCACTTGCCTTGCTGAGAAACTCTGAAACACAAGTATCTTTCACTCTAAGCACCTGCAAAAAAATTGACCTCAATGAAAGTGTTCCCAGACAAGAAACAGTGAGGAGAGAATGAAAAGAGTTTCTCATAAGGTACAAATATCCTACGTTATTCCACGGGAATGTTTCTGTTTAAGTCTGTTAAGGAACAATCAACTTTAAAATTATTTTCACACCATCCCCACCCAAGGAAAGCCTGCCCTCCCCACAGCCTGTCCTCACTGCTGCCTTGCTCATTCCCAGGGGTTCAGGGAAGGAGGGAGCAGGCAAGGACAGAGTGCTGAACCCCCAGGAATTTCTGCAGCCCCTATGTTGCACCACCAAGGCTTGGGCACACTTCAGACATTCTTAATCCCCCACAAACTGATCTTTCCAGAATGATTTTGTTTTCCCTGAACCTTCCCAATCCAAACCACTCTGCCTGCAGTTTCCCTGTTCAATGTTACAATGGGGAGGGGCAGGTTGGTGTTCATGGAGCAAGGACCGAGCCTGCAGGAGCATCCCCGTGCTGAGGAGTGGCCAAAACATCTCCCCTGGGAATGCTGGGCCGTGGAGAAAGCAGAACCTTTGCTCAGAAATGACAGACACAGATGGGCTTTGATCAGACAGAATCAGGGGCAGGTTTTACTTTTCACATAATTTTCTGTATTAAAAAATACATCAGTGAAATCTGTTACAGGCAGGGACAGGACTACCGAGTACACAACGTCAATAGACTACTTTCTGATTTTATTTTTGTTAAATTACTTTTGTAACTGCTAAAAAAATAATTAAAAAAAAAAAAACAACCAACCAAAACAGAACAAAAAACCTGAAATATTATTCAAGGCTGTTGATTTTCATCTCTTGAAATTTTAGTGACAAGCTCAAATATCAGAGCCCTGTTACAGAAGATGGATAACTGACCAGAGCTAGATAAAAACCATACAATTCTCCTCTTCAAAAATAGTTTGGGTTTCCA
The DNA here is from genome assembly GCA_009812075.1 of Sialia sialis. NCBI lineage: Eukaryota > Metazoa > Chordata > Aves > Passeriformes > Turdidae > Sialia > Sialia sialis. The sequence continues at coordinate 2,839,941 of VRYO01001760.1, read as the reverse complement.
GTGAATTTGTGACCACTGGTCATCAGAAACACACACCTAGAGCTTGAGAAAACAGATACAGACAGTATCTGATAATGTCCTGTCCTCTAAACACCACATGGGAGCTTTTCTCTTCCAAAAGACTCAGTAACAGCCAAGCCTTAAAAAAACCAACTCTTTCAATTTCCAACACTATGACTAAATCTCTTTGGGTGGGGTGGGATAAAAACACACATGGTCATTTTCTACCACAGTTCTGTTGTCAGAAGTAATACTGCATCCTTTGTACAACACTGCCAGTGTTGCAAAGGTGGAAAGAGAAAGAGTGTGTGTGTGTTTCTGTTTGAAATGACAAAGCCCTCTCTAGATTTGCCTTACAAAATAATCAAACCCATTGGAGCAGGGAAAGAGGAGAAAGGAAAGCTGCCTTAAGGGAAAGAATCTTTCCGTGCACCACAGTACTTGCTGTGTTATATGGACAGACTGCAGAGATACTGGGCAGGGGAAGGGATTCTGCACAGAGCCCAGGACATCCCCTCCTGGACATTCCCCAAAAGGTCACTCAGAAGTTTGACCAACAGCACCTTTTCCACCAGAGTGAGAGCTGGCGCGAGCCCGGAGCGGGAGCTGGAGTCTGACCTCGTGTGACGAGTTAACAGCAGCCAGAGGTGTCCATTGGGATGGCCAGTGGCTCCTGCCTTCCTAACATTTGATCCCAGTTTCCAAAAAAAAAAAAAAAGGAAAAAAAAAAAGAAAAAAAATTATAAAAGTGTGTACGTGTAGGTGTATTTATAACGGAAGGTGTCTGCTTGTCTAAACCTCACCCCTTTTCTCTCGCATCCTCTGGAAGAGCTCGAGGATCTCCACGAGTTCCTTGGCAGCAAGGGCTGCCAGCCAGCAGGCTGGGAAGTCACCTGAGCCACAATCTAGCTCTCCATGCCCAACAGTGTGAGGGTAGATTTTACACAACCATTTTCCTTAAAAATATCTCACAACTTTTAAAAATCCTAAACAGATAAAGGATTTATGCACCAATCCAATAGGTGAGTTCCACTTGGATTTGTTCTGAGGATTGATCGGTGCCACAGGACGTTGAGATTTGCAGCTTACACAACTTGCTTCCTTCCAGTTCCAGTTTGTACATCCACTGTGGTACAAAATCTGCCTGTAGGTGACGTTATCTTGACTTATTTGATACACATTTTCCAAAGGATGGACGTATTCACATTTTGGTGCTTCTGACGCATATTCAAAAGAAAATACCCCACTGCACTTAGTCTGATAACTCAATATCAGAGTCCTCTGATTTGACTTTGGCAAGTTCTTCATGTACCTCCCTCACCATAAGAATCCTTGTTAACATGATGTCCAAGGTTCCTGGGTCTATTGGCAATGTGGAATACCATATGGGGCTGTTGGGAACACAGGAGCGCTCGGGCTGCAGGTAGAACACATCACTCCTCTGCTTCACGCTTTCAGAACTGCCAACGCAAAGGAAACGAGCTTTAGCAACGTCAGGCTGATTTACAATCTTCAAAAGTTTAACAGAGAGTCAGCAAAGAAATTAAAGCTATATTGAGATGGCAATACTGTCTCCCCCTTCCTCCTAGGGAACAGTTAACTTGTTTCCAGGTCGATCAGCGTTTGTTGCTTATAAAGAAACAAAGAAAATCAAAATAACTTTTTTACAGCAGTGGTTCTTCAGGGTCATCCAATCAATAATAGAGTGATAAATGCATTTGACATGCAATCTCTGAATGAAACTGGTTCTGGGATTCCTGTATAATGTGGACAAGTGGAAATGGCCTCAAGGCTTAGACTGGACATTAGTGAAAATTTCTTCACTGAAAGGGTTGTCCAGCCCTGTCCCTGTCCCTTGTTATTTAACAGAGGGATTTAACAGCCACGTGGCTGTGGCAGTTGAGGACATGAGTTGCAGTGCCCTTGGCAGTGCAGGAGGAACAGCTGAATTTGATGAGCTTAGAGGGTTTTTTGAACCTAAATGATTCTAAGGTGCTGTTTAAGAGCAAGAAAATTAAATCCCAGCTTGCTTGGCCATGCTGCAAAGCTAAGCCCATCTGCTTGAAAGCCTGACTGACTCCAAGGCAGCTTCCAGGCTCTGGTAGGGCTCTAAAACCTCCAGAGCCAGGATCCCTCCTGCCTGGCTTTGAGATAATCACACCAGAACAGCAAAGGCAATTTGTACTGCTGCCTGCACCACTGCAGAGGCTCAGCTAGGAAACATGATGGGGAGCATGAAAATGCTGTCCCAGCCCAAAAACAACTAAAAGCTTCTAATAATGTGCCAGTGAAGACAAGGAAGGTAAGAAGAGGGAAGGACTATGGACAGCTCACTCCTGCCTCAGTAATGGGTATTTGTAGTAAGCTCAGCAGGTACATTCCTGGGGGTGATTTATCTGAGTTTCAGCTGACACTAATGAGATGCTGTTTCATTTTGCATGTCTGTTTTCTTTGAAGAGAGAAGAACATCATCTTCCACCTGCTCAAGGATCTAACTGAAGTTTATACAGAAACAGGAGAGAAAAATGATTTATATCTCTGTCCCTGCTATGGTCTCCTTTCTAACTTTAAACACAAGTTAATCACACATCTCAGCAGGCAAAATTTATCAGGACTTTTACCTAATTCACTCTTCTCTTGCACTCTTTCACAAGGAATATGTTGTTCCTCAGGTATTAGTTTTAATCTCCTCACAAGAACGGTGTATGGGAATTAAGGGAGGTGAGAATGGGCACAGTAGCAATGTCTCACATTTATATTTATATTAAAGAATTTATTTATTTAAAGAATACATCTCTCCCTGTAATTCTGTTCTTGACTGAACAGCAGTAACAAAAAAAAAATCTGTTTGGGGGTCTCACAGCAGTGCTGCTGCTGGAATTCATGTTGTGCTCCCAGTGAGGGATTGGGAAGTGGGGAGAAGAACAAGTGTGCTCCTTGCCCAAATCTAAAACTTCTGTCACTTACCATTTTGATAAGTAGAATTCATAGAGTCGGACTGGACACCGCAGGGGATTGTCTGTGTTTTCAGCCATCTCCACTGCTGTTGGAACCTCCTCATCTTCACTGCGTTTCCTTTTGCCTACTGCTAATTTATCTGGGGACACAAAAACGGCATCCCAGAAGTTCAGTGAAAAGCAGCACCTTCAGAAACAAGGCCTGGTGTCAGCCCAGCACCCAGTGGTCACTCTGCATCCCCCAAACCCACTCCTTGAACTGGTTCTGTCACGTGTCACCATGCAACCATGGTCACCTGGTGTGATCTGGTGGGTGGGTAAAGGACTGCACATCCTACAGGCCAGGTCCACAGCCCATCCCTCATCTAGAAAACCCACAACAACTAGCAGGAAAATATGGAGGATGCAATTTTACTTATTAAAAGTTAATTTATATAATGCACTGGAATTTTGAACTGAAGAAGCCAAAAGGATTGAAGACTTCCCTTTCTCAAATGCCAAAATAAACTGACAACAAAAATCTGTGTGTCTTTGCCTTAGAGTGTAAGCCCCACATTGTTGCTCTCCACTGGGGCTGCCAGGTCAGTTCCCCACACAGACCCAGGACAAATATGGGAATTAAAAAAGCACAACAAAGGTCTGGATCTGCAAAACCCAGGATTATGAAATGCTGAGAAAAGGACTCTAGAAAAGGCCTTTAACTCTTGCAGTATTACTAGAGCTTTGTGCAAGCTAAGGATGTTATGAGAGACCATTAAACAAATTTGCAACCAAATCTGTAACTCCTTATTTGCAAATTTTTCCTGGGTGCTTTGGCTCATTCAGGATTTCTCTTTAAAGCAGTGAAAAAATACTGCAAATGTATTCAGGATAACAGCTTACTGCAGAACATACTTCTCCCCTTTATAAAAGAGAAGCAGACAATACAAAATCACAGAATTCTCTGATTCTATAATTCACACCACACAAATGTGACTGCCCAAACACCAATGATCAGAGAGCACTCACCCGATTCTACCTCTTGTTTTTGAAAGGGTGGGAAAAAACGTAAATATGTCATCTTAGTATTATACTTCAGAGTTCTGGTGCGCCTCATAACATGGGCAAAGGACAGTTTCAGGTGCTCACTGACATTCTTTAGTTGGAAGTATTTGGTGTTGAAGAACAGAAGGGTGTTCAACAAAACGATGGGGGAATATGCACCCAGCTGCTTACATTCCCACAAGTGTTCCTCTTCAATTCTTGAGAACATATAACCTACAAAGAATGGGCAAAGAAAAAAGGAAATAGTTATTTATGCATAGAAATCCTCTTTCAGCTAACCTGTGTTAATGAACCACATATCAAATCAAATTCACACCTATCATCAGCAACTGTAATCCAATAAAACCAGAATACTGCATGCACAAACATAAGAGGGAGCATGGAGAACCAAGCTTTGGAACAGCATGATCTTCCAATACCTGAAGAGAAGGATAAAAAGGAACTGCAGACACCAGCAGATTCTCACTAAGTTCTAATTTCACTGTATTAAACCACAGTCAGCCAACTGCAATGATGTGTAATTCCTACAGCCTGAAGCATGAGTTTAAAATGTCCCATTTTGTGTATAAATAGCCCATTGTGATTACCCTAAGTCAGTTAGGAAAGGGAGGTACAGGGGCTTAGAAGAAATTAGTCGTAAAAAAAATATCACTGTGTGCAGCAAACTGGATAGGTAACTGGATTATTTTTGTATTAAATAAAAAGTTCATTTTTCTAAATGAAAAGGCAGTTGTGGAGTTGCCAACATTACTCAAATTTTACTGATACTCTAAAGATGTTGTGTGCTGATAGGGCTGGAGTCCAGCCACATAAGCTGACTTGAAAATCAATGAAAAGTATCTGCAGAATTTGGGAAGCCTTAATTTGGAGTTGAGACAAGATTTCAGTGATTTGCTAACGAGATCCCCAAACTCACCAGGAGTATTTCCAGCACTAATGGGGAAATATCAGTGCAACTGTACACAGATTTTGCAGTACCTCATCTCAAATACAGTATTAAATTCTGGCAATTTGTATTTTAAAAAGAGCTAAAACTTCAGGGAAGAAAAAACTATTGAGTGCCAGAATGGGAATCTTTTCTTTCCAAGGACTGATCAGAGGCAAGATATATTTAAAAGTAATCATAACTTGTAGAAAAAAAATATATGGTGTAGAGAGGGGAGACTAATGTGAGAGCCTCAGATCACCTTCTCTTCCTGGCCCTGAGAAAACATTAATTTATGATACAGCTTTGTCACGCAGCCACATAAAACACAAGAATTCTCCTACCATTTGGAAGAATTGTAGGTTCCCAGATTTTCAGAAGTTTTGTAAGCTCAATCATAAACCTGGAATAGGGCTCGGTGAAAATGTTATCTATTCTACCATTCTCAAACAGGTACTGCAAGAGAAAAAAACAGGAAGACAAACTGTTTATGATTATATAACATTGTAGAGAAGATACAGCACAAAATTCTTCTCCTTTCTTGTGTCCCAGTGTCTTATGGGGCCAAACACTTTGGTGAAATCTCCAGTCAAACAGCAAATTGAATTTTCTGCAGGGACTGGGACCACTCCAGTATGAAAAGAGAGATCTAGGCAAGAATTATGGTCAATATTTCAAGCTCTAGAGCTGTTTTCTGCAAAATCATCTTCTTAATATTCTTGAGAGGGTCTGCCTATAAAATCAGAATAGTTAGTATTCTTTTGTTGAAATAAACTTTACATGTTAATCCCTCCTGATAAGAGACACAGGCTGCTGAAACTGCTCAACTTGCAGCATCAAGGAAGAAAAGCTCCTTAAACTTGTCAAAGTTTAAAAAAGTTTTCTAAAAGTCAGGTGTTTGTATCAGTAAGTAAGTTAAAACTGTGACACAAAAATCCCTGATACTCCTAAAACTTATCAATGGCACTATGAATTTTAACTCTTTCTACATTTTGTCCAAGCATAGCAAGGAAAAAAAATTAAAATAATTCCATGACACAGGTTTTATGTGAAAATAGCTTTTGACTCTTTATCTCAAAATGACTGTTTCAGAACAGGACCAAGCAGGCTGTTCTAAATGAAACAGAAATGTACTGAACACTGAGTTTTAAACACAAATTAGCATTATTCTAGGTTTGTACTGCTACTATTGCAAGGCTGGTAATAAGGACTTACTACATGACTCTTAGTATTCACTAATTACAATGCAGTCATTCTCAATGTAACTGTCTTGTCACTGAGAATCCTTCCTGGGCAATCTCTTCCACATCAAGTTATCTACTGGAAGAGCACTGTGCAATTATTTTAGATCTAAATCATTCCATCTTAAAACAAGGATTTCTGAAGATCAAATCTTTTCTACACATGAAAAATGATCAAAAAATTTCCAAGTCCAAGTACTTGTGTCTAGCTAGAAACACCCAGCTCCTACATCACAGTCCTGTAAGGACAGAAGTATTCGCTCACTGTGACCATAACAAAGTCCGGAAAAATGGGTCATACATGGGGCTAAGGCAGTGAAACACAAAAAAAAAGACATTCTTGCCTCCTCCATAAAGCCCAAGCTGCTCTGTGGGACTGTGGATGTCCTGTAAGTAACCAGAGTAAGTTCTGTATGTTGTCAGCAGTGCCCCAAGTCCCAGAGTTACCTGCTGAATTCCAAGGCACAAGTACAAGATGCTGTCAGGGTCGTATTTTTCTCCGTTTGGTCTCCGCACCTCTTGAATAAACTGGCACAAACCAAAACTCAGCTCAGCAAATGTGCATGAGAGAATGTCCTCCTTGAGCTTCACAGGATGAACTGGGGTGGAGGAAATCATTAGAACAATTAACTCAGCACATTAAATCTTCCCACATTCCTGATTATTTCATGTAGGAAGAACTCCTAAATTCCTGTCTCCTACATGAATTACCCTGCATGACTAAAGGGTGAACTCCTGCATGACTAAATTGTGAACTCTTTCCTATCTGCTGGCTGAGAACTGAATGATCTGGCCAACAAAACCCAGACCAGCTGCATGTGCAATCTGTATAAAAGTTACAGTGAGTACTGAGGCTGCAGGAATTCAGAGCCCATGTAAATGTAAATGTAAATGCAAATGTAAATGTAAAAGTTTGGGAGTCTGCTGAACCCAAAATGTGGGATAGCAATGGCTGCAATGAGCTGGAGGCAGCCTGGGGCTGATAAATGGGTTTTACCCCTCCAGCTGGACTCAGGAGAGTGAGAGACTCACCAGAGTCTGACTCTGAGGATTTCTGGACATGAGTTGAGTGCAGCATATCCCACTTCTCAAAGGAAGAAGGAAGGAAGAGTTCCATGGGACATGCAGGGGCTTTGGAAAAGGAAGCAGCACAAGCAGGAATTGATTGATCAAATGATCTGCAATGGAATTCCCAGGTTTTGCTCCTCCACATCTCAGAAATGGCTGCTCGGGAACAAGCAGGGAATCTTTCTGGGAGTGGGCAGATTCTGGAAATTATTGTAACATTTACTTCCTTAGCCTCAAGAAGAAAACATGGTAACTCATGTGAATTCTCCTCTTCTGGGAAATAAACCCCAGCTGTTCTCATGGAGTGACAACAAAAATTCCAAGTAAGAGATAAAAAAGCAGATCTCATCCTAACTAGATTTTTTCCCTTTGGGGGTCTTTCTTATCTAAGTCCTGCCACGCTTGGTTCTTTAAATTGTAAAAGTATTTGTTATGGTTTGCTCTCTTCCTTTACCATTCCCAAGGAGCACAATTCTATTCTTAATTTAAATTCTCTGCTTGACTCTGAAAATTTGCCCACAAAACTCAGTGCAATGATGTAATATCAGGGAAAAGGGGAGTTAGATACTGCCAAATCCCAGTTTTGCTGGGCTTTTGTAAAAAAAATAAATTCATAATTTGAAAAATAAACATAACTGCATTTAATTGTCATTATCATCATCACTCCTGTGAAACACAAGGAGCAATAAAGTTAGTTTCAGACAGGTTGCAGAACAGAATGGGCAGACTTTTGAAATGTTTCTTTCCAGCTGTGAAGCCTAGAAATAAAGTGTTAAGATTTTGATGTTGGATCACTATATTTTCTTACAGCAAACAGTTCTACAAATACTTTGGGAATGTGCCAGCTACAGATAAAATGCATGGGGCCAAGTTGTTGTTGTCAACTTAGAATTCTGGCCTGATAAATCTGTAATTTCATGGTTCTATAATGACTCAGAAAAGCTCTGCAGCTGCATAAAGCATCTGTGCTACAAATGAAGAACTACTGAGTGCAAAGGAAGGCAAAGTGGAGATTTGTAATGCTTTAGAGACTGTTTTTAAAGGAAAACAGATCAATTAAGAATGTAATAGCTATGATTTTTAAATGCATGGAAATATGCAAAACAGAATTCTATAAAATCTGTTCTCTACACAGTGGTATCTAATCCTAATTTTTACCTGAACAATGAATCAAGCCAAGTGCTCTTCAGCTAAATATTTCTGTTTTCACTGAGAGACAAATTTACCTGAAAACTTCAGGTCCCCTTGTTCCTCCTGGGCATTTTTCCATTGGACCCAGTTTTTCCAGGCATTTACCCCATACATGTACTTCAGGGTCATCCCAGAAACAGAGCAGCCAGGGTAGGAGCCCTGCATCAGATTCCTGGGCTCCACAGCAACTACAGACTTCTTCCTTCCCTACAGGCAAGCAAAGACATCCAAACAAAGCAGCCTTAAATCAGCTCCTCATCCATGGCTGGTTAGGTTAGGGCACATAATGTTGTTATTTGAAAATGGAAGGGGTTTGTGTTGCACGAGTTTTTTCCTTACCCTTCTTTTTGGCTGTGGGAAGCCATCCCTGTGTCTCCGCCTTGCCCGTGAACGTGAATGTAAACCCGGTCCTTTGCTGAGAGGGTCAAATGAGTCTGAAGTCAAATCAACACCATGAAGAGTTTAATCACATGATTTAGCAGCCCAGGTAGAAGTGTCACTGTCACTGAGATGCTATGGAACACCTTACAGTGAACAATCACACCTATATTCAAATAATCCTGATGTTTTGACTAATTAAGCAACCTGTGCACTTGCTGTATAAAGATAGTAAATTCTCAATAGGATAAAAAAAATCCCCAGAAATGTGGGTGTATTTATTCAGACAAATATGATCTCAGCCACCACTCACATGGATCATACACAGGAACACAGAATTCAAAGGAGAACTTCCTGTTACTCCTGTCAGGGGTTCTGCAGAGAGCTGTCTTTAAAGACAGCAATAATATTCTAAAAATAGTAACTTTTTGTGAAGCTGATCAACTATTGCAGCTTTAAATATCCATTGTCATTACATGAAAACACACAAGCAGGCTGCTGGGACAATGTTTATGCAGAAAATTTTGTGTGCTTTTATAAAACAACGAGATTTTCTTCACATGACACCAACCTGATGGGAAATCTGCCTCCAGGTCCTGCTCCACATCTCCTTTGGAGAAGGGCTTGAGCTCTGGATCAGGTTCTGGCAGGGCATTGGATCGTAAGGCGTAGTGATTCAACTCCTCCTCCCAGCTGTGTGGAGTGGACACTGCTTCTGATTCCAGATCTCCACTGTACGTGCTGCCCTGGTCTGCAACGAGAGGGAGCACAGGGACCATGTGCTACAGGAAAGGCAGAACAAGGAGTTTGCAGGAAAAGATGCAGCAGGGTCAAAATCTGTTTGCAAAATAAAAAAATCTGACTGACCTTTCTCAAATATCTTGGGGTCCAGGAAGAGTTCGTGCTCAGATGTTTGAGATCCTTTAGAAAAAGAAGGAAATCTGTATCTGCACATGACTGACAGCTTGCACAACTCATTTCAAATACTTTGAACAGCAAAAACTCATGTATTAGGTCATAATATGAACACACATATGTGCCTTCTCCTCCACTGGAGTTCTCTCTTTCTACCTTGGTCAAGCTACTGCAGGGGAAACAGAAATGCAGAACTAATGTAGGTTTTCTTTTCCAAAAGCTTCCATCCCTCCCTGCTTGTTATTTGAATCATCTGTAGACCAGCAGGATATTTTGTTTATCTCTTTCCAGCTTGTTTCACTTTCATTGCATGGTCACTATCCAACAAACTGTGACCTGCCTCACCCTTCAAAAATCCTCCATAAAAAGCCTGATGGGAATTTTTTTTAATGCAGCTGCTCTGTCTTGATTTTGACTCCTTTTTTTTAACACATAGTGTACTGATCTAGAAGTTTCTACCTCTTTTCTTGTCACCAGAAGTCAAATCTGCATTTAGAATCAGGGAAAGGGAAATTTCTGTGGTGAGAGGACCTTCACTTCACTGCATTTCATATCAATTTTAAAGCCACCACCTACCACCATGAGAGTGTGTTTTTTCTCTCTCTGCATCTTCTGCAATCATTTCTGCCATCTGAAGGAGATCAGCTTCAAATGGATTAATGGACATCTTTTCCTTGTTTTCTTGAATATTTTCAATGATCTTATCAGCATTATCTGGGGTAGTTGGGATGAGCATGGGAACTGGTACCTATGGAACATGTGGAAAATATCAGAACATACTTAGGGGTGAATGGAAATAGCAAATACACAAGGGAGATTCCTCCCATATAAATGTATGTATATTTTAAGATTACTACAATGAATTTAAAGATAACTCCAGATTGGACAGCTCTGTACTCTCCCTATAATTTGGTAGTTTTTTGTGACAAATATGATGTAATGAGGGAAATGGCTTCAAGGACTCCAAATCCCATTTCCATGAGCAGACACAACACCCAGTGACACAATGCTGGGTGTGCTGGATGCAAAACAAGCCTGGAAATCACTGCCTTGTGCAGTGAACTGCAGCATAACTTACAGGTACTGGCATCCCCAGGGGAACTGGTGTGTACTGGGTGTAGAGGTGGAGGGGCACTGGCACAAACACTGGTACAGGAACTGGTACCACAATGATCTGGGGTTGAGCAGGTGCTTCTTCTCCTTCTGTTATAGCAAAAACAGAAAAAAACCCAAAAATTATTGGGAAATACCATACAACAACAAATAATTAAGGTTTTATAATACATTCAAAAATAACCTCTGTTGCATAAACCATGTATTCTATTACTCTGTCAACTGCAATACAGATAATTCCAACAGGGGTAGATCAGGCACCCACCTGTCTGGCATTCTTTGTTTTGTGTGTGAGGTTTGCAGGAGGTGGCCTTAGTCTGGGTGATTGGCTTGCACAATAAAGCTTTGTTTTTCAGAAGCCTGGGTGGTTTTGATGATGGGAGCTTTAGGGCATCTGTCTGGGTACTTGCCTGTTTGGAAAACACAAATGAGGATCGAGTCAGTATTGGTTTGAAGGATAACGTAATATTAGAATTTATTCTCTGCTAGGGGAAGCTGAACAATTTAAAACTGTATTTGCTGATAAAAACGATCACTTAAAAACTACTGCAAAATCAGCTTGCTTATTTGGTGCTTTCTGGTCTCCATCTCAATTTACTTTGATCCAACAATAATGTTGTTTAAAGCTAATTTTGCTAATAAAGCTAATTTTATTAACAGTGCAGAGAACAAATCTGCAAGAATATTTGGTTTCTCTAGTCAAATAACCACTATAAACTTTTGACCTTGTAATTTTACTGATGGCAGAGATATAAAGAGGAATTATGTTAAGATATTCTGATGACTAAAAGGCTGGTTGATACAGACACCAACTAGTGTAAACTAATGTGAAACCACTGGAAACAAATAAATGTAAAAAATGAGCAGCAATGCTGGCAGCAGCAGTATCATTTCCTGATACACACAGACTGACTATTCATGCTTGTTCTAATTCCATGTCCTGCTAACTGCAATTGTCAGTCATGCATGCAAATAACAGGCTCTATTTCAAGAGGGAAAACTCATACTCTAATCCATAAGTGATACTCCAGCTAAAAGCAAAGCTGTCAGTCTTCCAGAACCTAAAGCTACATAAAAGCATTTCTGTATTTTAGGAGAGCTGCAAGATGCAACACCACATACCTCAGAGAGCTCAGGAATAGAAACTCTGAGCTATCCCCAGGTAAGTGGTGACAATGGTTCCCCACAGCTGCTACCACACTGCCAGGGAGTGGGGAAGGAAAATGAAGCTGCAGGAGCTTGGTCATGTCAGCCCCAGCAGCCCAGGCTGGTCCTTTTGTCATCCCATCCCACTTCTGGGCACAAAAGGCAGCCTTGAGTGCAGAAGCCA
>VRYO01001760.1:2805958-2826736 GCA_009812075.1 Sialia sialis | reverse complement strand
TTTGTTCTTTGTAGTACTGTATTTCTATTTTAATTTTCCTAGTAAAGAACTGTTATTCCTATTCCCATATCTTTGCCTGAAAGCCTCTTGATTTCTAAATTATAATAATTTGGAGGGAGGGGGTTTACATTCTCCATTTCAAAGAGAGGCTCCTGCCTTTCTTAGCAGACACCTGTCCTCCAAACCAGGACAACCATGTAAGTTCTATCCTTTTTTAAAAAAGCATCTGGAAACTGGATGAACTTGAAATCCCAATCAAAAATTAGTTACAAAATTATGGTGCCAAATGCCTGTATACTTTACTTGCTATTGATACAATCTGGGCAAAACTGAGAAAAGTCTCTTGTAAAACTTACATCTCCTATTGTTTTTGCTGTCACAGTAGGGACTGCACCTGTGAAGGAAAAAAAACATACAATAACATGTCTACTTATCATCAAGAACCATAATCCATACTCTGCCAAGGTCAAGAAAAAGAATTCCAATTAAAACTCATTCCTTGATGTATGTACATAAATTTAAGTCATTATTTATACCTAGATAAAGGAAGGACAAACGCAATCATCTGCACTGATGTGAAGCATAATGAAGAAATGGCCGCTGTTCTCAGTTAAAAAAAAAATCCCTGAGCAAATATAAATGTTCAGGAATAGAGATGTAAAAATACAGGCATCGTAGTCAGCTGCCTTACCCTGTAAAACATTGTTGGAGTTAACAGTAGGCTGGGCAGCTGGGGTGCTTGCAAGGGACACCACGTTTGCTATGACAGGGGTTGAGTCCTTTCTTAAAGAAGGAGGGCCTGAGGAGGAGGCTGGTGCCATGGAAAGGTTTGCTGGACACAGTAGACAGAAGAAAATGAGAATAAGCAGTAAGGTAATTGAGGGAAAAAAAGCATTTCTGAAAAAATACCCACCCTTGAGATCTGTCTCCAGATGAAAGAGGCTGCTGTGTGAGAAGGGGATGTAGGTGTCAAGCTGCAGCTTTTCAGTTTAAACAGGAGCTGGTTCCACAAGCAAATCAAGAAAGAAGGGAAGAGAGCTCCCACCAATGTAAGCAGCAGATGTGCACCAAATTGAAACAATGTGCACCAAGCTGAACATGGCCTGGTGCACACTAAAAGCTTCCAGATAATATTTTACTGGTTTTGGGGACCTTACTCTTGCAGCCATCACCAACCAGTGGGAAATTATGTGCATCTTTAAGATCAGTGATATCCCTGGTTTTTATTTCCCTTTCTCTTCCTGTCTTTGTGGGCCTTTCAACCCTTTGTGTCTCATTCCCTACAGAAACTCGTAGTTCCTATTCCTGTGGGCTTCATTCCTACCATCACTCCCATTCCACCTGCTCAGGGAAACAGCTACAGCACTTGTTAATGTTGGGATTGATACTTCCCAAGAATCAACACTTAATGACACAGAAATGGAAACTCTTCATATGCCTACAGACTGCATAGAAGTGGCTGGTTTAAATGCATATACAGGAGTCTGCAATTAAAACCATTAAGTCTACACATTTTAGCACTTGATTGTTAAAATAATATTGACATTCTACCATATCTTTTTGGTGTTATCAAGACAAGCCAGATATTTAATAAGTCTACACTAGATACCAGTACATTTTACCCCAATGAAACAGGCCTTTGTTTCATAAAATTCCCTGAAAGCAAGTGTTTGTGCTTCATCTTCTTTAAAATTTGTTTGGTACACAAAGCAATTGTATTTCACACCTACGGAAATTTGAAACGGTCTCAAGTAAGAGCAATCTAAACCAAAGACCACTCAACAGCAACAGACAAGCTCCCAGGAGAAGACAGATCTTAAAGAGCTCACTGAAGTGAGTCTGCAGATAAACATCCATCTCCCTACCCCACACATCAAAGGCAATGCTATCCCCAGCCTGCTTTACCTGTGTTGTTTTGGAGTGGAGGGTCAGAAGCACCTTGCTGTTTACAGAATGACAGAATACAAAGCAGATTGCAAAAATGCTTCATCTCCCCTTGCCATTTGATGGACTCGTTGAGTTTACCTTGTCTCTTACAACCATCACACTTTGCCATCTAGGGAAACAGAGGGAGGGAGACATTGAACACACATGGAAACACCAACAAGGAGTGTATGTATAAAAACCTAGAGGATGTGAGAATGTTTCTTACCTGGTAAAACAAAACTGTGAATTTAGACATGCATTCCTCTGAGCAAAAGTCCTCTGTTTTCCCTGCAAAGTGATTCTGGACCAGTTTGGGGGAAGTCTGTAAACAGTAACTGCACATTTTACAGTGGGTTCCCCAGCGCTTTGACAGGTCGTGTTTATAGAGCAGTTTACAAACTAAAAGAAAACAGCAAAAACATTCTTTAATACCAATATGACAATCCCTCAGCACTCCTAATTCCTGTACTTAGTGATGTCTGTAATAATTCATTGAAGCATATCATTAAAATGCAAAGTGTGAGCAGGGCTCCATGTTCCTAAAGCTAAAAACCAGATTCCTAACTTAAAAATATTAGATTTATTTTAGTATTACTGATAATTTTAAGGCCAAACACTTGTGAGTTGATTTCTCTGAGACAGGGTTTTGCCCTTTCTTACCTTCACTACAGAATGTTCTATCTATGCTTGAGACTCTCACTGTCTCCTTGATAATTTTCTCAAACCTGCAGTATTCACACAAAGCTGTCATATTGCTCTTCTTCTTATACTCGTCACAGCAGGTCTTCCCACAGAACTGGAACATTTTACCCTGCAACACAGCCAGAATGTTTTGGTTTCAGTGTTTGAATGAGTCACATCCCAGATAATACACTTAAACAGTTAATAAAAAGGCAAAAGAGTATTTATACCCTTAGAAATCAGCAACAGAGCACTGGCAAATGAGTCTCCCCATTTAGTTTTATAATAAAGCAAAATTTCCTACAGAAAGCTCTCCCCAATGTGCTTTGTTCTTGGATTAAAAACAACATCCCTGGATCTAAGAGACAGGGATGTGTTTATTTAGACAGGCAGTCATTTGGTTTGAGGTTTTTTTGAGCTCTTTTTTTTCTGTTTTTAAGACCATAACGTTAGTATCAGTATTAATTTAATACTGGTTAAACCACATAAACCACAACTGTTTGGGTGAAAAAAGAGCTTTGAAAGCCCTGATCTTTATTACCTTGTAGTCAAGCAGCTCTGGTTTGGTGGCAAATGATCTGTTACAGTGCTGACACTTGATTTTCACAACAGAGCGGGTAAAGGTGACCTGCTGGCACTGGGCAGCCAACCTCTGGAGCCCTGCTGCAGCTGAGGTGCTGGTGGAGCTGGGGGACACAGTGGAGGTGGTGACACTGGCTGACACCACTGTCCCTGAGGGGATGCTCACAATGACCTGGCCCTGAGACAGGGGCACCACCGAGGAGTTGGGTCCTGCAGGCTTGTTGAACAGATTCTGTGGGAAAGCAGATAGACAGGATTTACTTTACAGGGTTACACCTTGCACCTGAGTATTTCCAACATCAATTTAGCATGCTGTTAATTCAGCTAAGAAGAAATTCTAGATGGCACACCTGAAAAGCTGCTACACAATTGTAGCTGCAAAAATTGCGTATGCTCCCATCTGACATAGCCAAGTGGTACTGAGGGTTTGCTGAGGTTTTACAGCTGTTGCACTGAACTTGAACACCTGAGGGCGAAACAGAGAAGAAAAAGTGATTTATGCAACATCAAGTTGTATTGCAGCTAATTTTGCATTGTGCATACAAAACCAGAGTCTGATTGATGAGCCAAGCACACACAGAAGCCCGAGACGTTTGCACAGATTCAGGAGCAGACACTGCAGCTGCTGTGCCTGTTGCTTGCCAGAAATTTAATTAATCTCCCAGTATCCCTAGGATGTCAGTAAGCGTCTTTCTATTTCCACATGAAAAATAGCTGAAAATGTTTGCCTAGCTCCATGCAACATTGGGCAGAGGTAACAAAGCTGATCACCCCAGGGAACAAGGGGCAGAAGAGACCCAGAAGTGAAGAGGTTTGTCTAGCTGGGAAACCCACCAGCTGCTCTTGCAAGAGCAAAAAAAAACCAAAAAAAAAACCCAACAGATTTAAGATTGGTGATCATGTGGAAGCTCCCTAAAACCAAAACTGAAATAGCTATACTCTCACTGCTGTGTTTACCTACAATAGCTTGCCTTTTCATTCCCATCTCAGCATTTCACTTAAAAAAATGCCACTTCCCTCCTAAAAGAAGAATATCAGCCTTAACTTTCAAGACAAATAAAATTGAGATATGGGCCACAAGAAATGACGTTTCTATAGAAGTAAAAGGATAAGCTTACCTGAAGAAGTGACCATTTTGACTCTGTATGCTGACAAGCAGTTAACAGAACAAAACAGCTCCATCTTCCCCAGGTTATTAGCACTCTCCACCATCTCAGCTGAAGACCTCAGAGATTTACACAGTGTGCAGGGTGTAATTTTAGCTGACTTCTGTGGAAACACGGGAATTAGTTTTTCATTCGAAACTCGGCATTTTTTATTAACCTGAAAATTGTTGTTAATATATAAAATATTTACAAAATGTGCCAATGTGGTTGAAACAGCACTTGTTTTACAGCTGTGTTATTTATGGGCAGATTCACTGATTTGAGCTCTGATTTGAGCACCTTCCCAGGCCACTTTAACCAGTACCAGGCTGTCTGGGTACTGCAAAGACTCCTACAGGTGGTACTAGCACAGATCAGCACCTTGGATCACACAGCTTCCAGCATCCTGCTGAGGATTGACATTTTGCTTGTGGTTTTTAAAGCATCAGCTCTGTAGATAAACAATATTCCCACTGAAGAGATGAGGAAACAAGGAACAGGGAGAAGCAGGTCCCCTGAAAATGTCTGATGGCAAAATGGGAAAGAGATCCATCTGCTAGTAACAATCACAGTCTTCAGTGTGACTTCAAAGTTCTTTTGAAGAGAGACACAGGAAAAAGCCTTATTTTCATAGACACATTTTCTGTGATTAAGGTTTTTTCAAGGTCTTTAAGTTTGGAAAAAACTTTGAGAATTACTGCAGCAGATTATTTTACTATGATTTAAAAATGCACTTTGTTCTATCACCAGCTATTCAAGCTCTTCACAGGACAGAACAGAGTATAAGCTTTTAGGGATTTAGAAACACCCACAAACCTCCAGAAACTATCAGAATGTACCTGACAATTGAGCAGAATGCTGAATTGTTTAAAAATCAATTAAAATAGCTTTGAACATACTGTATTTTCAAGAGAACTATCACATATGGGGTTTTGATGTGTGATATAAAAGCAGCATGAAAATGTTTCCAGCTTATTATTTTCTTTTCCAGATTTCTTTCAGAGGACAACTAATTCTGAAGGCAATTTTCTGGATGAAATACATTTACCTTTTTTTTTTTTTTTTTAAATCCATTAGGCCTTTCTTGACCTAAGTGGCCTGGATAATGGGACAGCAAAGTCAAGTCACAAAATGAAGTTCCATTCTTTTATCAGAGGGCAATTTTTCCTAAAGTAATTACATTAGAATAAATAATTCAAAAATAATTGAGCTATTATAATAAATTAAGGTTCTCTTTAATGCTCAGGTCTTCAATAATCAAAAATAAATATGGAAAGTTTAAAAGTTAAAATCATAATTATCAACTAATTATTACTTTTCCTCTCCACTTAATTCAAAGGCTACAATTTAATGAAGAATACTCTTTAAAGAGCATCTCAAGGCTGAAAACAGCCCCAGGGGCAGCTGCTGGGGGGTCTCACTGTGTGTTCTCCCACACTGAATTCTCTGGTAGCTGCTCCAGTGGTGAGGGAAAAATAGAGCAACATGTCTGGGCAAAAATTAAGCAGCAAATGATCATCCCTGGTAATGTTCAAAACCCACTTTGACCCTTTGTGATATGGTTAAGTGGGCATTAGGGTATTTGGTTGAAGGTTGGATTTGATGATCTTGGAGGATTTTTCCAACCTTTGTGACTCTGTTATTGTTGAAATGATAAAAGCAGTTACCTTAGACCAATATATAACAGAAATTACCAACCAGTAAACTGTGTGTTTCTTAAAATACCTAAAATCTAATGCAAAATTAGATGGATTCTATTTTTAGTATTTTGTATGAATATAAAATCATGGAATCCCAGAATGTTTTGGGTTGGAAGGGACCTTAAAGCCCATCCTGTCCCACTCCCTGCCATGGGCTGGAACATCTCCCACTGTCCCAGGTTGCTCCAAATCCCATCCAACCTGGCCTTGGACATTTCCAGGGATTCAGGAACAGCCACAGCTTCTCTGGGCAGCCTGTGCCAGGGCCTGCTCACCCTCACAGGGAAAAATTCCTTCCCAAAATCCCACCAGGCAGAGGGATTCCATTCCCCCTTGTCCCATCACATGTATACCTGCTTGAAAGCTGTCACACATATGGAACTGCAGAACTTTTTGGACTGTCCCTCTATCTGCAGGACGTGACACTGGCCAGAGCCACTGTAGCAGTATCCTCCACAATATTCACAGCAGTTCATGGTCAGGTTGTTGGCCGAGCGGAACTGGGAGAAACAGGCGTCACTGCAGAGCTTGTGCACCACGTTCTGGTAATTCACCTCATGCCTGATCTGCAACAAAAGGAATATATGGCAAGGACACAAAGAATATGGATCATCTCCAAGCCAGCAACTTGTGCTGAGCTAGAGAAATTCCAATGAGGAAATTGGCAATTACCACAGCATTCTTCTGGCACATGCTGCACTTGCTGGAAATGCTGTTGGTGTGGATGGTGACAATGGGTTTCCTTTTCAGTTCATATGTGGACAGACAAGATTGGCTGCAGAAATCCTTACTGGAGTCTGTGTTGTCAAACTGGGCAGTGATTACATCCTTTGGATTTAGAATTTCTCTATGGAAAAAGAAAAACACAGAGATAAAGGATTAATGCTGGTTTCATGTAAACTTGCTGTTCTGGCTTATTCTGGAGACTAAACATTCTCCAGGAGAGGGTGGACCCATTTCATTTAAACCTTTATTTTTTGCTAAGTATCAGACTTCATTTTTACTTTCCTATTAAGAATACAAGAAAGAATTGTACTCAATTCTACAAGAATTGTTCTCAATTCTTAAGTACAGTAGTTTCACGAATATAAGCCGCACCTTTTACCTTGAAGAATCCAGCTTACCCCAGTGGTGCGGCTTATATTCAGGTGCGGCTTATAATCGTGAAATTACTGTAGATATTTTGTAAAACATTTTGTACCTGGACTTAGGAGTGGCCTATAAAAAAAACAAGCTCTAGCACTGAATCTTTTCTAAAGGAATTTGGAGAAAGTAACTGTGTCACACAGTCTTTATTAACAAAAAATTTACAAAGCAGGATATGTTGAACAATTCCTTTTAGCAAATAAGTGGGTAGGGGGAAAAGTGAAAAATGAAAGTCCACAATTTCAAATCACCATTAGTTCAGTCCACCATGGTCTGAAGAATATTTAAACTTTCTTATCTCCCATTCAGAATTTTGTTTATTTGTTGCTGGATTTAACATACTGAACTTTCTCCTTATTTCTTCTCTCTTTCAAAACAGTCCTTCACAGCAAAGTTTCAAAGCCCTGAAGTCAGAAAACTAGGAGAAAATTCTTACATAAGCTCCTTGCTTGGAAGGATGCCTCCTTCTCACTTGTCCTGTCAGCCATAACCCATTTTTTAACAGAATAAATATAAATTACAGCCAAGACTTCTAAACTTTATTACTTTTCACACTAAGGCAGCAAGTCAAAAGAATAATTAATTGAAGCCTCAAGTTTAAGTTCAGCTGGCCTTGTTGCAAAAAAACAAAACTTGAAGTAATAAATTTGTTGTTGAAGAAATAATGAACAAAGCAGCATTCCTCTGGCAAAGTAACTTTCATAAGTAAAAATAATAGGTATGAACAATTCTCTATAAACAGACTGTAGCACAATCAGCCTGGAAATTATTTACCTGGAGTGAATGTATAGCAATGATATTTTACAGAGTCAGCTACAATTTTGCTAATTTGGACGTAATACAAATGAACAAAAAAATTGTAACAATTAAAATGTTTTTAGAGCTGAAGATTTGTGACTGTGTATCCAGCAAGACTGTGGAAAATTTAGGTATTTTCTAAATTATTTTGTCCAAATAAGCTCAAAAAAGCCCAGCCTCACCTTTCCACTCTAGGTCTAGGCAGAAAGAAACTGATTTGGGTGCTGAAGCTCCCATTACCTAAAAAACTAAATTCTTAATGAATTTAAATGTCTCTACATGTTATGAAAGCAGCAGTGATGTAGTTTGAAAATCTAAGACCTACAGAAATCTAAGATCACACAATGGAACCTAAATAAAAAGTTAATTTATTTTAGAAGCTAAGGAAATATTCTGCCTTGAATATGTTAACTCACACAATGTTTTACTTTATTTTAGCGATTCATCAATCTATTCTTCTCTAGAAGAAATAATGCATAAAATACTCTTTGAAAATGTACTCTTGTTAGTAGTTTTGAGAGTGCAATGACATTTTGAAATGGCAGGAAGATGCAGGACCTTGTGAAATAGAGTTTTTCATATTCCGCTCATTTAAATTAAAAAAAGACAAGGTGCATTCTGCACCACAGAGGCTTTTAAATCTCTGTGCATGTAAAAGCCAATTAAGGAAATGGGACTGCAAGCAGACAGACCAATTAACAAGGAACAGAATCAGCCACCAAGTTTTGAAGGGAAGCACAAGAGGAGCAGCGCTACCAACACAGCGAGGGGCACAAGAACAGAACTGAAGCCTTTCACTCTCTGCTGGAATATGAATTATTAGCAGAACAAATGAAAGCACTGTCCTACTTTGAGCAGCTGGAACAGGTTTTCTTGGTAGAAGCTGGTGGGCGAGAAGCTGGAATGGTGTATCCAGTGAGGCACAGTGTGGAGCAGAAGAGCTGGGTTGAGCCTTTCCTCTGGTAGGCAGTTTGTCCCTTCTGCAGGATTTTTTTACAGCCAGAACAGGAAACCCGAACAGCTGTGCTTGGAACTGAGGGTAGCATTTTACTCATGCCAGAGGATGCCACAGCAGGCTGGAAACCTGATGACAGCTGTGGAACTAAAAAAAAACCACACAGAGAAAACACAGAGTGTTACAGATCTATTACACAGAACACACTGATGTGCAGGGCAGGGCACGAGGCTCATGGCTTTATTTGGGCTGTCAGGGCCTAGAGGAGAATCAAATAGCAGATGAACTCTCCACAAATACATGCCCTGTGCTGCCTTCTGCATAGCAGATTTTTATAACTGCTCTGAAGATGGAGAATGCACTTTTAATATCCTTTTCATGGAATCATAGAATGGTTTAGCTGGGAAGGGGCTTTAGAGATCATCCCATTCCACCCCTGCCATGGGCAGGGCCACCTCCCACTGTCCCAGGTTTCTCTAAGCCCCAGTGTCCAACCTGGCCTTGGACACTTCCAAGGATGGGGGAGCAGCCACAGCTTCTCTGGGCAATCTGTGCCAGGGCCTCCCACCCTCACAGGGAACAATTACTTTCTAAGACCTAATCTAAACCTGCCCTCCTTCAGCTTAAGACTATTTAACACATTCAGCTCTCCTATGCATTTCACATTCAATTTTCCTACGCCTCGAAACCACAATTATTTTACAATATCAATTTCATTCTCTCTAAACCAAACTAGTTCTTCATTCCTACTGGGATCAGACACAGTGAACGAAATGCAGAGTGACCTGCAAGACTATTTGCAAAGGTGACATATTTTACAAATTTAAATGAAATTAGTCTTTCTTATTCCTTACCAAGAGGACTGCCACTGACTGAAAATACAGCACTGATTTTTAGCTCCCCTTCCTGAGATTTTGGCTGTTGGCCGTACTCCTGAAACAAAGGGAAAGGAAAAGGAGAACAAATACACACATGTAATAACAGGTTACAAGATTCCACTCTTTCACAACGCTGCACTGAACCTCAGGGAAGAGTGGGTGTCCTAAACCTGCTCCAAAGGCTGGGTGACAAGTGAGCACACAGCTCCTGCTCAGAGCTCCAGAGCAAACCACATCTGAGGGGGCACAAACGGACAGGTGGGGCTGCCTGGTGCATCCCCCTCTCCAGCTGCACCTCAGAATTCAGCCAAAGCTTAAGGAAATCTCTGCTTTCCATTCAAACTTTCCAGCTGGAAGTGCTTTTGAAGCCCTTGCCGCTGTTCTGGGAAAAAGTTTTATCTTCACATAAAGGAGGATAGCAATGGAATAAAGCTGGGGAGCATTCATTCTGTATTAACCAGTTAGAACCAGGGCTGGCACCAGCAGGGCCAGACCATCCCAGTCCCAGCTCCAGCACGAGGGGAATCACCTCACATTTGGTAGAGGCTGAGAAAAGCCCTGGACAGCTGCTGCTGGAATAGCTGACGTGCTATAAATGACTGGCTTAGTCCCCAGCAGCTATTCACACTGACAGCACGCTTCCTGCCCCTGCTCTCCCTAGAAATCTGAGCCAGAAAGCAGCTTGGAACACTCCACATGTAAATCTTAATAGGCTGGACAGCATAATCTCTTGGAACTACAGAGATGCTAAGATTTAGCCTACTTACAGTGGTTTGGGAGTAGTGAGGCATGATGTCATGTTATGACTGAGCTAAATGCACTGCTGCTGCCTGGCTGCCAGGGAAACCAATGCACAATCACTGAGCAAAAGGAAGCTCTCCCTTCCCAGTGGCAGTGAGATGCTCCCCCAGCCTCTGGCAGCTCCCAAAATCCCACAACAACCTCCACTGAGCACGTGCTCAAACTGAGGACTCCTCTCACTCCTGTGGGAAAATTGCAAGTTTCTATACTAGACAACCAAACTATTTCTCAATGTGTTTCCCAGGAGACAGGCAGAGGTATTCCTTGATCATGTGAACCATCAGAGTGGAACAATCAAATCCCAGGAAGAGAAGCTCTAAGCTGGGTATGGGCATGCTATGATGAGATTCTTAAGCACCATTTTCATGATTATCATTATTTAAAAATTAATAATTTGCAGACATACAGTTTTTAAAGCATTTTAACTGCAATTGTATCCTTAGGCAAGAGTAGGAAAAGAAATGGAGGCAAATCCTGACATCAACTGTGCATGATCAAGCAGTTTCACAGCAGCATAACAGAGCTGAAAGCCAAAAACCTTCAGCTCCAACTATTGGTTACAGCAAGAAATGCTCTTATCTTTCAGGAAATATATTTTAAAGAAATCAATAAAATCCCCCCCATAGTAATTCCAATCTAAAGCAAAACAAAATGAACTCAGTTCTCCTACTTTTCCAGTATCAGGCAGAGTTGATAATCACAGGATTTTACTCCAGGAAGGAATATTTTGAACCATACGATATTTTGACATTTAAATTCTTCAAGTCTTCATTTTTACTTATTAATATGATCTTTGATAACCACAGACATCTCGCCTTGCATTCCACACAAATCCACACAGCAGATGCCATCTTGGGAGGACAAAAGAAGAGACAGATTTAACTAATCTACACATGGTTTGACATTCTATAGGTTCAAGGAAAAATAAACCCAAACAATCCCACAGAGACTGAACACATCAGAAGGACAGTAAAATCTGAGGTTGCAAATATTTTACTTATTAAATTGAGGGTGTTATGGGAAAAGAAGAGAAAGTGCTGGGAAGACAGGCCCAGAGAGCAGAGGACAAAGACTGATGCTAAAAACTAACAAACACCTGCACAGGAACACCAACACTCCCATGTCAGGGCAAAGGGATGCAGGACCTTGGGAAGTTTTGCACAGCTTGAACATCGAAAGTCTGACAGATAAGCCAGATATGAGCAGTGAGCAGACAGGAACTGCAGCACAGCTCGTTTCCCTGGTGTCACACAGCAAACCAGTGGCACAGAGATTGGCTGAAGCAATCCTGGCCCCAGCAGGTCAGACCTTATCCAGGTTGCAACTACTGAGTTTTTCCTGTATCACCATAAAAGGTGTCAGTCTTGAATGAGAAAGTCATTTTTATACATACTTCAATTGACTTCACTGATGTGTAGGTACTTAAATATTTTGCTAAGACGTCTAAGTGTTAATTTAAAACAAGAACAAGGTACTGTGCTTGCAACTTTTAAGAAGGGAGTAGCAGTTGTGTCTACTAATAATTATTTAACAAAATGTGATTTACAGTTTATTTCCTAGTTAGATAAAGTATCTATGTTGCCACAGATTTAGTTACAGAAGTTTTAGAGCACTTGGCTTTGTTTCTAACTGAAAAGAAAGACATTTTCAGAGACAAGGTAACAAGACATCAAAAAGCTGAAGAGGTGGTAGGTTTCATAGTAGTGTAAGAGGGAAAAATCCTTCTACTAAACTATGTTCTTCAAGATAAATTTCGGTCAACAAACCAAATAAACTGCTGAATTTATGTTCAGCTTAAGCGGTCAGCTGTCAGACCAAAATGAGAAATGCAATGGGAAACTTACCTCAGAATTACCAGGTTCATCTTTAATTTTGTCTAACAGTCCCTGCTGTGGGGCCATAGCTTTAGCATATTCGTCATCCAAAGGCTCCTTCTTAATGCTAATATTTGGTGCAAAGGAATTCCCCAGTTCTTGTCCAATAGATTCCTTACTAGAAAATAGGTAGCTAGACTCCTGAAACAATAATATGAAAAAGAATTCACCCTCCTGCATCTGCCATGAGGAGTTGGGCTGCTGCCAAGGGGAGTTTGTGCTGCAGACCAAGAGATTTTTGGGTCCTGCCAAGGTGGGAGAAATGCAGGGCAGCAGCTGCTGCCTCAACCTCCCTGCAGCCCCCTCTCTCATCCCACCCCCAACGCTTTCCACTCCTCTGGCCAAAGCAGAAGACACCCAGCTCTGTAAGGTGGTTGCTTGGGAGTGTCTCCTGTGGAAAGAGCTGTTCCCTGGCTCATGTGGAAAAAAAGGCAGCAGGTCAGGTGGATGCATCCAGCTGTAGGTTCGGCTCACCGGTCACTCCAACCATGCTGAACAGGAAAGTGGAGACCGAAAGAATCCTCAATCCAAACAGAGGGTCAGGAAAATTTTACAAAATTATATGTACTGTTTAAGTAGCAAAGATGCCTAAGAGTCAGAAGATCAGTTTCCTTAACACTCAAATTTACACTCAAATACAAAATACGTATTTTGAATTATTCCAGCATATCGCTGCACTTGCAAAAGTGGTTGAAAGATCTATAGCTTACCCTGAAGTTAGTTTCTGGAGTTTGTGGCACTAACTGCGTCCGTAATGTTTCTTCTACTTGATTATGAACTGAGGAAAACATATACATTAAATAGAAATGAATACAGGTTCCAATGCATTTCCTTTAAAACTATCAGAGTCTCATCCTGCTCCCCAACCCCAGTGTCTGACAGCACCTCACCACTATTAAACTACTCCCTCTCTCCTCCCTGGAGGTAAGGTGGAAATCCCTAAAGAGAATTTATTATTTTTTAAATTCTTCTACTGGATCATTGTTTTCCCATTCCAGCAAAATTCCAGTAAACTTCCGACGCAAATTGTTCATTCAGAATTTTCCACACCCCAGCAGGTTCTGAACTCTCCTGTTTTGACATTTAAATCAGGAAATACTTTTCAGAGCAACATCTTCCAGCTTTTTCTTTGCTGTTCTGATCTTTTGCCTTTCCCCCTCTTCTCAGGAAATAGCATCTTCTGCTTTTTTAAAATGCATCATTAAAAAATTTTGGATTTGCCTAGATACTGGATGCTACCATGAACATTCATCATTCTTATTTTAACTACTGACTACTTTATCTGATCTTTTAATTGCAGATATTTACAGCTTTCTGAAATACATCTTATGTACAGAAACATTCATCCTTTGATTTCTAACTGAAGGTAAAAGTAGAGATCCATCTGTAATTTTTATTTATTTTTAAAAAATATCTTTATTGCTTCTCTATCATTGGTGCCACCTGGAAGCATTGATTCCAAGATGCTGTTGCTGAACATGTAAAGTTTAAAGCTCAGAACTGTAAGCTGTGAATGTGAACAAGCAGCCAGGAGTCCCTCACATGCTGGCTCACCCTCCCTCTGCTGAATAAGATTAAATCCTGTGTTCCTGCTTGGTTATTCTTAACTCCTTCATTCACTGCTCTGCTGTAACTTTCAGAGCTTGGGAAGTCAGAAATAAGTGTGTGGGCAGCAAGATTATGGTAACTGTCAAATGAGAAAGGGATTTTAGGCATCTTTGGTTGTCTCCATGTTGGCTGAAGTCCAAGACACAAGTATTTGAGGAAGAAGGGGAGCAGCCTCCCAGGAAAAGCAGATTTCAAGCTATGTTCTGGCTTAGTTCCTGCAGACACTAACTCCTTTCTAGCAAACCTCTCCCTGACACTACCAGATCCACACTGCTTTAAATGCTTAGGCATTAGTGAAGAATCAGTGCTTCACCTAAAAAATCTTTACTGGCTATCAACTTCACCTAAACTTCATCGTCTTTTCTTTTAAGACATCCCCTGCTCTATAAAAAACAGTGAGAAAAACCAAAAGGAAGCTTGAATTGTCACCCAGCTCGGTTTAGGAAACCACAACAACAAAGGATATGTTGAGGCTCTGTAACAAGCTGTGGTGGATGAGACCTCCCTGACACTGTCAAGCCCTTTGCAAATCTTCCTCCTAACACAGAGTTCATTGGATTTCAGGGTTCTTCATAAAATGCTCCCCTACACACAGCTCTGCCTGCTCTCTTCAACAAGGTGATGTTTTTAATAACTAGCCCTAGAGCTGATTTCTCTCTAGCTCTTTCTTCCTCTGTGCTGGGCAGCCAGGTCTATGATGTCAACAGTTACCTGCTTTGTCAAGAAAACTGAGTTTCAATCTAGAATCCATAGCTTTAGGGTTTTTTTCCAACCGTTTTTCATTATCTTGAAAATGTCCTTCTCTATTCTTGTCCTTTGCTGAAAAAGTCTCTTTGCCATTATCTCGCGTTATGCTAAAATCTTTGCGAAGTGATTTAAATACAGGGCCCTGCTCAAAGGGGGAAGTGAGATCCTTCTGGATTGCATTCTGGACCTGAATTTCTTTTTCACTGTCCAGTTCATGGTCTGGAACTCTCTTGCCCTCTTCCAGATGATCTTCATCATGAATTGCTGAAGAAAGAGTGTCTTTTGGAGTGAAATTCTGCTCATCTTCATTGTCACTCCCAACAACAGGTATGCCTGCAAGATCCCCAGAGTTCAGAAAATAATCATGATCATCACCCTGCAGTGAATTTTCAGCTCCTGCTCGATTCGCTACTCCGTAAGACAAGCTGTCGAGGACGGGTGTTAAGTTCTGCTCAGCATCCTCAGCCATCTCTGCATCCAGAATTTCATCGCCTAGGGAGAAAACAATCCCAGTGAACAGTCAGCAAATGGACTCACTTCATGTGGAACAAGGGTGAGTGTCCTAATCTGGCTAATGCAATTCCTTGAATAGGCTCAGCCATCTCAGGGAAACATTACTGTGGAAATATTGCTGATATAGAAATGGTTCAGACCCCCTCACCACTCTGAAGTAGAAGCTGAACTGAGTAAAACTAACCAAAGAAAGAAAAAACATTAATTTCCATTCACCTCACTTGTAGCACTTGTAGAGAAGGCTAAGCAGGAGGGAATGAGCAGGAAGGGCTGGGATGAGGGCAAGACAGTCTTGTTCAGCAGCAATGACACCTCCAAGAAAGGCTTTGTGAAACTATGACATTAGAGAATAAATAGAAATACTTACATTTTTCTGAAATATCAAATACCGCATCAGATTTATCTTCAAACTGTAAAAAAGGAAAGCACTGTGTCATTGTCTTGGTCAGCTGCCATGTACTTTGCTAAAAAGTTTCTGCTGAAAACCAAGCAGAAGGATCACAATTCCTCCTCCTCCTCTTTCCTTCCTTGACCCAAGCAAATTTTTATGAATTAAGAGTGTTACATCACTGAGAAGCCACACTAAGTAATGAGTTCAGAATACACAAAAAAGGCACAGAAGGAGAATTTAGAAATAGTGTTGCTTCCCAGAGGAGAGGGAAGGGAATGTCAATTTTCTCTTCTACCTGGGATACCAGTACCAGGTCAAGGCCACAGATTCTGCCCTGATGTTCTATGAGTCTTCATTCTCTCTGAATGCTGTGAATGAAAACCAGGAGCATGAGCAGCTCCCAGCACCATGGGTGCACAGATCCAAGGGTTTCACCTCTCTGACAGGGACTGTCCCCTTTCCAGGAACAGGAAATGTAATGCTGAACTTCCCAACACTGAATCAGTGTAAGCACAGAAGAACCAGATGCTGACTGAGTGCTGCACAAACATCTGTCTGCATTAAACATTCTCTGACAGATGTTGAAGTTGTTGGCATGCTTGGATGCTGCCTGGAGAAGGATAATTAAAGTTTCCTTCAGAATGTCCAACTCATTAGCAGCCTTCTTTTCTGCCCAACAGATAACAGTAATTCATTTAAGCCCTCTCTCCTTTCTCTGTGTTGCCAGCTCTACACTTCTTTCCTGATAGATCCTGCTCACACTGCAATTCTTAAGCCATCTTAGGGAAAGTAATGAGATTTGATAGCAAAGGGATGAGCCCTAATTTCATTTAACTCAAGTCATTTAGTTGATAAATCCGATGTTTCTCAGAACTGTGATGGGAACTATCAGTTTGGTAGCAGTCAGCTCTAAGAAAGGATGACAGCAGACTGTCTCAGAGGTGATTTGATGGCAAAAAGTCCCTTTCCAATACCACTTGCAGGTCTGCAAAGACAAGGTAGCTCCTTCAGCTTAACTGGAATAGTGAGGACCTGTCCAGCATGGCATCAAGTCACTTGGATACTGCACCAGAACTTTCCAGTTTCTCTGAGAAGACACTTGAGGCTGGAAAAGTGAAACACAGAACCAAAACAAAACAAGAAAAGGTTACAGTTCCACAAAGCTGATGCAAACCTCCTCCATGTAATTATCTACAGGGAAAGAATAAGGAAACAGCTGTCAGGAAGGTTTGCAAGGCCTGAGCTCTGTTCCTGCTGTTGTGATCTCAGGAGTGACTGGGAGATGGAAGTTTAATGTTGACCTAGAAGCCCATTCACAGTCAATTAAGTTTACACAGGTGTAAAACTAATCCCCATAAATACTGGATACACTAAGTGCTCATACTGAGGACAGGGACAGCAGGAGTGGGCAGGTTTTAGAGAAGAACATGGAAAGGAACTTGTTGCCATTTGATAATAAAAACAGCATAAAGTTTTGGGAGGCAAAAACAATAGCCCAGAGTCCTTGACTCTACATTGACCTTTTTGATCCTTTTTTGCTTCCTGTCAGGAATTCTCTATCCTCTCCAAAAATGTCACAACAGAATTTGATGCTAGGATGAAGAGAGTTTTCAGTTGACATGAAGCATGAGCTCATCCTTTTCTCAGAGTAGATTTGCATCAAAGCAGTTCTTTAACTCTTTTGAGACCCAGAGCAGCTGGGGGAAAGCATTCCAGGTCCTACACAACCCTGACTGCCCTACACATCCAAACCCTAGGTAATACTTCTCTTCCCCTGGTAACAACTCCTTTGCCAACAGCTGACAAGCCCAGGAATGCTGGCATTAGCAAGGGATGCATTCTGCAGTGTGGATCTCTCCAATTGTTTCATTCAAAGAAACACTAAGAGGCAAGCCAGCACAAGAAGCCACCTGCAAGAGCATGAGGGACTCCCATAAATATTATGGAGAAGCTGGAAAACATTTACAATTTACCTGGAGAGAATCCAAACACAAGGTCATCCTAGGGAAAAAAACAATACTCTTTTGTTTCTTTACTCATTATTTTGTGAAGGAGATTAACTTGGATATCTTCTTCTTTGAAAAGGTTTTTGAATACAGAGGAAGATCTGTGTCTGTGGTCAAAAGCTTTCCCTGGAAATATTTATAAACCAGGAATTCCAGAATCTGACAATAGCAGCAACCTTATCTAAGATCCCATCTAGTTTCTGCCTGTGATCAGCATCAGAACTCCCACATAGTGTAAATTCAAAGGGAGAAAACCAGGGAAAGTGCTTGGATGATTGTGTGTGTACACATATATATCTACACACACAGAAATAGAGATACAAATTACTCATTCTATAAATCTGAAATTAGAGCTTTTTTTTTTTCCTGCATTAATGTGGGTATTCTCTCAGTTACACACTTCTAGTGCCTTCCTCAATGTCATTATAGTCTCGTTTAATGCCAGCTCAGGAGGAAATTTTGTGTATCACCAATTACAAAAATGTATCACTTCAACCAAACATCTATGTTAGCTTCTAACTGGATCACACAGAAATGTGAACAGCAACGCTCAGCTTATATTTCTATATTATTCCATTACAGTTCTGCTAGACAATTCCCTCTCTTCAGTCCTCATGCTTCCTCCTTTCACTAGCCAGCATCACCATTAATTCCCTTTATTTCTTCTGCTCAGACTTTTTAAGATTTAGTGAGAAGTGAAGCAAAAGTACTTGAGGGGCAAACATGGAACTGATGGCATTTCCTCTGGGCCACTTTTGCCAGATCTAACAGAGAGAGGTACCTCAACACCCCACATTAAGTCCTTGATAACTACAAAAGGAAATTTAGTAACAGGGACTTTTCTGTTCAAATACTGAGGCTTCAACTGTTCAACTCAGTCCTCAAAACACACTTGCAGTTGTAAAACAAAACTCAGTAATACAATATTCTAAAACACATTCATTAAATCACCTTGACCAATATTTGCCAGAGAATAATAATACTTAGTTTTTAATCATTTAACTCTGTACGAGTTTAATACAGAACAGTTTGAGTTTGGTACTATGAAATTCAATGTTTTAGGCTATATCCTTCTTAGTGACTGCCTCATTAGCTAGCACTGCACACAAAGTAGTGATCTGCCTACTCAAGCTGTGAAAAACAAATAAATGAATGAATGAAATGAAACAAGAATACAGAAATGGTGACAAAACAATGAGGAATTTCTGAAAGCAATGTGACTTGCTTAAAATTAACTCCTCTATAAATAAAGACAGCATTGCTTTTATAAAAAGGAAAATAATTCAGATTTGTCACTGTATTTTTACAGATGTACATGAGACTCTAAGGGAGCAGTGTCACAGCCTCAGCACTAACCTGCCTTTGCTGGGACAGGCGACAGAAGGACACACATTTACACTTCAATACAATGTGCTGATTTGAAATAACTAAAAAACTGATCCATACCTTAAAGGCGTTCAACATTGCCATGGCATCCATCAATCAAACAGCTCATAGATTATTTTTGTGCAATATAGAGAGGGAAGCTGCCTATGGCTAAAGTATTGCTATGTTTGCAAAATTCCATTAAAAAATAAACAAGAGTGTAACTACTTCACACAGAGACACGTTTTTCTAGTAAGCTTCTGAAGTTTGATCCTAGATTTTAACATACCCATAAGCAAGCTGTGGAAAGGAAGCAGATGTTAAGAGAACTGCAATTAAAAATAGTCAGAGATGATTCTCAGTTTGCCTGTGCCTCTATGCACAGCACAACCCCCACTCCAGAATTAATTCAACTGACAAGACACTGTTTGAAACCAAAATAAAAAAAATAAGAAAGAAGGAATTAAAATGTCAATTCTTGAGGAAGGTGGGATGAGCTCAGGAAGCATCCCCTGACCTTTTCCACATGACCCGGCCCTGGCAGGGATGCCAGGCAGGCAGCCAAGCGTGCTGCACCTCTGCCACCGTAAAACTGCAGAGAATCACACTGCCAGAGCTGCTCCCCACTGAAACACGGCCAGCCCTACGCATTCCTACCTCGGGAGCACCTGGGCAGGGCAGACACGGGCTAACAAAGAGCCAGGCTGCTGCACATACCTGCCACAGGAAAAGAAAGGCTGCAGCAGGAAGAGAACCTGGCGGGGTCACAGCCATAGAGCTGAGCATGGTCGCCAGAGCCCCCCCTAGCTCCGGGCACTCCAAGCCCTTCTGGGGACAGTGACAGCACGCTGCCTGGCTCTGAGCATCCCTGAGCCATGCTGAACACTCGAAAAGATGGGTTTGATTTAAAGTGGAGATGGTGATGGGAATTTTTAAAGGTAAATCCCCAACAAGCTCTAGTATATGTAAAAAAGCAGGCATTTCCCTGCTGATTGTCGCTCCCTGTATTCTGTTCTAGAAATTCAGTTTTGCTCTGCATCTCACTTACACATCTTCAATTTTTAAGTGTGAGGAGAAAAGATTTAGGCACATGCTGCTCCCCTTTCATTTCTGCATTTTAAGAATTCTGGATGATTCACCAGAAATCACAGGGAGCAGTTCAGCACGGAAGTTTATTGTCCCTTTCTGTCACCAGGCTTTTCTGATATTCCTGAGCTTTTGGAATATTCACAGGTCAATTCCAAACAAACATTATAGTTTCCATACCCAACCAGCACACACACAGAACCTGCATGCTGTAACCAACATGTATGGGGGCAAAATGAATTTGTCAAACACGCAGAAGTCACAGAGAGCCTTATTTTTTCTAGAATATTGTGGGATTAATCTATACCTACAGAAACCATAAGAGGATCCAAGCCCTTCTCCCATTCACCCAAAAAATTATGGATTTGAGAAGACAGCAGCTCCAAATGTGATGGTTTCACCTTACAATGGCAGAATCTCAGACTGGTTTGGGTTGGAAGGGACCTTAAAGCCCATCCTGTTCCACTCTGCCATGGGCAGCGACACCTTCCACTATCCCAGGCTGTTCCAAGCCCTGTCCAACTGACTGAGCTTGCAATGCAGGATGTGACCAAAAGTTTGTGTTCTATCACCATC
>VRYO01001760.1:2768460-2792229 GCA_009812075.1 Sialia sialis | reverse complement strand
GGCCTTTTCTGTCCCAGAGCTGGGTAAAACTGTGCACACCTCTTAATTAAAGTGTTCTTGTACTGCAGACTCTTCCAAGACAGGGCTGTAATGCTGCAAGTAAAAGCAGGGAATATTTCAATGGAGAAACAATTGCAGTGGCATTTTATCTCAGGCCTGAGCAGGTAGGGGAGACCCAGGGGCAGTGAGGATGTGGGTTTGTGTCCCGTGAGGATGTGGGTTTGTGTCCCAGCTCAGGGGCTGCTCTGGCTTTGTCCCTCCTCCTGCTGGGTGGGATTTGCGTTTCCCTGGCGCTGGTGATGTCAGGAGCTGCCAGGACAAAGGGGGAACAGGAGGCTTGGAAACAACAAGGATCAAGGAAAGAGAAAAGCCAAGTTTTAAAAAGCGAATGCTTAGTCATAGAGACACAGACGCAGGAGGGCTGGCAGGGCCTATTTCCATCCTGAAACTCCCCCTCATTCCCAGACTTGCTCTGGCTGTGTTTGCTGTTGAGATAATATCCCCTTCCCCCACCACCCACAGATTGCTGAAGGAGCAGCCGTTGAAAAAGGAAAAAAAAAAAAAAAAAAAAGAAAAAAAAAAAAGAAAAAGGCAGTTGCCTTGCTCTGCCTGCAGGAGAAATGTCAGGAAGTGTCTGGTGGTGGGTGGGATGAAAGGAGGAAGCTGAACTCTAAAGAGAATATTCTAGCTCTGCTCATGCAAACAAATGCCCCTCTGTATTCTGCTTGATAAGAACATCCAGGAGCAGGTTCTCCTGCGTGCAAGAGCATGGAGTAACTTACACACCTCTGAGTGATTCATTTGTACATGCTGCATTACTCCCAGCACTCCATGAACTGGAGAGGAAAAGATGGAAACAGCTCAGGAAAAGCACAACCATCATCAATAATTAATAGTGCCTTTTTTGTAATAGGAATGATCCAATATTAATTATGAAGTTAATTTCTGTTTTAATGATTTGTGCATGTGTATGAAATTTGGACCAGGATTTAAGTTCAGGCAATCATGCTTTTATTCTAATTACAATAATTATAAATCTATTTTGCATCCTCTTTTTAAGTCTCAATAACACAGGCTTTGTTTTCCAAATATGCCAAACAGCAGTTTTTGCACACCAAATATGGCAGCTCTCAGCTCCCCATAGTGAATCTGGTTATAAACACAAAAGAAATTGTTTTGATTCATTGTCAGTGTGCAAATGTGAAAATAAGCCCAGAACATGGGTCAAGATAAGTACTTTGGATTTCTGAAGTCACAGAGTCAACAGGGAGGAAAGAACTTAATTGCACACATCATGAAATATTTAAACAGACAGTGACCAATGTGCAGATGTGGGATGCAGACTTTTATAGCTAATTCTGTTACAAACAGCTGATGCTGCACTGCATCAGGGACTCACTTTCT
This sequence comes from Sialia sialis, assembly GCA_009812075.1. Lineage (NCBI taxonomy): Eukaryota > Metazoa > Chordata > Aves > Passeriformes > Turdidae > Sialia > Sialia sialis. The sequence continues at coordinate 2,790,825 of VRYO01001760.1, read as the reverse complement.
TACTCTGGAGCCTTAAAAATCATCAGTGCACTGTCTTGAAGCTCATTTTTTGTACTGGGTGATCTGTTGGGAAAAATTCTGTGGCAGAAGCACAAAACCCAGACAGAGAACTGAGTTTCTTATTTAACTGTGGACCAGCAGCTCGATGCCCTCTTGGGACATGGGGGTATCTCATCCACAGCAGATTGGTGGATGCCATAAGAGCAAGCAGAAAATTCCTCTTTCTTGCACTTGGTTTTCTTATTACAGTTATTATCTATTTTCCAGCTATGTCCATGCCTTTCTTGTGCTGCCAGGACAGACGTATTGAAAAGTTTTTCTAATGGAAATCCAGTTTATAGTAACAGAAGTTTTGTAGCAGGTTCATGGCAGATTCTTTTGTTGAAGCAGGAGAAAACAAATGTGAGTTTTTCTCTTCACTTTTGGGTCTTTACTTTTGTTTTTCTGTCTGCTCTTGTCTCCCTGCAGAAAATCTAAACCTCCTCCCCATGACAGCCCTGTGGTGCTTTGGCAGTGGGAGAGTTCATGATCAGTAAAACATTTCAGACTGCTTGCAGGCTCTGCTAGCCATCTTGATACTCTGATCTTTAGATTTTATTCTTTGCCATAATAAAATGCCAAAACTAATTTTCAATAAGGGAACCATTAGACTTTTACAAAATCTGATGGTGCTCAAGGTCTGGGGTGTCAGGTCATAGAGCATCCCCTGGGAAGTCTTCTCAAGTGCCTGATGCTGCAGCAGGATTCATTTTATCTTTTCTTTGGAGAGTCACTGAAGAATGCAATGAATAACCTCTGGAGTTCTTTGGATATTTATGTTGTTTGGAGACCTCTTCTCAAATCTTTAGTGGAAAACTGCCCACTCACAAACTCTGGTTGCTGCTTTTTAGTATCATCCTGAATTCATGCTGTGACTACATCACTTTTTACAAATGCAGAATAAAACTGATTATTTTAATATTTCCACCATTTTTGTGTTATGAAAATAAAAAGTTTTGATTTTCAGTTCCCTCTTTTGTGTTTGTCTTTTGGAAATAGCAGTGGATTAAATACACGTATATACAGAGAAGAATTTGCCAGTCTTTAGATTTTTGAGAAAGTCATGGCAGCCTGATGAAATACGGCATTGTGAGTCTACTCCCTTCTGCCCTACTGACATTCCATGCAGAGCCAAACATCGAGTAGAGCTCAGCTCAGAACTGGGATTTTGCAGAGTTGATGTATCTTCCCTACTTGTCTCTGGAGAACAGGATTCTCTGTAACAGTTACATCTCATTCTTGCCACATGTTTATTGCCACAGAATCCCAGACTGGTTTGGATTTGAAGGGACCTTAAATCCCATCCAATTCCACCCCCTGCCATGGCAGGGACACTTTCCACTATCCCAGGCTGCTCCCAGCCCTGTCCACTTTGGACACTTCAGGGATCCAGGGACAGCCACAGCTTCTCTGGGCAGCCTGTGCCCATCCTCACAAGGGAGAATTTCTTCCATATTAAGCCCATATTTCCCCTTTTCAATGGGAAGCCATTCCTCCTTGTCCTGTCACTCCAGTTTCTGATGCAGTGTCCCTTTCCAGCTTTCCTGGAGGCCCTGCAGATCCTGGAAGGTGCTGTGGGGTATCCAAACAACCTTCCCTTCTCCAGCTGAACAGCCCCAGCTCTGCCAGGCTGTCTCCATAGGGGAGTTGCTCCAGCCCCTTCATCAAATTTGTGTCCCTCCCTTGGATTTGCTCCAACAGTTCCATGTTCCCCTTATGTTGGGGGCACCAGAACTGAATGCAGTATTCTGAGAGAATCCCCTCCCTCGCCCTTTGGCACAGCTGGATTTCTGGGCTGCATCTAAAGGATTGTGGCTAGCAAGTGACAAAATGTGAGTTTTAAATTCTCTTAATTGAAGAAATAAAAAATTCTTTATAGTAGAAAACCATAGAAAATTAAATTCTCTTAATAGATGACGTGGATGCTGTTAATTCTAGGGCAGTAGGATAAATTCTAGTTATGTCTCTGTCATTTCTCTCCACAGCTCAAGGACATGTCTGGATTGACAGCTTTGTTGTACAACTGTGCTGAGTGTTCCTGCAAGGCAGTGAGCATCCTTAGCTCCAATTAACATCACTGGGAATGGAGGGCTCTTGGACAGACCTGGCATGCTCAGCTGTCCAAGGATCACTCTGCACACTGCTGAGAGTGGAGACACAGGCAGCAAGAGGAGGGAAAGACCAGATTATCCAGATTGTGTCATCTTGTCAAGTCACAGAAATTCCAACCTCAGAGCTCTGTATTTCTAAGCCTATAGGCATATTTGTTGTGGGATTGAGGAAAAACCTCTTGGAAAGCAGATTTAATCTGTGCTCAAGGAGAAGTGAAAACAACACTGGAAGGAGAGGAGAGGAGAACCTTCATGATCGAGTGCCAAGGAAAGTTGCTGTGAGCTGAAGACCACTGCAGCAGCCCTTGGCCACTCCTGCCATCCTTCCTCAGCTTCAGGTACCAGGTGTTGCTGTTGGCATTTTGCTTCCTCCTTTATTCTATCAAAGGTCACACTTCCTTGTGAGACTGTGGTGAGCCCCAGAATGATGAAATGTTCTGCAGGAATCCCTATTCTTCCAGCAGTTTATCCCAGTGTACCACAGACTTGCAGCAGGGTAAGGACTCTACTCCTGCACCTTCTGGGTGCCTCCCTGCTCTGCTCTCCCCTCCCACTCCTCCCTTTGCTTCCTGATTCTTAAAATTCCTGAGCACCTCTAGTTCTGGGACACACTGGAATTTGTGCACACAGCCCTTAAACTGTTTTCTTCTGGGTCAAAATTGTCCAGGGAATGCCCAGGGAGTGCAGATATGACATCTCCTCCCAGTGTTTAATTGCTTCTTCAGTGAGAAGGGATGTTAGTGGGATTCGTGTTTGTTTATACTTGGGACACTTACAGAACCTCATGGGGTAATTATTCCTAATTAGCAGCTTGGACACACGCTGCTCCTTCCTCCTACATTCTGCAATTAATAACACAGACATAATTCAGATTTCTCCTTGCCAGTCTTGTGTTTATGTTTATAACAGGAGGAAACAGTTTAAGGAAAAAAAATTATCAGAATCAATTACCTGCTGAGCTCCACACAGGGATTACCCGAGGATTATCCTGTGCTCGTGGCAGCTGAGACATTCAGAACTTTGGGCACCTCTGTGTCAGCCTGGTTCCCTCTGTCATATTCCTCAAAGGTCTTTTCCTCATTGGTCATGGATTGCTTCTTACCATGGCTTAATTCAAGTTTTAGATCAGTATGAAAAATCCTCAGAAGTAGTAACACTAGTGTTATTTTTGAATAGGTTAATATTTTGAGGGCAAGAAAGGTCTGGAGTTCTTCCTTTTTTGCTTCTCTCTGCAGTCCCTATTAAACTGAACATCCCAATAAACAGATCAATATGAAGGATGGAGAAATACTTCAGCTCTTATCCCAGGTGTCACAGAGAATTTCCAGTCTCAGATATATTTGTTTACAGCAGAATACACTGGAGAGAACATCCCAAGCCTTCTTCCTCAGTGTGTGTTTTTGTATGAAACCAGCCAGCTGCCCAGCATTAACACTTAGAAAACAGCTGATTGTTAAGAGAGGTTCTTTTTACTTCAAGTCCTGCTCAAGCATCAGTTTTTCTTTGATTTGAAGACCAGGATAAACACTCCTGCAAAACATGGACTCTTACCCTGGCCTCTGCTAGATCTGGAGAAACTCAAAGCCACTTTGAGGACTTCGGATAAATTCTACAGATTTTTGTTGTACAGATTTTTCATAGAGTCCTAGAATTACAGAATATCTTGAGTTGGAAGGGACCCAGAGGGATCATTGAGTCCCAGTTCCTGTTCCTGCCCAGACACCCCAACAATCCCAGCCTGGGCATTCCTGGAGTGGTGTCCAGACACTCCTGGAGCTCTGGCAGCCTTGGGGCTGTGCCTTTTCCCGGGGAGCATCCTCTGGGGGAAGAACTTTTCCCGTGCCACAACTCCAGCCCTTCCCCTTGGGACCTGTCCCTGGTGACACAGAGCTGCCGCTCCCTTTTTCTGTTCTGATTTTTGTCGTGCAGATTTTTGCAGAATTAGGAGAATAATTTACACTGTTTCTTTTGAAGAACAAAAAAAAAAAAAAATAAATTAGTAGCCCCCTAAAATACAGTTCACTTATACTTAAGACACAACAAACTCAATCCTTTTCTACTCACTATTATTTGTTTCCTGAAGAGACAAAACCAGATGTGACAGTGAGGTGATGCCAGTTGCTTGTGTGTGATAAGAGCCAGTCCCAAATTTGTTCTTGCAGTGATTTAACCTCTGAGACACCTCGTGGTGGAAACACTCACTGCCAGAAACACGGCCAGAATCCATTTTAAAACAACCTAGAGTTTCCATCCTGCACTGCTTGGAAGTGGCTGAAGTTCCACAGCCTGTACAACATTGATTCAGAGTCAGGATCATGATTCAATGAAGAATGAATCTGGCCTTTGACTTCCACAGGATATCAGAAATATTTATGAGGTTGATGGTGTTTTATGACAGCATTGCCACAGTTTCAGGTCTGTGCAATTAACATGGGACTTTCCCTTGGGTTTCACACGGGATTTGTTATTTTCAGACCTGAAACTGAATGTGAAACATTCCTGGGAGCTTGAGAGGGGGACGGACTGAAACACTGCTGAAGGGAAGGCATAAAAACATCGTGCTGGTGTGACGTTGTGTCTGCTGCTGAAACCAGGGACACTCAAGAGATGGAATGTGCCTTTGGCCTGTTTTTTGTAATGGAACATGGAACTGCAACCACTACGGTCTTGGTACAGCTGCTTCACTTTTCACCTTAGAATGCAATGTGTACATTTTGGGGAACCGGCGTCGCTTTTTGTTTGTACCAAGCTGTGCTTTCCCAGGGCGTGTGGAAAAAAACTGCGGATTGCTGTTCCTAGGTCAGGGTTCTTTTTTGATGCTTCCCTGCTCGACCTTTCACACAAGACACATTGAACGTGACCCCTATGTTGGCGCCGGGCTTCCACTACCACCCTTGAATGCATAAATCGGACATTTTTTTATCTCGAAGCAGAAGCGAAGGCTCCAGCCTGTAATCGAAAACACGTTTATTTCACATTTTTCCAGCCGCAGGCAGAGTTGAACGTGCCCTGAGGCGCCGCGCAGCCAGGCCCAGGCCGCGCCTCCCGCTGACAGACAGCCGAGCCAGCCAATCACGACCCGCGCTCCCGCCGTGACTTCGCCTCCCGCCGCTCAAACTGCCCAATCAGCGCGCGGGGGGTTAACGGACCGTCCCGTGCCAACGTCGGCGGTCAAACGCGCCAATGGACAGAGGGCAGGCTTGTTACCAATGAGATCAAAGAGTTGGTAGAATTGCGATACGCTATTGGTGACACATCTTGTCAGTCACTGCCGCAGTTGCCGGTTACTGGCTGGTCGGGAGGAGGGGGCTTCCGGGGGCGGGGACACTATATTAGGGCCGGACAAAGGCGGCGGCGAGGCCGTCCAGCTAGCCGCCATTTTGCGCAGCGGGCGCTGGGAAGGAGCAGCAGCCGCCGCGGCCGGAGCTCTCTCCTCATCTCCGCCTCTTCCCTCTGCTACACCATGTCGCGGGATCGGTTCCGTAGCCGTGGCGGCGGTGGCGGCGGCTTTCACCGGCGTGGCGGCGGTGGCGGCCGCGGCGGCCCTAACCACGATTTCCGCTCGCCGCCGCCTGGCATGGGCATGGGACAGAACCGCGGCCCGATGGCGGGCGGCCCGCAAGGCCCAGGCGGTCCGCCGGGAGGAGGCCCGAAGCCCGAACCGCCGAAGCCACCTACATCCACCTCTGCTCCGCCTCCTTCATCCTCCGCAGCCTCTGCCACCACGGCGGGACCCACCGGCAGCCAGGCGGGAGCGCCTCCATCCTCTGCGCTTCCCGCGGGGCAGCAGCCACAGCAGCAGCCGCCAGTTTCGGCTCCTTCCTCGTCTCCCTCCGGTCCACAGCCGCAATCCAAGCCCAGCCCCAGCCCTACGCCGGCCGGCGGCCCTAAGAAAGGACAAGGACAGTCTCCTGGTGGTGGCCCCAAGGGGCCAGGGGGTCCGCAGCAGGGGCCGCACAAGGGCGGCCCAGGACACCGTGGCGGGCCGGGCGGGGAGCCGCGGGGCCGCGGGCAGCAGCACCAGGGCCAGCAGGGCCTCGGGCCACAGCAGGGCTCAGGAGAAAGGAGCGAGAAGCTGTCGGACGAGGTGAGTCACGGCCCCCCCCAGCCTCCCTCAGGCACAAGATGGCGGCGGCTCCGCGCGCCCGCGCCGCCATCTTGAGGGGAGGAGCGGGAGAGAGGCGGCGGCGCCTCAGCGGGGTCCGAGCGCTCCCGGGGCTGCGGTTTGGGTTCCTTCGAGGTGCCCCTCGCGGTAATACCCTACTGTGGTTTAGGTCTCCTCGCGGTGCCCCCGGCCGTTTCGAGGCGGTTTGGGTCTCTTTGTGGTGGCGCAGGACTATGATTTGGGTCCTCTCGCGGTCCCGGGTGTGCGATTTGAGTTCTCCGGGGGTCCTCAGGTCTCTCCGCCGTTTTGTGTGCAGTACTCAATGGTGGCTCGAACTGGTCTGATTCTTTGTAGGGGTTTAAAGCGAACCTCTCTTTGCTGAGGCGGCCCGGGGAGAAGACGTACACACAGCGCTGCCGGTTGTTTGTTGGGAATTTGCCTGCTGATATCACAGATGAAGACTTTAAAAGACTATTTGCCAAATACGGGGAGCCAGGAGAGGTTTTTATCAACAAGGGCAAAGGCTTTGGATTCATTAAATTGGTAGGCATTCACGTTGTGCGTTCATCCTATCATTCTCGCGATGTGGTGATGTACAGCTTAGTTTTCTAAACCTGGGTTTTGCACTTCCCCCAGGAATCTAGAGCTCTTGCAGAAATCGCAAAGGCAGAGTTGGACGATACCCCCATGAGGGGCCGGCAGCTCCGGGTTCGCTTTGCCACTCACGCCGCTGCCCTGTCGGTGCGGAACCTCTCACCCTACGTATCCAACGAGTTGCTCGAGGAAGCTTTTTCCCAGTTCGGTCCGGTGGAAAGAGCTGTTGTGATTGTAGATGATCGAGGTAGATCAACAGGAAAAGGCATTGTTGAGTTTGCATCAAAGCCAGCTGCGAGGAAAGCGTTTGAACGGTGTACTGAGGGGGTGTTTTTGTTGACAACGTAAGTACTTTGCCAGGATCTTTTAGTTTTAAGCTGAATGTTGTAGGACTCTAGTTTTTCAGAATAAAGGCTTTCAGAGGAGTAAACCGAGTATTTTCTGTTCAGCACTCCCAGGCCAGTTATTGTGGAACCATTGGAACAACTGGATGATGAAGATGGTCTTCCAGAAAAGCTTGCTCAGAAGAATCCAATGTATCAAAAGTAGGCACAATCTTTTGATCTAAAAAGGGTATTAATGATGTTTTAAGCAGTATTGCCCCTAGCACTGAGGAATGTGGAAAATTTTTCAGAAACAGGCTTTATTTTTTTTGGTTGTGTTTCCAGTTCTTGGGGGGTTTTTTGTTCATAGTTTCAAGTAACATCATGATTTGTTTAGTGTATTCACCAAGTGTTACACAAGCAGTTTTCTACATTGTATTACAAAGAAATAGCTCGACAGATGGTTTTGGTGAATGTAGAAACTTGAAAAGTCAGACTTGATTTGTTTCATGCTATTGTTGAGAGCTGTCGTCTCCCTTAAGGCATGTCTTGGGTTGATGATCCCATCATCGTGGGGAGCTTGGAAATTTACATTCGTGGTTTGAAATGAGAAATAAAGTAAAATTTTAACTCATTCCATGATTAATATAAACTTGTTGCATGTGGATTTGCCTTATGAGGTAACTCTTGGTATAAAGGAGCAAAGAGTCTAGACAAGTGAAGAATCAAGAAAAATATTTTCTGCAACAGCAGTTTTTTTGTTACTATCTATGTATTAAACCTGTTAGTTGTAGGAATTTTATATTTTCCCAGATCACAAAAGGGAGTGCGGGGAGGGAGATCCAGTCAGTCTTGCTTGGTTTAGAAAGGGTTCAGAATTCCTTGCTTTGATCAAAAATTGTAAGTGGTTTAGAGGCAGCTTTGAGAAGAATGTGAATTAATACAGTGATCTAGAATGTTGAAATACTTCATGTTGGTAATGTATGGAAAGCTTTTGAACTTGGTAGTTTTGTTCCATAAATTACTGAATTTTAAATTGGAGTTTATTTATATGCCAAAACAAACTATTGGCCCTCAGGCATTTTTAGAACTATTTAAGTGAAAGTGAAGGCTTTTATTTGCCTTTGACACAGAGTGCTTTGGCACTGCAAAAATCCACCTGGGTTGTGCCTGCTTGGGCAAAGGCTTGTCTTGTTTGAGGATTCTGCACCTGCAGTTGTCAGCAGTGAAGTGTCTAAAGACAGTTAAAAATGAGGCAAACAAGCAGTAGCACTCTGAAGATTTGCTTGGGTGTGATAGTGCAGGAGTCTCCACATGTGCCATGATAATTATTTGTGTCCATGCTGTTGTGTGAGTGTGTAAGGTGCAGCACTTCCATCACAGCCAGCTCTTTCTCCCATGCTTGTCAGGTGTTCTCAGAGTGCCCTTGATGTTCCCTGGTAATTCAGTTTTTCTTGTGATCTTGTATCGACCTTGAGTTTCCAGGATTACCCACTCTGAGTGTCTTCCTTTCTGCAGGGAAAGAGAGACTCCTCCCCGTTTTGCTCAGCCTGGCAGTTTTGAATTTGAATATTCCCAGAGATGGAAATCTTTAGATGAAATGGAAAAGCAGCAGAGAGAGCAAGTGGCAAAAAATATGAAAGATGCCAAGGACAAACTTGAAAGTGAGATGGAAGATGCTTATCATGAGCATCAGGCAAACCTCCTGCGACAAGGTAATGGGTTCTGAATTCTTGCTGTCTTTCTGCTTTAAATGCTGGCCTAAATATATGGCTCTTTAATGCTAGTGAGGAAATTTATGCTTCAGATTATGAACTTGGGAGTTCAGAGGTAAAGAGAAACTGTTAGTTTTTGGTATTTATTTCAGTGGTGTATTGGTAAGAAAAGCGACACTAGAAGGTATTTTTCTGCTGTAGTGCAAGATCTGAGGCAGATTGAATTTAGATATAGTTAAAATGTGATGTTTTGTGAACAAGCTGCTCACAGGCTTCATTCCTGCAGACCTCATGAGGCGCCAGGAGGAACTGAGGCGTATGGAAGAACTCCATAATCAGGAAATGCAGAAACGCAAGGAAATTCAGCTGAGGTTAGTTTGGCTTTCATGGAATTTTATTCAAAATTACACTTACGCTTTTTTTTTATCAAATTACTTACATATGAAAGTTTTTATTTTTCAAGAAACACCATTGCTGCTTCAGCTTGTGTTTGCGAAATTGAACTACTGTGTAAGTTTCCCCTCAAATATTTGGGCGTCATAGAGTATGTTGGGTTTTTTTTCTGAAATGTAATCATTCAGTACCTTTATATTGCTGAAGCAAGTGATGTTGGTGTGTGTTGGATGTGCTCCACTGCTGGGGTTTAACAGTCTGCTTTGGGGTGACCAGGCAGGAGGAGGAGCGCCGCCGGCGGGAGGAGGAGATGATGATCCGTCAGCGGGAGATGGAAGAGCAGATGAGAAGACAGAGGGAAGAGAATTATAGTAGAATGGGTTACATGGATCCAGTAAGTGACACGGTGGTGGGCTGGGGATACATTACCATGTTCAGGAAGTTTGTTGATGTATTTTCAAGATCACTGTTTTGCTTCCCTTGGGTTGGTGATTGCACTGTGTTTGTGTACGGGCAGTGACCGTAGTTGGCTGTACATGTGCTTTGTCTCCTGAAAAGTTTGGATTTTGGTGGTTGATTATCCAGGTTAAAAGTTGTTTCTTCTATGCAGAGGGAGCGAGACATGAGAATGGGTGGTGCTGCCACAATGAACATGGGAGGTAAAGAATCTTTTTAAGTAATTACTTCATGTGGCTAACTTAAAAATTGTCAGAAATATAATTATCTGTTTCTCTCTCTTAGATCCTTATGCTTCAGCAGCCCAGAAATTCCCACCTCTGGGAGGTGGTGGCGGCATAGGTTATGAAGCTAATCCAGGAGTTGGCCAAGCAGCCATGAGTGGTTCTATGATGGGAAGTGACATGGTAACGTATCCTGTGGTGGCTTTAGCTTAGCACAAGGGAATCGTGGTTGGGAATGAGTTCTCCAGTGCTCGGATGGTTGTGGAAATGTCACTGTTAACTGCTGACTCTCTTGTCAGGTGTTTAACACAGGACAACGTGGCAGTGTGTAGCACTAGAGTAGTTGATAACCTTTATGGTAGCTTACACACTAAGAAATTGTTTGTAAGTGAATTCAAATGTGCTCTTAAGCATATTTGTAATTAACTGACTTCATTTGACTTTGGAAATTCTGCGTCACTGTTAGGCTTGGAAGGATTTTTTTATGAATTCTAGAGAACCTGACAAATTTCATCAAAATGCTTAATGTGGTAGCTTTTCAGTAATTTGATGTTCTGTACTGATGGACAAGAGAGATTTTTTTGTTCTCCTTCCCAATGTGTAACACTGTTTTGGCCCTTCCAAGCCTAGGTAGGCTGGATGCATGTTGGTCTGGGTGTGCTGTTCAGTCCAAAATCTGCGCTCAGGTCTGTTCCAGCAGCAGATGAACTTAATCGATGGTAAACAGCATATCCCTTAGTCTGTGCTGATGTTGCTGTAGAAGGGCAGGAATGCTGGTTTTTAAGCTTCAGGCATGTTCCAGCTACCCTGGACTGTAGCCACTTGTGGTTCCTGTCTCCCAAAGGAGTGATAGCCCGGTCTGTTTTCCTGTGTTGGGCATGACACAAAGGTAGAGCCTGTTAAAGCTACAGCATATCTCCCGTTCTGAGGTATGTTTCCAAACTGTACTAATTTCACACTACATGTGTGACTGGGCTTGGAGCCTGCTTGGTGTTCGTACACTGATGCACCACGGATGTAGATTACAGAAATGCTTAATGGGCAGGATGGGAATCTGTTGGCTTAGGTGGTGATACCAGTGTGCTTTCACCCTCCTGAAAGGGTGTGCACTTGTTGCACAAGCTGAACTAAATGATTTTTGGGTGGGTTTAGGCCTCTGGCTTAATGAGCTGAGCTACCATAGTAGCTTGTCAGATACCTTCTGTTTTACCTTTTTGGGGAACATATCTTTGGAATGGTAACTTCCCAGAGCATCATTGATTCAGTAGACAGTGCTGTTGGCCTTCAGGTATCTCAATAACCTCCTGATATGTAAGCAGTTCCTGAGCTTCCTGTGAGCAGTTAGGCAGTGTGTGATGGATACTATGTACGTTTTGCTCCTGAAAACCATGGTACAGGTGCATGTTGAACTTGTGTAATACCTGAAATGTGGTCTGGTCAAAAGATGTGACAGTGAGGTGGATTAACTGCCTGGAGTTTCTTAGGCTGGGGATCTCTGCCACACAATGCTGTCACAGTTCTTGGGCTGATAACTTTAAACAGAACTGGAGATGAGCTGAAGCTGCCGTGAATTAGGCAGAAATAACCTAAGTAATATTTGTGAAACTCCTTTCTTGGAAGGATTGATGCTGACTTTCAGAAGTCAGGAGCTCTGAAGTGTGCATTTTCAGTTGCAGATACTTTTTGTAACAAACCACCTACCATTGTTCTGTGACTCGGTAGTGGGAGCCTTGGTTGGAATGAAAATTTAAAGCTCTCTTTGACCTCATAATGTGTAAGCTCTGTAGGTTGAATGCTGATCACACCCAGTAATACAATAACTAAACAAAGTACATGCAACTAGAGGTACTAGTAAATAGACCTGAAGTCTCTGCTTTATTGCAGAGTAATTTAGCTGTTACACCTTGGTGTGAAACCTTTCAATTGCTGTGAAGCTGTGAATTTTCCAAGAGCTTGTGGTGAAGGTGGGGCGGGAGGGGAGATACTGCCTGGATGCACATAACCCTCTGTGCATAGCTCTAACTGGAAACACTGAGTGCTTGGAACACCTTTTGCATCTGATGCAGCACCGGCAGCTCCGGAGTACGTTGGGTTGAACAAGTGCCACTCTGTGCTCGAGCAGTTGCGTTGGTTAGGTAAAGCACTGGTCAGTAGCTTTTTTCACATTTTTTTTTTCTTCTTGCAATGCAGTAGTGCTCACAATGAGTTTTGGTACTGCCAAAGGCCTCTGCAGTTTAGTCAGCAGACCGTAGTCTTAACCCCATCTTGAAAAGCACATGGTCTCTAGACAGCACATGCCAGTCCTGGTGAGTAGGCATTCTGTTACATTTGATGAATGTCAGCTCCTGCTTCAGCCAACCAGAGCTGCATTCTCTCATTAGGCTTATTTGGAAATGACAGTGATGTAATCTGAGCTTTTACTCCAGTAAAGGTGAGAAGTTTGCAAGCTATTTGCAATAACTTGGTTGAAATTTTTGCTAGAGCTCATTTGGAAAGGTTGTTAATTCACATCTGCACTAATGCTTACATTTCTAGCACTGCAGGGAGGATCTGTTCTTTGTAACAGATGTATGAGAATGCATCAAGTGGGAACATACCTCAAGGCATGTATTACAATAAACTAATTTTTAAATTACCCTTTTTTCCTTTCTATGTTCCCGGTACCTGTGGATCGGCTCAATGGTGATTGTATCGACGAACCTTGACTACGGAACCTTCTAAAAATATATACTTAACACACATGGACATCAACTACTTATAATGAACTGTTAATTCTGTTCCAATAGCGTCCTGAACGCTTTGGGCAGGGAGGTGCGGGGCCCGTGGGTGGCCAGGGTCCTAGAGGAATGGGGCCTGGAACACCAGCAGGATATGGTAGAGGGAGAGAAGAATATGAAGCCCCAAACAAAAAGCCCCGATTTTAGATGTGACCTGTAGTTTCATTCCAGTTTGTTTTTTGTCTGTCTTGTTTAGACACCAACTTCTTAATTCTTGCATTTTAGTAAGAAAGCTACGTTTTTATGGATGTTAGAAACTTACTGACCTAATATTTGTAAGTGGTCTGTTTGGGCGAGTACAATTTAATTATGTAATGCAGTGTTTCAAAATCAAATTTAGCTGTTTTTTTGATGTATAACGTCCCTAACTTGATGGCAGTGTACCTTGTGCCACTGAATTCCCAAAGTGTACCAACCTTTTTTTTACTGTGCTTCAAATAAATAGAAAACTAAATGTAGTAACTCTTCTTGCCAGTCGTGGTTAAACAAATGAGGCTGAATACCACACCTGTCACAGTAACCTGAGAGCCTCGAGCTGAGGTCGGACCTAGACCAGGGTGTGGAACTGCAGTGAAGAGCGAGATCTCTTCCCACAGTGCCTCTCTAGCCAAAGATTGGGTTAAATTGTAGCCGAACTTTGCAATAGGTGCAGATTTTTTGAGCAGTAATTGTGCTGCGATAAGGAAGCAAATGGAAATCTTACAAATGCTGTAAGATACATTTATTTAAAGCTTCACTGCAAGCAGTGCAGTAATGAATTCCATATTTTAGCTATGGGTGGTGGGATGGTAGCACTTACCACCCTGGCAGTTACTGCTTGGAATCTTTCAAAGACTTTAAGCAGAAGACTAGCAATGGTTATTTTAAAATAAATTCATAGAATGCCTTGTATTGGCTGACTTCCTCACTGAAGGAATGTTAATGTGATATTTATATGCTCTTAAGCTGTCTTGAGATTACAGGATCTGGCCTTGCTCCATATTGTACACCTGCCTGAAATTGCTTGGCAAAAAGACCAGAAGTGTTACTCGGGTGATTAAGGTTAAATTGCTTATGTCCTCATGCTAACAGTGGACTAATTTGCCTAGTTCAGAATACAATCATTTGTATTATGGGGACTGCAGGAACTATTCTTAAATTGTGTAGCTGGTGGGCAAATCCTAAAATCCTGTATGTAAAATACAGCAATCAGCTTGCTTGCATGATGGTTATCGCTCTTTTATTATTGATGTTTGGAGATAATGCTTCAAAAGTAGTATCTGAATCTGGAGTTTTAAGAGTTGATACTACACAGTGCAAATAAACTCCCTTTAAGGTTCTTTTTGTAGAAGATTTGATGAATTCGTTAGTTTGCTGTTCATTTTATTAAGCCTCAGAAGAATTTCAAAGCATTCTGGACTCATTGGTAAGGTAGTTGCTTTGCTTATTATTACAATGTACCAGGTAAACTGGGAACGTGACTTCCCAGTGTCAAATACCTTGGTGTTAACGCAGGATACATCAACCTGCTTGGCACAGAGTAGGTCAACTTAGCTTGGCTGTACCTTCACATGATCCCCAAGCAGCAGAGTTCTGTGAATAGCTTTAACCTTCCCAATATCCTTCCATTCCTTGTGCTAAGCATTGGCTAATTCTAAATTTTCTGCTAAATTTTCCCTACGGTTAAAACTGAAGTGTCAGATTGCAGGGTTTTAGGGTACAGATGTCTGATCCCTCTTGAGGTACTGTTACCCCTTAAATGACAGAATAGCAAGTTGGGAAATGCTGATACAGATAACACTGATGTGGAACACGAAGCTCACTCAAGAGCGATTGAGCTTGTTTGGTGAATGCTTTTTGTTTACCCAGAAAAGTTTGGGGATTGATAACATGCTACAACAATGAATTGCTCTTGAGGAGGGAATTCCAAATTGGCAGTTCCTAAACTGCAGACCCAGTATTTGGAAGTTACTTGTATTGGATAGTTTCCAAATGAGCAGTATCAATGCAATTTGCATTATTTGAAGCGGTTTTAAACAATATATTTTCTGGAGGGTGTTCATGGGACACCCTCAAAAGGTGAAGGTGTCCGAGGTGGGGAATTCTGAACGTGAACATTAAATTAATTTTTTCAGTTTATTTTTCAGATTACATGTCATTCTTTATTAAAAGAGATGCTGGTGCATATCCTAAAGTATGTTCTTTTATAGTTCTGTGAAGGATGCTGCTGTCTTTGTACCTTACAGATCTTTTCTTTGGGTACCCCTGTTTTGTACGTAAGCTACTGTTGCTAGGTATTAAAATAGCTGAGCTGCAAACATGATTAGTAAATATATTTGAAAGATCTGTCAGTTTTCAAAAGATCTGAAAGATTGGTTAAATCTGGCTTTGTTGTAGCTGCATAAGCAGAATTTCTAAAACAAGTTCTGCTTTGAGTTGCATGTACTAAACAGGCATATGATGAACTAGCCAACTTCTTTTCAAGACCTTTTAAAGATGGTGTCTTAAAAGCTGGCAAACTTGTCAACTTTCAAATCTGATAAAAGTTACTAAATGTGGGAGGTGAGAAAGTGACATTCCTTTGATCTGTTCCTATGAGGTTTTGGACTTTCATAAACTCAGATTTATATAATTAAATCTTCTAAAACCATTCAGTAAAGTGCTTTGCTGGTCAGACCTGTTTTTGGATGGTCTGGATCACGTAACATTTTTGTACTGGACTTGGAGGACATTGGCTGTTGCAATTTAGCTTGTTTTATCAAAATTGAGCCCATTTTGACACTTGGAGCTCTAAAAACTGCAGCAAGTAGAAACTGGTATCGTTACACATAATGTCTTCACACTTTCTCAGAAATGAATACAGAATAATCTTACCTTCTGGCGTAGATACATTACACTAATCATTTATACAGCTGATGAGAAATTGAAAATGCTTTTGAGATTTTGTGGTATTTTTGTGGTAGACAAATTCTTGGCTTCTCCTTGGCAACCATTTACTGTGGCAGCAAGTTCTTGCTGGAGTTTGAGACTGCAATTTACACTTTAAACTAGTGGCCTGCTACATAACTGCACTTAGCCAGCATTTCTGCAGTTCATAACTGTGAGGAACGTAGTACCACAAATGGCAATGGACATTAGGACCCGGATGTAGTATTCCTGCTTGCTCCAAGATTCTCATTGCCGACTGCGTACAGGTAGGTAACAAGCAATATCATATAACTTGGTGACTTTCTATGTAATCTTATACTGTGGGTATTCTGACATCACACTTCTGACTGTGGAATTACAGTGCAGCACTCCATATATACCTGTATGCTGAGCTCGCATCAAAGCTGCGTGGTTTTCGGTTTAAAGATTTTTTGTCTCGTTCAGAGACAACAAATAACTTACTGTGGTTCTTAGATGAGGATTTCCAGACCCGATTCCTCTGTACATACAACTTGGCTTGGGTGGATTTTTCTTAGTTCCGATGTAATGAAGATACCCTGAAATGAGCACTGTGGGGAAGAGGGAATGTGATCTTAAACTCAGTTCAGTAGTTGACAAGGTGCTCTCAGTGCCTGGAAAAGAACACGTTTAAACTTTCCTGTAGTGATGAAGTGGCCCATCTGCAGCTCATCCATGGGTAGAGTCTTGGCTTGGGGGGAATGTGTTAGTAACCACTGCTCTTGCCTCATGTGTGCTATGTGAGAATCACCTCAAGCTACTGGTACAAGCAGCTCTGAGACTGATCCAAAATATTTTTGAGGACATAAATGAGTGCTTGATTGAATATCCCTGTGAGTTTCATAGAGCTTATTGGACATTGCAGTAGTCTTTATTTTAACCTTTGATTGACAAGCCTGATACGTTCCTCTGCTTTGACAGTGATGAGATTCTGTACTTCTGCCTCGTAGATTCATCTTCATAGTGTTATGTACAATTTCATTTTCATCAGTCTTGGGATGTAATTCTGATCTCTTCATTACTAGAACTCCTGACTCTAGTGTTCCAGGATCAACATGCTTACATTGCCAGCCATCCAGACGTGCTGATCTCCAGCTCTTTTGCATTAGCTCTTGAACCTGAATTTCAAGGTCCCTTGTTCCAGCGAATAATCTAGCTCTTGTCTGATACTCATTTTATTTCACAGGTGTTGTAATGTGTTTTCTCTTGTTCTGCTTTGCATACCCGTTTCTGGTATTATTGTCACTTCTGGACCCTTCTTTGTTACCTTCCAGGCAGGACTCTTGCCGGTGAACAGGGATCTGCTGGACAACCTTGCCCTCTGTTGTAGCCACCTTTCCAGGTTCCAGTGAACCCTTGAAGTAGCAGGTGCACCATAAGATAATGACAGTAGGTCTTTGGTTACACCACAGTGAGTGTAGCCCATGCCAGCTGGTCACACAGTGACACCTTGTCACAAAGTCAGTTTGGCTTTTCATGATGGTTTACCTTTAGCTGTGACTTGAATCCATTTTGTGATGGCTTATCCTTGCCTGGGACTGGGATCCTGTAGCAAACCTGCTGGCAGCCGCTGTGCTGTCAGGTAGCAAAACTGAATTAGTGATCTTAAACCATTGCTCAAGATCTGACTTAAGTTTTTCCAGTGTGCTCTGGATACTTGATCTGAAGGAATGTCATGGAGGGGTTATTGGCACATCTGCCTCATTCTACGTACTTGAACTAAGCAGGTTTTTGACATTCTTGGAGCAAGCAATTTGTGACTGAACCATGGGGCTCACACCAGCTCTGACTGCAATAATGAAACTTTGTGTGGTAGCAAACTTAGTCATGTCTGCTCTGAGTCAGTCTGTAACAAGTGGGTACAAGAAATGACATTCAAGTGCTTGCATTGTGTTTCATCTTGGTTTTATCTGTGTGTGAAATACACTTTTTCTCAAAAGCTTACCTGAAGCTCAGAAGTGTGGTGTCAGAATACATCTGCGTACTGCTAGGCCCTCCAAGCAGAGCCTGGTGCTGGCAGGAGAGCACAGCACAGCGTGGATGGGGCTTTATTGTAACATTAAGCATACAAAGTGTTGATTTGCTTGCAGTTCTCCCCATAGCTAAACACTGAGGCCTGTGAGTAGTCTTAGGACTGGAGCAGTAATGGGGTTGCATGTCTCTGTTAATCATTGCCAGCTGCAGTGACATGATCAGGAAGGCCAGTGTTCTGTTCCATTATGTTCAGTGAGGCTGAGCATGTTGGGAAGGATGCATCCAAGTATGCTGCTCTGGGGAATCACTTGGCTTCTTCCACTACCAGCAAGTTTTGGAATCAGCTAATTAGCTTCAGATTTTTTTTCACTCTCCATACCAGCTAGTGGGGCTGTTAAATAGCTGCTGCCTGGAAAAGGAAAAAAGGGAGGCTTGGCCTTCTCCCACCTGTGTCATTGCTGCTAGGTAATGATTGACATGTTAGGACTTGGCTGTGCAATCCTGCAGTGATCTGTGAACACCCCATCTCTATAAGTGTTGCTTCTGAACACCAGTACTGAAGAGCTAACTGGGGAGGGCTGGGAGGAGTGTGGCTAGCAGGGAATCTGGAGTTTTCAAAGGATGCACAAAGATATAGTATCCCTTATGCATGGTGTTTGTTGCTATGGCAGAGAAAACAAAACGTGCATAACTCCTGCTCCCAAGGGCTGTGAGGAAACCCAGGTGGGTGGTGGGTTGGAGACTAAAGCCTCAAGTTGTCCCTGCCTGGGCAGATCATGCTGTGCCCATGGTGGGATCTGCCTCCCAACTGGAGCTGTGCAGAGCCTTGCACCACATCCTCAGCTCTCACCATTGCAGGCTGCCCTCAGCTATAGTAAAAGGGGGGTCTTGAGGAGGGAAGAACCTTGCTGAGGATAAAGCAGTGACAGTGCCAACCTCTAGTGTCTGCCTTTGGCTTCTGAAGCACTTGTTGGACTGTAGAACATGAGGGCTCCAAGAGGCCAGGACCACTGCATTCCCTCAGGAAAGGGAAGAGAGGGGGCATTGCTACAGGAGACAAATAGGGTCATAGAGTTGAAGTAGCTGACAAAATTAATGCCTTCACATAAGGGATAGTATACCTCTGGCTGCAATCAAACCTCACTGTGCTCAGACTGGGGTTATGGTTCGTGCTCAGGGTGCAATTCTTCAGGCAACTGCCTGCATATTCCTTCAGCTCTTGATGAGTGTTGAGGCTAGCCTATTTCTGCCCCTTACTCTTCCACGTGATAGTTTGGAATAATTGATAAATCCCCCCTCATAACTAATCAGTCCATGTATGTTAAAACCTTATTTTTAAGTTAGTTTTGAAACGGTCCCAATTTCCTGTGTATGACTCTAATAACTTCAGTTGTTATCCTTTAGGTGAAGATGAAAGCTGAGTGACACCGGAGTGCTCATCCATGGGAAGTAAGTATTTCTTCTTTTGTGCTGGATTGATGAAATAATAAAGGTTTTGGGGCACTTGGTGTTCAGTCATGGAGTAGCTTTGAATTTGGGAGCACTGAGAAGTTGGGATGGATGGATACATTAAATGTGTAGGGTAGGACACAGTCCCTGCTGTCATACTGTGGGCTTGAGCACCCTGATTCCACCTGGGCTTGATGTCTTGACAGCAGCAGCTAAAAATACCTTTCCAGACGTGGGTTTGTACAAAAGATTTCAAAATCACTGTGGTATAATAACTTGAGAATGTTTTTCCAGTTGAGGAATCGAACATGAGCACATCCAGCATGGTGCCCAGTGGTGTGTGGAGGGACCAAGGGAGCAGGTGGACAAGTAAGTAGCTGCTGTCCTTACATTGCTAGGAGGGCTCTGTAGCCATCACCCTGAGCAATTCCTGCCTCAAATGTTGATTAATCTCAATTTTATATGAAGTGTGTGCATCTTGCTTTTATAGAGCCAAAATGTAACCGTTGTCTGAGGTTTTTTAGCCCTGGAGCAGCAGATAAATTCTATCCTTTGTGTGCAGCAGGTGGTCAAACAAGAAATGACCATTCGTGCACTCAGCCTGCAGTTGGTGATTTTGTCAGCATGGGAAAATGAAAATAAAGCAGCTGCTTCTCAGATGTTAATTCAGCTAAACCTTGTTAAAAAGCTGTTTGCTGAAATACCTAAACGTTGAATTTAAAAAATAACCTGGTGTATAAATCAGCATGTACAGGAGCTCAGCAAATAGCAGTTCAGGGAAATAAACCAACTTGCAGAGCTGGAATTAATGACATTTTCCCTTTAATTTGCCTCTAAGCTACAATGGGAAACTTCAGATATTTAAAATCTCGTTTGAGGAGCAACATGCTGATTTCCTTAACTCAAGAGTCACAGGTCATTAACAGTAGCCTGTAAGGTGTGAAGCCAGTGAGATTCAGTGGGTGAATTCCTATTGAATCCTCTGTGGTTTGTCACTGCTGTGGGGTAGGAAAGCACACAAAGCCATATCTGATCTTAAAAATAGATGAATTCTGTTCATGTAGTCTCGAATCTGATGTGAATACAAGAATACGTGGCCTGTGATTCTGAATAATGATTCCATGTCATGTAGTTTCTGCTGTTAGTTTTCTGTCTTTCTTTCAAAATATTTCTAATTGTATGCTTTGCCCTTGCAGAAAAAGAAGTCCGAGTGCAATGAAGAGGAACCAGGAACATGCAGCTCTTAAAAATAAAATATTTAAATATTTTTATAAACTATTTCTGTTTTATTCTGGAGGCTATTCAGTGAATAAGCAGTCTGTCAGTGTGGACTGGTATGGCTGGGTCTGAGACAAATTTCTGGACATTTCACTCATTCCTTACTCCCATTTTGTGTGTTACATAATTTTGTATTGTAGAATTCCAGATGTTTACCTGTGCCTGGTTGCTTTTTAATAGCTTTTTTGGTCATGATTGAAGTAATTAAGGCTGAGATGCCAAGAGTTAGAGTTCTCTAGAGGCCAAAGCAGTGCTGGGCTTAGCTGTTGCAGCACAAATTGCCATGGTTCATACTGCTTCACTTGATGCTTTGGCAGCTGCACTGTGCACATACACTGTGGTTCATGCTGTCATTAAATACAATCCTTTGTTTAAATATCAAGTTGTTTAATATGTTGAAATACACCAGTGCTGGCTCTGCTCATTGGAGCAGGGTTTCCTCCTGCAGTGGCACGAAGAGTCATAAACATTTGGCTGGATCCTGCTTTGCCAGATTAGAAACATGAAAATAAATTGAATTTTAATATGGCAAAGTGGTATGAAACACTTGAGAGGGGTCTGAATGCCTGGGAGTGCTGCTGGCAGGGAGGGTTGGTGCTGCACTAGGAGCTGCTGCTGTTTTCTCTCAGGCAATCAGGTGCTGGGTGAGGGCAATCAGAGGTGTTTCACTCTGATTTGATGACTTTGTGGTATTGTTTGAATCCTGAAAAGGCTTCAGTGAGGTTTTGTGGTTCCTCAGTAGCTGCCCTGCAGGGCTTGGGGTCCAATGTCTTTGCCTCCACAGCTACTGCAGCTTGTGCAGCCATTTTTCTTCACATTCTGTTATTTTCCAGTAACTTGTCCTCGTTTCCACTGTTGCAGCACTGGCTGCTTCCTGTGAGAAGCTGTTCCAGCATTCCATGTGCTCAGCATTCCATGTCCTCTTCAGCTCCCTGCTATGAGCAAACTGTACCCTGTGATGGGTTTTCCCTGGTGCTGGTGTTGCCTGTTATCCATCACCTGGGGTATCCTCTGGTGAGGCTGACACCTCCTTCTACCAAATAGTTCATTAAGTAGCTCCTGTAATCAATAAAAGATCAGAGGCTGACAGCAGCTACACTTGAACAATATCCTGGGAGCAGTGGCTGCCACAGCCCTGCATGCTCACTGAGCTGCTGCACTCACTTTTTCAGGTTTGTTTTTTAATTCCTTTCTAACCAAAGAGCTTTCCAAGTGAAGGCCTGGAGCCTGCCCTGTTGCCGTCATTGCATGGTGTGCCAACCCGAGCTCAAATCGGGGTGAGCAGCTGAAGCATCATGTGCTGCCAGGAGTAAAAATAGTGTCACTGCCCCTGGCTCGTGTCCAGCCAGATCCTGTGGCAGCCCCTGCAACGTGGTGACCGAGCTGGGGTCGGTGCAGGTCCAGGCTGGCCATGCTTCCTCGTGCCTGGAAAACACTTCGGGCTCTCGTGATTTATTGGCATTAAAAAAATATTTCCACTTGAATTACACAAACGTCATCGCCTGCGGCTCCCCTGGGCCTGGCTCTCGCCAAGGCCGGGCTGCCGTTCCCGGGAGGCTCGGCCTTTGCCGGTGGCGGAGCAGCGCAGGCGGTGACGCAGAGGCCGGGGCAGCGCGGCCACCGCCGCCTCCGTCCCCGCAAAGCGGCCTCCCTGGGGCCAGAGCATCCTGGCTCCTGCCTGCACTCCAGAGCTGTGCCCAGCACTGCCTCTACCCTGCCCGACCTGCGGTCTCCGCAGCCCCTCGCACCCCAAACCAGCCGGTGTTGCCGTGGATCACACACATGGATCACTCTCAGAGCCTACGAAGCCCCAGCTGTGGGATTTTTTGCGGGGTGGGGAGGGTTCCCTTTTTCCTCCAGCTCTGTATCTGTGGGAGGATGGAGCTGCTAGCGGGAACGTGTCACAGCTTGGGGAGTGACGCTGCACATCTGAGCACCCCCTGCACCGGCAACATCCATGGGCTGGGGGGGTCCGTGCCCGTGCGGAGCCGGGCCGGGCCGG
>VRYO01001760.1:2755804-2767460 GCA_009812075.1 Sialia sialis | reverse complement strand
TTGAGTCACTTGGAGCACAGGGCTGATCCCCTTGGGAGAAATGGGCAGGATGGGGTGCTGGGCTGCAGGGCCAAGAACTTTGGGGTGCAAGGTTGATCCCCTTAGGGTGTGTATCATTTAGGATGCGGAGCTGATTTCCTTGGAGGATGGGGCAGGGCAGAGCAGACACACTGGAGGGGCTGTATCCCCCCCAGCCCTACTTCAGGGCTGTCCTGCTCCCCTCCCACCTTTCCCAGGCATCGGAGTTCGTGCGCTTTGCCAAGGTGTTCCCCCTGAAGGAGCTGGGGTTTGTGCCGGAGCCGGGCAGCTACCTGGTGGCCGTGGGCTGGGTGGAGGTGACGGCTGGGCTGCTGCTGGCGTTTGGGCCCCAGCTGCTGCAGGAGATCAGCAACTTCATCCTCAGCGTCGTCATGATCGGTGAGAGCCTGTGGGCACCCACTGCCCATGGTGGGTATTGGGACACCCTTGGCCTGAGACCCCCATTCCTATGTTCTGCTCCTTGCCCAGGTGCCATCTACACGCTGCTGGCGCTGCAGGAGCCGCTGGCCATGTGTGCCCCAGCCACCCTGTCCCTCGGCCTCCTCCTGCTGCTCAACATCCGTGGGTACCCAGCTGCCCCCCGGCCCAAGTTCGAGTGACGAGCGGCGGGAAGGACAGGCAGCTCGGCCGGTGGGAAGCAATGCCTCTGTGGTATTTTCAGGGATGACATCGCATCCTGCAGGATAACTTGCTGATGAGACACAGTGTGTCCTCTCCTACCTGTGCCAGTGACGCTGGTGCTGGTTGTCCCCACACTGTGGGACCTGGGCTGGTGCTGTGGGACGGTGGCTATGGCACCAGTGTGACACTGCTGTGGCACTGCTCTGGCAGCTCCACTGCTAAACTCGCACAAGGTGTCCAATTCTTTCCAGTCTTTGGCCACACTGAGCAGGGGCTGGCTCTGCTCTCGGTGGCTTTCAAATTTTGGAATAAAACCTCTTGTTTTTCACGTTTTGTCTTCCTCTTTATTTCTGCCTCTCCCCCACGCTAAGCCTCGGGGGCTAAAGGGATGTCTTGGGGCTGGGGGTACAAGGCCTGAGGACACTGGGGAGAGCCCATCTAGAGTGGGATCCCTCAGACACCCAACAATGTGCCAGGCCCCTTGCTGCACACCCAGGGAGTGACAGGAGTGAGTGCCATGTGCTTTTTGTGGATCTTGCTCCCACAAGGAGCCACCCTCTGCCCCCCTAGATGGGCACAGCACACTGGGGATGAACCACAGTTCATTTGAACTGTGTGTCTCCCAGCAAGGGGCCTGGGATGGCTGTGGGGGGAGTGTGGCTGTTGGGGTGAGCGAGGAGTGTAAGACGCCCCTTTACCCCGGTGGGACCTGGGGTGACATCTTTGGTGTAACAAAAGAACACACACAAATTGCAAGGCCACAAAGCAGCGTGTCAGTTACTCACAGAGCTTTGGGGGCCTGCAGGGCTGCTCCCCTTAAAACCAGCTTTGAAGCCAACAAAAGCACAAAGAGCCAGGAGGAGGCAGATTCCTGCTTTGATCCCTTTGGGGCATCCCTTTTCTCCCCAACTGCTGGCTGCAGAAACTTGACCCTCTGCTGCTTTCATCCAGGCGTGGGTGGGAGAAGGGCCCTGGGAAATGGTATTAGATGTGGCTGGGGGCACGCAGGGGGGGTCAATCAGGCCAGCACTGGCCACTCCCACATGCCCCCAGCCCCGTCAGCCGGCGCAGGGGATCTTAGGGTGGCTCCAGCAGGGAATCCCCCATTACAAACACACACAGGTGCTCTCCCTACTCCAGCTGCTGTCCCACAGGCACTAACACACAGGGAGGCTTGGGATGGTGGGTGGGGGTCAGGCAGCCCCTGCCTCCCCCAGCACTTAAAGCCGTCCCCAGCCTGGCTGGATCAGAGTGAGGAGCAGCCAGAGGGGACACAGCCGCTCCTGCCCGACCCGACAAGGTAAGTAACAATTGTGTGTGGGTGAGATGGAGTGTTCACTGTGCTAACAGTGGGGAAGGAGGAGGAAAAAAGGAACTGAGGTATTCAGAGGTTCCTCTGGGGTCCAGCTGAGGTTCCCCAGGCTCAGCAGCTCATGCTCTCTGTGCCTCAACCTGGAGCTGGGTGCTGCTTGTACCGAATCCAGCCCTACCATGCTGGAAAACACCGGCTGGTGACTCAGTGCCTTCGTTGGCGAGGTGTGGGCAGGCAGTGATGGGAGGTGAAGTAACTGCAGCCCTGGATACAGCCACTGCAGCACAGCGTGGTTTTCCATGGCCAGAACCAGAGGCAAACCCTGCTGTGCAGGGCTGGGGTGCACGGGGGAAAGCTGACCCCCTGCTTGTACCCCTGTCCAAACCTGGGTTTCTCCATTCTGGAGCTCGCTGAGCCAGTGGGTGACTTCCTCATGCCTGGCTCCACGGGGAATTTGGGGTGCTGGGGGTGGGCTGGGGTGGGTGGCCCCACAGGCACGTGCTGTGTGGGAGGTGTTAAGCCCTGCAGCTGCCGACTGGAGCCAGTGTGGCACCTTCGGGTGGCTCCGGCCGCAGCTCTGTCCCCTGGCTGTGCTGCAGCTGTGCCTGCCACTCCCTAGGAGCTCTGGCTGGGCTGTTGACAGTGGCTTCTGGGCTCCCTTTTGGGGTGGGGGACATAGCTGGGGTCTCCTCTCCTGTGTGAGCTGAGTCCTTCTGGCAGATGACGGCATCCCCGCAGGGCTCTGCCTCCAGTGCCCAGAGAGGTTGTTCTGTCCAGGTCAATGTCCCTCCCCTGTCCCCAGGGGTTGTGCCACTGACTGTTCATCTTTGCAGGAGCCCGGGATGAACGGCTCAGTGCCGGGACTGCCGCTGGTGGAACACCCCGGTGAATGTGTGCCCAACAACCCGGTGCAGTTTGTGCTGGTGCCCATTGTCTATTGCCTGGTGCTGTGCGTGGGGCTACCGGGCAACCTGGTGGCATTGCTGGTCTTCCTGCAGAGTGGCAAGGTGAGGAAGGCCATCCGCATCTACCTCATCAACCTCACGCTGGCTGACATCCTCTTCAACCTCACCCTGCCCCTCTGGATCCACTACTACCTGGCTGGCGGGGACTGGCTACTCTCAGAGGCCACCTGTCGCCTGGCTGGGGCCGCCTACTACCTGGCGACCTA
Source organism: Sialia sialis (assembly GCA_009812075.1). Classification (NCBI taxonomy): domain Eukaryota; kingdom Metazoa; phylum Chordata; class Aves; order Passeriformes; family Turdidae; genus Sialia; species Sialia sialis. Next base: position 2,764,317 of record VRYO01001760.1, on the reverse strand, counting down.
CAGCGCCATCACCTTCATGGCGCTCATCAGCTTCAACCGGTTCTGCACGGTGCGGGCGGCGTGGCGGGCACTGCCGCTGACCGGGCCCCGTGGTGCCGCGCTGGCCTGTGCCCTGGCCTGGCTGCTGGGGCTGGGCTGTGCTGTGCCCACCCTGGCCACCCAGCAGACCTTCTCCACGCACGCCGGGACCACGGCCTGCTTTGAGCAGCACGGGCGGCAGCGGGGCTATGCCTACGCCATGGTGGGTTTCTTCTCCGCCGCCTTCCTGCTGGTGCTGGGCACCTACACCTCCATCGCCCGGACGCTCTCGCTGCCCGCCGCGGCCTCGCCAGGCTCCCACCGGCAGCAGGCCCGTGCCATGGTGCTGGGGATGCTGCTGGTCTTTGTGGTCTGTGTGGCCCCCTACCATCTGACACTGGCCCCCTGGGTGGGTAGCCGGCCCCCTGCACCGCTCTGTGGGCCCCCTGACACCCTGGATGTGCTGCACACGCTGAGTGTGGCCCTGCTCAGCCTCAACAGCTGCCTAGACCCTCTCATCTACTGCTTCTCCATCCGGCGCTTCCGCGCTGACCTGGCTCGGACCCTGCGCAAGATCGGCCGGTGCTTCCCGCTGCCCCCGCCGGCCCCGCCCGGCCCGGTGCCCGGTGCCCGAGCATCCTCCTTCACCTCCTCCTAGCGGGGCGGGCACCAGGGTCCTGCCCCCGCCTGTCCCCGTGGGATGTGCTCCCTGTTGCCAGGTGAGGGATCGGGAGCAGCGTGGGGGGAGCTCTGGCTTCGTGCACCCCCCTCCTCCCACCCCGCTCCGCTCTCTGTGCTTTCCCTGCGCCCACAGCTCCTGCTCAAGCACAGATCCTGCCCCCCGCACTGCAGGCGCTGGGACGGCGTCACTGGCACTGGGAGATTGGCTCTGGCACTTCGAGAGGGACTCGCCCAGCAATGGGAGCTGAGCCATAGCGGGATGTGGGAACACAGAATGGCGAGGGATGCTCGGTGGTTGCTGTCGTCTCCCGGGGGTCTCCATCCTGCAGGGAATGCATGACCAGAGACCCCCATAGCATGATCTGAGCTGCTGAGGGGTCTGTTTGAGGCCCCGTGGCCAGTCCTGTCCTGCAAGGTTCCTAAACCTCATGCCTGCACTCCTCCTGCTCTTGGCCAGGATTAAAAATGGATGAGCCAAAGGCTTCCCCAGTCTCTTCGCCTGTGCCCCTCTCCGAGAAGTTCCTGTGCCGCAGGGAGGGCTGGATATGGGGCAGCCCCGGCCCCCCCAGCCCCTCTTCTCCAGCAGGACCCTGTCCCAGGGCGGCTCTTGCACCGGGGGCTGCTCACCCCGCACCCCCTGCCCCGTCCCCTGCCCAGCCCGTGGGCGCAGCCCCCACCCCGCAGCTGCCGCCCCCGCCCCGTGAGCCCCGGCGCGGCGGGGGCGGCGGAGCGGGCTCGGGGCCGTGGGCGGCTGTGTGGGAGGAAGATGGTGTTTTCCCAGCCCTGGCTTATTCCTGCTGCCAGCACAGCCCCGCTGCCCGTGCTGCACTGGAGGGAGAGCAGAGCTGGTGCTGAGCAGCCCCTCAGTGGATTCTGGGGATGGTGGTGATGGGGGGTGCTTCAGCTGCCCCCCAACTGGGGAACCTGCTCCCCCAGCACAGGGCTGCTCTCCAGCACACTCCAACCCTCGTGCATGGAAGGAAATGAAAGCCACCAGTCAGGAGGAGACGTGATGCCTGGGGGACTGCAGGCATGGGACGGGCAGTGGGCACCAGGATGGGTGGGTGATGCTGTGCCTGCCGGTGGTGGATTGTTAAAGGCTGGATGTCAGCAGAGAGATGAAGGTGTGGGACAAGGCCTGACCCTGGAGAATGGAGTCTCCACGTGCCATGGAAACTGTGCACCACTGTGACCCACGGAGACCATGGCTCAGTAAAGCCAGTGGGGGTCTGTGGGATGCCCGTGCTGCCCACGGTGCCTGGACACTTCAGATGGGGCTGGATGATGTCTCCATGTACCGCAGTGCTGCTGCTCAGCAGAGCTGGGACATGTCCCAAGGCACCTCTGCTCCACACCCGGCCCTGGGCCAGCTGCCTTCGACCACCCAGTTCTTCCCCTTTTGAAGTTCATATTAAATTTTAATCCTTTTATATAACTGCTGAAGGAGGGGGCAGAGCTCTGCTCCCCGCATGCAGCAGGAGCAGCCGTGTCGGCAATGCAGGATGCTGCAGGGCCTGGTGGGCTCTGGGACTGGAGATCTCTTCCTGGGGGCACCAGGAGTTTTGGGGGGCTCTCTGCACACCAGGAGTGGGGGCAGCCCCAGCTCTGGCTCTGCCTCTACCAGGGTGTCCTGTTCAGTGAGAAAGCCTGGGGACTGGAACCACAGCACTGGGACATGGACACGACTGCTTAAAAACACACGTAGGGCACCTGCTCGGGCCATGATCCCCCAACACATTGAGCAGGACCTGGTGGGGTGTTCTGGGCTCAGCTTGGCACCAGGACGGGGCATGTGCCCCCGCGCTGCTCCCTCCACCGTGCAGGGCGTTACCCAGGTTATTGTTCCTGCACTTCCAGCCCGCGCACGCTGTAATTATTATTATTAAAATCATGATCAAATTACAGGGTGTGGTGTGAGCGGCTCAGCGGGCAGGCGGCAGCGGGTGGCCCTGGGTCTGCTGGGGAAAGGCTGGGTCTGTGGGGCCGCGCCCTGCCCGGGGCTGTGCCAGCATCCTGGGGCTGTCCCGGCACCCCCGGGCTCTTCTGGCACCCCAGGGCTATCCTGGCACCCTCTGGCTGTTGTGGCACTCAGAGACGATCCCGACACCCCAGCGATATCTCAGTAGCCCGGGACTGTCTCTGCACTCTGTCCCCTCCCTGGCAGGCAGTGTGTCCCTGGGCAGGGCTGGCTGACGGTCCCGGAGAGCCCTCGGCTCCCTGGGGTGATCCAGGGGGGTGCGGCGGGTGGGTACCCCTTGTCTCGGTGCCAGTCCGGCTCCGCAGGCTGCCCCAGGGGATGCCCACGGGTGGGTACCACTCATCCCGGCAGATCCCGCGCCGGCAGCATCTCCCCGGCCCCACGTGCGGCTGCCCCCGCTCTCCTCCCCCGCCGGGGGTCCCGGGGCGCCGGGAGGCGGCGGCAGAGCCGCACCGGAGCCATTTTGCGCCGCCGCCGCCCGCTCTGGCTCCCGGGGAAAATCCACCGCCGTGTCTTGGCGGCGCCGCGGCGGCCCCGCTCCGCTCCCGCCGCTCCGCGCCCGCCCGCGCTGCACTGCGGGGCCGCCGCCACTCGCATGCTGCCGCCCGCCGCGCTCCCACGCGCGGGGCGCCGGCCCGGGCCGAGCCGGGACCAGCCGAGCCCAAGCGAGCCGGGCCAGGAGCAGCCGGGCCGGGCGCGGCCGCGCCGGGCCGTCGGGGAACCGCCCGGGAGCCGCCGGAGGATGTAGGAGGCGGGAGCGGGGTAAGAGCGGCGGGGGCGGCCCCGGTCCCGGGGGTACCGCGGTGCCCAGCGCAGAGTGGGGACGGTCCCCGATGTCCGCGGTGCCCAGCGTGGAGGGGGGGGTGGGGAGGAAGCGGTCCCAGGGGTCCGCGGTGCTCGGTGCGGAGGGGGGATCTCACCAACGGGGCACCGGAGCCGTGCGGAACCGGCCCCGCGGGAACGGGACGTGTCACCTGCGGACACATCCAGCCCCGCCGAGCGGGGTGTATTGGGGGGGATGCTGGAGCGGGGAGCCGGGGGATGGCCGGGGGCGTCTCACCGGTGCCGTGGTGCTCAGCTCCGCCAGGATTCCCCGGTGGGGATGGGGGGAGAAGGGTGCCAGCGGGCATCCCCATCTCCTGCTGCCCGAGGCACTGGCGAGGGAGGCACAGCCCGCAGCCCCTCCAGCCTCTCCCGGGTGGCGACGCCAGCCCTCCTGCTTTCTCCTGCTGCGGAGGGCTCGGGGCAGGCCCAGGACCCCTCCCCAGTCCATTGGGCTCCCCCTCCCCATCCTCTGGGGGGGTGGCGCTGGCTGCGAGGACCATGCCCGGCCGGGTGCCGGGAGCTGGCGCGGGGAGCCGTGCCCATCACCGTGCATCCCGGCGCCATGCTCCAACCCAGCCTGACAGGCAAGCAGAGCTTCGGGGGCCCCTGCCTGGGTGCTCGTTCCTCCTGCCGCCCTCCTTCCCCCAGACTGTTGGGTTTTTTTGGAGGAGTCGGTCTGGTCCCTCCATCCTGTGCCAAACCTGCAGAGCAAGTTGGCGCTGGGACTGCTGGTCTCTCTCCATCCTGTGACATCCAGCCCCGCATGTCACCTCCCTCACGGGGTCCAAGGGTGCGCTGCCCACAGCCGATCCCTGCCTGTCCCCCAGCCAGGAAAAGGGGACAGAGCCTGGCTGATGGTGGTGGCTATCTCCGTGAGAATCCAGGCAGCCTTCCTTGGTGTAAATTGGAGCAGGATCCGGTCAGCAGTGCAGATTCTCTTTTAGGAAATGGATGTAATTTTTGGTATTTCTAGGTTTCTCATCCCTGTGCTCCCACTGACCCTCCCAGAATGCATCCATGGCTCCCAGCCCTTGAGGACTCTCTCCGAGTGGAGATGGAGCAGGGGGAAGGCCACTGGGAGATGGGCATGGCTGGAAGGAGCATGTCAGCCCTTTCAAGCATTATTACAGCACTGGCAGGGCTGGGAATACAAAAATAGCCATCAAAGTGACCGTGGAACATCCGAGCCTGGAGGGGCCCCTTTTTGCTGTGGGGGTGGAGGGAGCACTGATGTGGAGAGGTGTTGGTGTGAGCCAAGTTTGGGGCTGCCCTGGGTGTTGTTATCCCACTGAGCCAGGGCACCAGGACCAGCTCCAGGCATCCCTGCTCCAGGGAAAGGGATGACAAAGCCATGGTGTCTTCCCTCCAAGCCAGGGTGAGATGGTGCTGAGCTTGGTGCCCAAATCTCCCTCCCGAGGGCCAAGGCTTGTGCCACGTGGACTTGGAGGAGCAGCCCCCAGCCCTCTCAGTCCTCCTGCTGGGCCTGGCTCCCGGCAGCTTGGGCAAGACATGGGAGGAGTGGAGGGAAGCCCAGGCTGGGAGTGCTGGGGGGGCTCTTCCTTCAGCCTCTCCATCAATAGCTCAGAGGCAGAGCTGTGCCAGGACCTGTGGGAACAGAGCCTGTGTGGATGGCTGGGGGCTGTGCTGGTGTGGGTCTCCCCAGCTCTGCCCACCCTCTAGGCCCTGTGCTGGGGTCTCATGCCCAGGTGGTGCTGCTGCGGCGGGGGCTGGGGCTCCAGATCCAGGTTTTGCAGACGCTCGCATCTCTCCAACAAGCTGAGCCGAAACCCTGGATCCCACCCAGCCAGAAATTTGGATTTGGAGCCAAAGGTGACTCTTGGCCCTTATTGCCAACACAGGCAAAGCTAAAATCTGGATCTGAGCAGAAACAGGAGGAGCCTGGATCCAGCGCAGGGGCTGAATGTGTGGCTTGTGCTCCTTCTGGCCATCAAATTGGATTTCCTGAAATAGCCTGTTGAAGACCAGAGCCCAGCAAGGACCGAATGACAGGTCACCAGGGGTGTGGAAGCCCCGTCACGATCCTGGCTGCCTGCTTCAAGACGTTGGCAGCCAGCAATAATAGTAATATACGGTGCCATTGCCGGGAGAGGCAGCGCAGGGGAGCTAAGAATAGCAGGCGAGACGTGCCAGCAGCGGGGGACTAGCGGGGTGGGCGGGGGCCGGGGGCTGCGGCTGGACGTGTCCCTGGGGACACCCCTGCCGTGGGGTGGCAGCTCCTCGCAGCAGGGAGGACAAGCCCTGTGATGCAAGTGGCACAGGGCACGGCAGGTGCTGGGAGGGCAACAGGAGAGGGATGTGCAGAGGGGTCCCTGGTGCTGCAGACCCTGTGTAGTGCCCCCTCAGCCTGGCCTCTGGGCTTTGCCATCCTCGAGAACAAGGTGTAAAGCCTGCTCTGACAAAGTGGCCTTGAGGTTGTGGCCATCTCAAAGGCCCTGTGACGCCTGGTCCCTCTACGAGCAGCAGCACAGGGGTGGCACCTGGAGAGCCATGGACAAGGCAGACAGCTCAGCACTCACCCCCTCCAAACCAGGCAGGATTGAGCTCCTTCTGCTCGCCCTTGTCCAGCTTAGCAGCTCATTCCCAGGGATGTACAGTGTCACTGACGAGGGGACAGAGGGTCGGGCCACCATGGGTCCAAAAGCTGAGCAGTGGGAGGCCGGGCTCTCTGTCAGCCACTGCAGCACATGGCAGCAGAGCAAGTGCCCATCGGATTAAGGAGAATTAATTTGTACCTTCCCCATTTCTGCGGGGCCAGGGGTGCTGCAGCACCTGGTGTACCCCTCCCACAAGCAGCTGTGCTCCTGCAGTGCCTGTGTCAGTGCCTCTGCAACCTGCCCTCAATCTTAATTAGGTTTTCCACATCGCCCCCCAGCTCACTCCTCCCCAAAATGCTGGAGCAGGAGGAAGTCATGACATGGTTTCTAATCAGCCTCTGAATTCAGATTCCTCTTGGCTGTTGTTGGAGGCTCCCCACAGCCTTTGTTTGGTGCTGCCCGAGCAGGGTCTGCTCCATGGCTCCCCATGAAGTCAGTACCCCTGGGAGTGAGTGGCTCGGCAGCTGGGAGACACTATGGAAACACGCTGATGTTTGGTGACAATAACTTGAAGAGCACCCCCAGCACCCGCCAACCCACGCTGTCAGAGCGGCAGCCTGCCCGCTGCCAGCTGGCTCCGGCGGCCACTGTAGCTCTGGCTGCTCCTGCCAAGCACCGGGCGCCACTGCTGCTGCTTTCCTGAGGCTCATTCTGCATCGCTCCCGCGTGTCCGTGCAGCTGCTGTGGGAGCTGGGCACGGTGCCCTGCGGCCGGTCCCGGTGCGGCTCCACTGCGGCCGGTGCGTTGCCAGGTTTGGCTCTGTCTCTGGCCTCTAGACCTTGTCGGCAGCGAGTTGTGGCTCTGAGCAAAGCCAGGGGATGCAAACAGTTCCCAGCGCTGCCATGCCCCAATTAATAGCCTGTGAATCACGATGCTGTTGGAAGAGCAGATGTTTGCAGCGTGGTTGCCAGCGCTCCGTGTTTCACCAGGGTCTGGTTGGCCCTGAATTGGCAGGGCCAGTCCAGGCAGTGGGTGTTGATGGGCCCTCCTTGCCTGCCTGGCCTTCTGCAGGAGGATCAGGAGATGTTTGGACTGGGAATTAGCTGAAGTTTTTGGTGGGCAGAGGTAAGCTGGAGATCAGCCTGTCTGTGGGCATGTAGGGATGCTGTATTGGAGTGAGAGGACGACAGAAGCTGAAGGTATGGAGTTCCATTGTGACAGGACCTGCTGATTTCCCATTCCTGGGGAACCTCTCATCTTCCCAAAGCGATGCAGGGCACTTGTTTGGGTATGGTGAACTGGCTGGTACTAGGGAAACACTGTAAGCCGTGGAAGTGACTGTCCCTGCTGTGGTGTCCCCAGACGTGGTGTTGGGGTGAGACCCTGTGGCGGTTGATGCACCCATATGCCATCTGTCCAGCTGAGCTGAGGGATGGCCTCAGGTTTCATGTTCTGTTTCATGACACCCATCTGCCTCAGGCTCCCCTGGGCCCTTTCTGGCTGTAGCAGCCCCATGGCAGGGGAACCACATGGTTCCCCTTCATCAAGTGTGTGTGGGGAGCTGGCTGGGGGCGAGGGCTGCACTCAGGTTCCTGTTGGGTACAGAGGAGTGTGTGGGTGTGGGGCACGTGGGATGCTGTGAGTGGGAGCAGCCAGGTGCACGTGGCCATGGAGTCATCCAGGTGCAGTGATGCTGAGCCACCGAGTGTCCACCTGTGTGTGCGGGGCTGTGTCCATCCGTCCATCCATCAGTGTGCGGGGCCGTGTATCCATCCACCAGTGCGTGGGGCTGCGTGTCCGTCTGTGCGTGTGGGGCCGGGTGTCTGTCCATCCATCAGCATGCGGGGCCGGGTGTCCGTTCATCCATCAGCGTGCGGGGCCGTGTGTCCGTCTGGCCGTGCGGGCCCGGGTGTCCGTCCATCCATCAGCGTGCGGGGCTGCGTGTCCGTCTGTGCGTGCGGGGCGGTGCGTGGGCGTGCGGCGCTGCCGGCGTGGGCAGCCCCTTGCCGGGGGTGCGTGTTGGTGCGCGGGGGTGGCCGAGCGCGCCGGGGAGCGCGCGTGGGTGTGTCCCCAGCGCGCGGGGGCGACGGCTCCGCCACCGCCTCTCGCCGGCTGCGAGGTGCCGGTGCCGGTGTCGGCACCCGGAGCGTGGCCGCCGCGCTGCCGTGGGTGGCCGTGACCCCGGGGACGCCTCCGGCCTCGCTGCGCGGCCTGGCAGCGGCATGGGCAGCCCGCAGGGAATTTGCAGGATCAGAGGGAATCCAGCCGCTGTGCCGCGGCCATCCTCCGACTCCTGCCGAGCCCAGGCCGGCAACTTCATGGCTTAGCAGCGGCGGCGGGTGAGTGGGCTGGTGGGTGGGAGGGGAGAGGGCCCGGCTGCGTGCAGGAGGCTCCGTGCCTTGCGGAGCCCCAGCTCTGGGAGAGACCCTCGCTTTGTGCTCAGCTGTGCCAGTTCA
>VRYO01001760.1:2736239-2754804 GCA_009812075.1 Sialia sialis | reverse complement strand
CTCTCTTGGAACAGAGGGTCTGCACCCCTTGGGGGTCTCAGTGTGGGGAGGGGGCTGCTGGCTGCGGGGCTGGGGAGCTGATGTTTGAGGACGGGGTGCTGATGTTTGAGGCCAGGGCGCTGGACAGGAGGATGGGCTGGGTGTCCACCAGAAATGCCACAGCCAGTCCGCTGCTGAGGCGGCACCTGTGGGCCTTTAAGGTTGCTGTGGAAACGGGGCTGCTCGTTACCGGGAGGAGCCTCCTGCTTTCCAGGCAGGGCCCCCCCATCCCTGCGGGAGGGGGACCCCCACCCCGGGCACCTGGGACTGCACAGACGCCCGTGTCTGCCGAGGGACACGGCGAGGGCATGGCTGTACACGTGCCTCGGTGGCCTTGGCTGTGCGGTCCCCTGTGGCACCAACCCCTCAGCCCAGCTTGCCCTTGGCATGGCCGGCGGTGCCAGGCATGCCTGAGCACACCTGGACACATCTGGGCACACATGTGGGCACACGTGCATCCTGGCCCAGCCGTGCCCCCACGGCCCTGGGGACCCTGTCCTTGCACCTTGGCTGGCACATGGAGCCGGCCTGGCACCGGGGCTGTGCTGCCTCCCCCCCGGCAAGGCACGGGGGCCACGGGGAACAGAGTGTGCCGAGGCAGAGCCCCCGGCCACAGCCCGGTGCCGAGCTCAGCTCGTGGAGTTTTAATGAGGTAAATTGTATAAAAAGCTCCGTTTGCCCTAAATGCCCATCCCTGCGTGAAGCTGCTGCGGCACAGCCTGGGCACACCCTGGGAGCTGGGCAGGGGGCTACGGGGCTGGCCACACGCTCCCGGGCTGGGCACGTGGCAGCGGCAGGAGGAGGAGGAGGACGAAGGCGGTTTAGCACATTTGCAATCATTTCCCTCCTCCCCCCCAAGTTTACAGCTTACCTCAGCGGCTTATCAGCCTCCAATCTCATTAAATCAGGCAAATTGTAGCATCTGATATTTTATGGAGATTAAGGTGTGCGCCTAGACTCTATAATTATCAGCAAAGATGTATTTACAATACCTTGTTGCTAGTAAACAAAAAATAACTTCAGATCAAAGCTCTCTTACAGGGGAATAAATCTGCCCATCGAGCCCCGCTGCGGCGCACGGCAGGGAGACACCCGGGGTGGGTGGGCATCACGGGGGGACATGCGGGGGGCGTTTCGGGGATGTCCTCGCTCCCACGTGGCCGCCGCGAGTTCCATGTGCCGGATCCATCCCCAGGGTCTCCCTCGCTGGCGTTTCCCATGACAGCACCCACCCCTCCGGCCACGGCTCCAGCGGGGATTTCCACCCCAGGGACCTCCCTGCTGAGACAAGTCCGGGATTTATGGGCACACGTGCGTTGCCCCTGGATTCCTCACGGCGGTGGGAGCGCTGCGGATTACCGATGTGGTGACGCTGGTTTATCGCTGCCTGAAGTGGATTTATCCGTGCGGCAGGGCCCGGGCTCGCTGCCGGTGTAAATCACCATGGCACGGCTGGCAGGAGCCTCAGTGCTGTGGCTGCATCCCCACAGGCAGCCCTTGCATGTGGCTGCCTCCCTCGGCGTTCCAGCCTCCCTGGAGATTCTGTGGCCACGCTCCCTCTGACCCACACCACAGATCAGCTGTGCCTTCTCCATCTCACTCTCGTGCCCACTGAAACGAGAATAAGATGGTGATAATGCTGCAGACGTCCTCTGGAAAGGGCTGTGAGGCAGATGAAAAGCCCTACTTAAGAGTGAGGCCATTATTATTAATAACTCAGAGCAAGGCTGTAAATTCAGCCGACACAGCTATTGTGGGAAATGAACCTGCTCCCATGCTGGATCGAAGGCTGCCAGGTGTGGGATGGGAATGGGCACAGGACAGCACACGTGGATGGCCCCATGGCTGCTTGCTGTCATGTCCACAGCTGGGGCAGCATGGCCAGAGGGGGCAAAAACACATCTGGGCTCTCTGGGATGATTTCTTGGCTTTTCTGGGAAGGCTGGGGATGTGAGGGAGTGATCCTGGAGCACAGGGATCCTCCCAGCGGGAAAGGAGGTGACTGAGCTTTGCAACAAGGCTCAGGCTCAGGTCAGGGGTGATGCGGGATGTGAGGAGCATGGGCAGAGCCGGGTGCTGGGAGAGGCTGGGGTGGTGCAAGACCTGCCATGGCCATCCTGGGCTGACTGTGCCCATCTGGGGAGTGTCCTGGGCAGTATCACCCCTTGGCAAAGTTTGCATTAAAATAAAAATAACCTGCAGCCATTCAGTGCCCAGTGCCTGCAGCCAGGCCAGCACAAGGCAAAGCTGCCGTGGCTTCCATTCCATCAGGATGACTTCACCTCTGGCACTGCCACCCCTGAGCAGGGCAGCCCTGGGGCTGGCAGGTGCCCAGGGTGGCAGGGCTGGCCATGGGGTGGGCCAGGGGGTGCCACGGGGGTGTGGAGTGCCACGAGGGTGTCACGGGTGTCACGGGGGTGTGGAGCAGTGGCCATGGGCTCGTGGTGCTGCTGTACCCGACTCGGGAGCTTCTGCAGGGGAACGAGCTTTGATATAAATATCTTTTTGCTCAGCACACGACCTACTTTCCAGACAATGCCATTAGCCTCCCGACTCCCTCATTCATCTTCTGCCGTCCTCCCCCAGCCCGCCCTGCAGTGGCACCCGCGCCAGCACGGCACACCAGCCGTGGAGTGGAGAGCCAGGACGGGCACCTGGCTCGGTGGCACCATGGGGACCCCATGCTGGGTTTGGGGCCAGCCAGCTGCCCCCTTCTCACAGCTGCCAGGAGGCTGCTGCTGCCTGTCCTCTGTCCCTGCTCTGGTGTTGTAGAGGATGCCTGGGTCTCCTTGGGGGTTTCTCCACCCCATCCCACAGGATACTGAGATCTGTCTCCCTCCCTACTGCTTCCAGCTCTATTCCCAGCAAAGTCCACGCCTTGGGTGACAAACCTCATCCAGGGACATCCTCACCCAGGCCCAGCCTCGTTGGGCACATCCTGGTCAGGGAGAGTGGAGCACTGCGAAGCAGCCACACATTTCCTCAGGGACAGCACGTGGGGCCAGGACCCCCCTGAGCACCCCCAGAGCATCCCTGCTGCTGGGCCCACACACGTGGCTCATGTGAGGATGATCCTGCAGGAGATCCCACGTGCTGGCAGAGGCTGTGCTGTGCAGTTGGCAGCTGGTGGAACATGGGCCCGGTGGGGCAGAGGATGCCCAGTCCCACTGCCATGACAATGCCCAACCCCTCTGGCTCACGCCCTGACACCACTTTTCCCCCAAGAGCTGGAAACACCTCTTTGAGCCCACCACCTGCACACCTCCGTGCACCCCTGGGATGAGCCCCCGCTCCTCCCCTGCATCTAAAATTAAATATTCAATTTGTATTGCTGGTAAATCCCGCAAATCTCTTTTATCTCTAAGCTGTTGTAGCAGGAATATCAGTGGTGTAATCTCCACGGGGGCTCGTCCCTCTGCCCTTCACAGCTTCCTGGCTTGGACCACAATCTCTTTTCCTCACATTTCTCTCTGGGATGCTTCTGGTGGTGGAGCAAGTCTCCAGTGCCAACAACAGAGCAACCCATAGCACCCATTGTGTGGGTGCTGCTGGCTTTAGGGACAAGGGTCTGCATAGTCCCCAAATTGTGATGGAGGCTCTCTTGGCCCAGATGATCAGGTGGTCCCACCACAGCATCCCCCGCACCTACCGTGTCCTCAGTCCCCAGCCATGCCCCCCCTCCCCTTGCTCCATCCCCGCGCTAAGAGCATTGTGCAGAATTATGTATTTAAATATTTAGGTTTTCATCAGCTTTGCAAATTAAGCCCATCCATTAAAGCGGCAGTTTGGGTCCTCTGCTGGCAAGCTGGGCTGTGCCGTGCCTCGGGCTCCCTCGTGCTCATCCCAGCCCTGGCCCCAGGGGAGGATGTAGCCTGGGAATGGGACGTGATGGCCTGGAGCATCCCTGCTGGCACAGGGACAAGGGCTCTGCTTCCTCGCTGTTCCTGGAAACTCCAGCCCCTGCGGCCCCGTGGGAGGGGATGGTGCTGTGAAGGGAACCGGTTGGGATTGGTGTTATTTGGGATTGGAGTGGAGAGTGCCACGTGCTGGGGAAAGGAGGATGAGGAGCAACGCTGGTGACAGGTGAGAGCCCTGGCTCAGGCTGGCAGGAGCAGAGCAGGGATGGCAGTGCCAGCCTGCTGGGGGCTCAGTGGGAGTGAAGCTGGGCAGGGAAGGGTCAGGGGTTTGGAGGGAATGGGCAGGAGGTGGCCAGAGCTGTCACTGCTGCCACCCTCAGTGCTAAGGCTGTGCTGCCCCGGGCTCACCAAAGAGGCTTTGGAGTGATCCTGGCTTAAGTCATTACACAGCACGGCTGGGCAGTAAGTGGCTCTTTAAGCCTCGGCAGCACGGCCTCGCTGGTGGCTCCATGTGGCTGGGAGTGAAGAATGGGGGTGATGGGGAAATGGGGTTCATGCAGCACTGCTGCCAGCTGGGGCTCCTGGCACAGCTGCAGGGCCAGAGGGGGCTGCCACGGCCCCAAGTCCCTCTGGCACAGGCCAGTCTAACTGCTGGGGGATGCTGGAGCCCCCCACCCACCTGGGACACCGCTGGTGGCTGGAGTGCCCGTGGGAATGGGGCAGAGTCCCCAGGGTGAGCACAGCACAGGGGGATGTCCCTGCTTGTCCCTTCCCTTCACTGCAGGTGAACATCAGGCTGTGGTGTCTGTCCCTGGGTGTCACCTGCATGTCCCCTTTTGCCACCAAGCCCTGGAGGGCACTGGAGGAGCGTTCTGGCTGCCGCTGGCCCCGGGCAGTGCGGGCAGATGCCGAGTGTGTCCGTGGGAGGGGAGCTGTCCGTGGGCATCACCGCTGATGGGTGCTCATCCGTGCGGCTCAGTGCTCACAATCCTTGTGCCAGCTGGCACGGGCTGGGGTCTCTGGAGCCCTGCCTGGCCTGGGGGGCCCTCCACGGTGGTTTCCCAGCTCAGTTGGCAGTCGATGTCCCACGTGCCACGTCCTGGCTCCTGTGGGCAGGATGAACGCTGCTGTGTGGCCGAGGGGGCTGCAGGTAGCTGTTCCATGGGGCTTCTGGCTTCTCTCCCCTGCCAGCCCTTCCTCTGCCTGCACCTACACAGGGATGCTGCCACAGCCCATTCCCTGTGCCACCTCCTCCCTTCTCAGCCAGCTTGTCCAGCCCAGGTGTTCCCCATCCTAAAGCTCTTTTGAAGATGTGGCTCTTCCACCAAGATCTGGTTTGGGATGGAGCTCCAGTCTCCTTTCTCCACTGGCTTTGCCTTGGCAGCTCCAGGATGCTCCAGCTCTTTGCACACCCAGCACAGCAGCACGGCTCTTGCCCCCAGATGATCAGGTCTGGGGCCAGGGTGGGTGGTCCTGGGCTGTGTGTGCTGTGCAGGGAGGGGGTTCCTGTCCCCCCGTGGTGGCAGCAGCCGGAGTCAGTGGTGTTGTGGCGGGGAGTCCCAGCGCTGGCGGCCGTGCTGGGATCCCTGGCAGCTGGGCGCGTCGTGGCCGTATTTCCTCGCTCTGCTCCAGGAGTAATTGCTCAGATGGGGACGTGGGGCAACTCCCATCCCTCTCCCGGCATGGTAATGAGTGAAGAAGACTCAAAGACAAATGGCTCATTAAGAAGCAGTGCTGCATTGCAGGATTTTTCATCCCACCAACCGCTGCATCAGCAGAGGCAGCACCTCTCACGCTCGCTCTTCCAGCCCTGGAGAAGGAGCTGTCAGGCAGCTGGGGCTGGTGCCAAAATTAATCATGTGCTTAATAACGTGCCCAGCCCGTCGAATGGCCTGTCCTCTGCCTCCCGGCGTGTGGAGCCCTGGGGCACCCTGGATTTGGGGTTGGTGCCTGGAGAGTGGCCATGCTCAATGAGAAGGGATGAGCCAGGGGAGATGCCCCCAGCCTCGAGGTGACAGAGCCCCCCAGATATGTCAGGGTCTCCCAGATTTGTTGGGGTGCCAGAGCCCCCCAGCCCTGTTGGAGTCCCAGCCAGATGTGCTGGCTTCTGTGGCCTTCTCAGCAGCCTCAGTAAACACTTCCTGCTCCACTCACATTTGCTGTTCCTCAGCTGGTGTTCATGTTTCATGACTTTTTAAAAAATCTTGCTTCATCCCTTTTTTCCAGCGGTGCCCGGTTGGATCCTGCCCCTCACAGCCCTCTGCAGGCAGTGCCTGCCTGCAGCTGCTCTGTTTTCTTTTATTAACAGTAATTGGTTTTGATTTCCTGATTGCAGCCAGTGTATCTTCTGTGATCTTTGCATCCTGCTCACACTGTTTTCCTGTTTCCCTTTTCCTTTTTCTCCTTCCCCTTTTTCCCTTTCCTTTCCCTCTCTTTCCCCCCCTTTCCTTTCCTATTCCCTTTCCCTTTCTCCACCTTTCCCCTTTATCTTCCCCTTTCTGTGCTAAATTAGGTGATCTCTTACTAAATCCCTCTTTTCTTTCCTCCAGGCTGAGTAAATTTTACTAATTCAGCCTCATAAAATAACAGAGCAATTAGTAATAAAATAAAATGTTTGCTTTCCACAATCCTTCTCCCTTACAATGAGCAGGGAAAGAGTAAATAGCTTAAAAGCACGGTAGAAACGACCTGGCGGTATTCCATATTTATTTTCTTCTGACGACCGTAGATCAAATTTCTTCAGCCCCTAAGTGGGAAAAACACTTTATTTTATTTTTTTCCCCCGGCTTCAGCTCGGGCGCTCACGCTGCGTGTTTGTTCTCTCCCGCTTTCATCCCAAGCCATAAAGGTCCTCAGCAGGACCCAAGCCAGCAGAACCTCGCATTAATTTGCAGAGCTGGAAGCAGGAAAAAAGTCCCTTTGGTGATGCTGGAAAGCCGGGGTGGCAGGAGGAGGCTTTGTGGAGCAAGTGGCCGGATCTGGAGCAAATGAAAGTCGATGGCGAGGTGGCCGCTGGGCTGGCTCTGGCACCCGCTGGCAGGGAATTGCATAACAGGATGGGACCGGGGATGGTTTTGGGGCTAAACTGGGTGAAACACGTGGCCGTGGCTGTGAGGAGCTGTCCCCGTTGCTGTGCTGGTGTAGTGTGGCCTCCGGGCAGGATGGAAGGCTGGGCTGATAAAAAACACACAGGGAGGTGGCTCAGGCTGGTTTTGGGGAGGAATATCCTTTTTCTGGCTTCATCCCCCTCCTGTTCCTCCCCCAGAGCCTGCTGCCCCAGGGATTCCAGCGTGGAGGAGCTGCTGCTGGCGGGGCCATGAGGACAGCATCCCCCTGAGCGCTGGGCGGTGAGTGCCACCAACCAGGCTTCACTGGGACCCCGGCATGGGCCACCCATGATGGGGCTGCTGGAGAAGGGCCAGGACCCCCTGAGTGCAGGGCCATCAACCCCAGCTCTTGGGGTTAGACCTGCAAGTGTTGGAAAACAATCCAGACATTGTGGTGGGGTTTTGATGTCCTCTCACTTCCCCACTAGAAGTAAAGATGGGAGGATCCTGGCTGCTCTGGGGTCCCAGAGAAGCTCAGGCTCCTGGCGGGTCTGCCCTGAATCCCTGCAGCCCTGAGCCTTGGCATGGTGCTGCCTCCGAGGCAGGGATCCCATGGGAAGTGGAATTGCTTCTGCCAAGTGCTCCTAGGGGAAATCAGACCGCAGGCTGAATTTCAGGATGGCCTGGTGCTCCCAGGGACTAGGAGCCCCTCTCCTCCCTGTGCTGACCCTCGCAATGGGGAGAGACATCAGAGGGAGGTGGTGGGGAGCCACTGGTGGGAGTTTCTCCAGGCGCTGGATGCAATAAAGGCAAGGAGTGAGTTATTTGTAATGGTAATTATGCTCTTCCAGTTTATCCTAGCACATAATTGTGTGGGCGGTAGGTTCCCACTGGTGGTAATTACCCTGGTGTTAAATGGCACAAAATTCAGCTGGGCTGAGTTTTTCCCCCTGACTTAAATCTGTGCTTTGGTGGCACGAATCCCTCCATCCCAAGGGCTGCTGAGTGGATTGGCCTTTGGAGGGACACAGCTCCGGCTCTCGGCCATCTGCCCACGAGCCACGCTCTGGCTAGCTGCCCCAGTGCCATGTGCCAGCCTGCCCACCCTGCCCTCCTGGGACAGGGGAGAGGAGTGGGCTCCGTGGCCCACTTGGCCATTCCTGCTGCCACATGGGCAGAGGAACCCTGAGCTGCTCTGCCCCACAGGATCCCTCCTTCCCGACCCCTTCTCCATCCTGAGTTGCCCTCAGGGAGCCAGGCTGGTCCCTAGGCAGGGCACAGACGCCTGTGTCGCCTTGGCGAGCAGGGACATGGATCCTGCACCACGACACGTCCCCACCCGCTGCCAGCGCTCCACAGGTGCGGGGGAGCTGCGGCGCTGCCTCGCCTGCGGTTCCGGCTTTGTTGAATTCCTGCACCTGCGGCGCACAAAAGCCCGGCGGGCTCGTGCTGACGGGCTCCGCAGTTATTTTGACTCTTTCTTGCCGCCGCGGCAGCAATATTTGGATCGGCTGAGAGCTTCCCTCGCCGAGCAGGAGATGATAGCTCAGCCCGCGGAGGCAGAGCTGGGCTGGGAGCCTGTCTGTCTGTCCGTCCTTCCACCCTGCTGCTGGATCCCAGGGCAGGGAGGCAGCTCCAACCCACGCTGCTGCTCCTGCTCCTCGCAGCAACTCTCTCGGGAGGAGAGAAGCATCTTCTGTACCAGCTGCACCTTCCGTTCAGCAATTAGGGAGCTTTGTTAGAGCAGGAGCGGGATCTGAGGATGGGGAGTGGTGCAGGATGGAGCCATCCAGCCTCGAAGCTGGGAAGGAAAGTGGTGATGTGTTCCCAGGGCCCTGTCTGATGCTCAGAGCCAAAACACCATCACTGCCTGCCCCCACACCCCTTGGGTACCCCCAGCTCTCACTCCTTCAGGGCTGCTTGGGGGCACAACCAACACAGCCCTGGCCCTTGCAGTGTCCCTCGTTTCCTGTCTCCGTGGTCGAATCCCCACGTGCCACAGGGAACGTCCCACGGTCACCTTTCCCTGCAGCCAGTCTGGGAGACGTGCTGCACGCAGCACCCTGCACAAATATGACAGCGAGAGTGTTAACGATGCCTGTTAATTAGCTGAGATACTCTGAAGAATAAGTAATTTCCTCATTTACAGTCAAACCAAAGACAGAGCCTTTGAGGGGCTGTAAGGCACACAAAATTCCATGGGTACAGGTGGCACTGTTGGCTGGCACAGGCTCAGCCTGGCTCGATGCTCCTGCTTTGGCCTGGCACTGCCCCTCACACAGCACAACCACCTCTGCTCCTGGCTCCCCATCCAGAGGGCTTGCAGGGCAGGAGAGCCCTGGTCGTGGGTCCCCGTCCACAGCTCCGTGTGGGGCTGGATGGAGGCATCAGAGTCAGGCCCCCCCCGTGCCCCGCGGCAGCTCGTTAGCGGCGCTGTGAATCGCAGCGGCTGAAAAACTCAGCCAGAGCCGCTTTCTAATGGAGAAACACTTCATAACATTTGGCGTTGGAGAAGAAAACAAGGATCTGCTTATGGCAGAGCGTCCTCCCTCACCGTCTGCAGGCCCTGCTGCCTGCATTGCTGCTGGCAGCACCTTCTCCTTCCCACTGCCCCCTCCGAGCATCTGAGCTGGGAATAAACCCAGGTGCCTGGCCTGGACACTGTGCTCCTGTCACCATGTGGAAAGCCAGGATTCTGGTGCTTCACAGGGCCCCACCCAGGGCTGAATCTTGCCCTGGAAGATTCCCAGCCTTCTCAGCTGGTTCCTGTGAGGTAGCCCCAATGTTTTGCTGGTGGTGGGGGTACAGAGGAGATCTTGACACTGTGTCTGTCCTGTCCCCACAGATGAGCCCGCAGGGGCATCCCTGCAAGATGCCGAGGCTATGGGGCGGGTGCTGAAATGATGAAGGGCTACCATGGGGAGCGTAGCCAGACACAGCCCTCCTCCGGCCACCGCTGCCGCTGCATCCCAGAGAACTGCGAGCATCCTGCTGACTACATCCCGCAAGGCCCCGAGGGCCGGCCGCCGTACCTGCCCAGCCCCAGCGAGCCGTGTTCCCTGGAGCATCCCTACTGCCCAGCGCGGAGCCCCGGCGCGGCCAGCGAGTGCCCGGGCGGGCCCCTGAGCGAGCCGCCCTCCGCCAGCGCCAGTAGCACCTTCCCGAGGATGCATCACGCGCAGCAGCCCTACGACTCCTGCGACGAATGCATGGCGACCGCCCACCCTGCCAGCAAGATCAACCGCCTGCCCCCCACGCTGCTGGACCAGTTCGAGAAGCAGCTGCCGCTGCACCACGACGGCTTCCACACGCTGCAGTACCCCCGGGCCGGCGGCGCCGAGCCCCGCAGCGAGAGCCCCAGCCGCATCCGCCACCTCGTCCACTCCGTCCAGAAGCTCTTCGCCAAGTCCCACTCCCTGGAGGCGCCGGCCAAGCGGGACTACAACGG
Organism: Sialia sialis; assembly: GCA_009812075.1. Taxonomy (NCBI): domain Eukaryota; kingdom Metazoa; phylum Chordata; class Aves; order Passeriformes; family Turdidae; genus Sialia; species Sialia sialis. Next base: position 2,744,413 of record VRYO01001760.1, on the reverse strand, counting down.
CGCCAAGATGGACGGCCGCGGGGACGGCTACCACCACCACCACCACCACCACCATCACCACCACCACCACCAGTCCCGCCACGGCAAGCGCAGCAAGAGCAAGGACCGTAAGGTGGACTCCCGGCACCGGTCCAAGATGTTGGGCTGGTGGAGCTCCGACGACAACCTGGACAGCGACAGCAGCTACATGGTGTCCGGCCGGCACGCCACCGACCAGGGCACCCAGTACTGCGTGGACGCTCCCGAAAGTGCCTTCAGAGACTTGACCTTGAAGAGTCTAAAGGGCGGCGGGGAAGGAAAATGCCTGGCCTGTGCCGGCATGTCCATGTCTCTGGATGGCCAGACGCTCAAGAGGAGTGCCTGGCACACCATGACCGTCAGCCAGGCCCGTGAAGCCTATCCCAGCGCCGGCGGCACCGAGAAGACCTTGATGCTTCAAGAAGCAAAGGCCAAAGACCGAGCGTACCAGTACCTGCAGGTGAGGGGCTGGGCAGGGTGAGGGCACTGGGGCTGACTGTGCTGTGGGGTGAGCTGCAACCCTCCATCCAGCAGCCTGTGGGGATGCTCCAGCTCTGCCCCGTGTCCCCAACACCTGTGCCCCATTCCCATGGTCCTGCATCAGTTCCCAATCTCCCCTCGAAACTCATCTGCTGCCTCCTGCCCCATGCTGGATTTGGGGTCAGACCAGCTCTGTCAGCTGAGGGCCACCAGCAGCCCTGTGCCTGCTCCCTTCTCCCTGCTTTTATCCGGCCTGTGTGGCTGGCTGGGTGCCACTGCCCGCCTCATCACTGGGCTCCCTTCTAGGTCACCCCCCTTCCAATTAAAAGCTAATTAACTCTTCTCTCCCTTTCCTGGGGGAAGGAGACAGGGAGCAGCAATGCTGTGCAGGCCAGGGGTGGGGGTGGCTGGGTCCCATCTCCACCAGCAGTGGGGGCATTGAGGAAGGGTGCTGGCCCCACCGCTCTGCCATGGGCCCCAGGGGACACCATCTCCCTGCCCTATAAGGACCCCGCGGTGCTGGCGTCAGCAGCACGTGGCGGGGCTGGTGCCCAATACGTCAGGCGGGTGCTGCGCTGGCATGGGTGGGATTTGGCCCAGACGCTCCTGCCAGGGGAGCCGTGAGGTGGGAGCTGCTGCACCACCCCACACTGTGGGAATGGGGAGCTGTGGCTGTTAGGAGGGATCTGCTCTCCTGGATTTTGGGGCTTTCCAAAAGGGTCAGAACCCCCAGGATCTGTCCCTGCAGCTCTGGGGTGCATGGGGAGAACAAGGGAGCTGGGTTTGGGCTGGGCTTGCGCTGGCACGTGGCTCAGCTCTGCAGCCCACCTGTGGGACCTTGGCCACCACATCCTCCCACGCTTGCCTCCTGCTCCAGGTGCCGCAGGACGAGTGGAGCGGGTACCCGGCGGGCAAGGACGGGGAGATCCCGTGCCGGCGGATGCGCAGCGGCAGCTACATCAAGGCCATGGGCGACGAGGACAGCGCCGACTCGGACATCAGCTCCAAAGTGCTGCCCAGGGCGGCCACGCGGCGAGACAGCTACCGCCGCTCCTCCAGCGCCGACCAGGCCAGGACCAAGTAAGGGCTGCTGCGTCCCAGCCCCATCCCAGCACTGCAGGCAGCAGCGGGGCCATGGGCTCCCTGGGAGGACGAGTGGCATGTCCCTGCTCATGGCATTGTCCCCACTCACAGCACTGTCCCTGCTCACAGCACCGTCCATCCTCACAGCCACACTCCCCAGTGCAGCGGCACCGAGCCCTGTCCCTGCTCTGCATCAGGGCACTGGGGGGGACATGGCTATGCTGGCTTTCTGGGGGGACCTGCTGCTGCAGCCACATGCAGATCGTGGGGAGAAGAGGCATGTCCAAATGGGGGTGACTGAGATGTGGTCCTGTCCCAGTGGGTGACAGTTTTGGGGGCAGCGAGGAGTGGGGACAGCAGCAGTGGCTGGTGGGAGAATCGCTGTGGCTGCGTTTCCGAATGCTCCGCTGGAATGTGTTGCTTTTGGTGCAATCCCTTCTATTCCCACTGTCTCTCATTAGGTTTGCAAGTAGGCACTATTCTGATTCATATATCTGTAACTGTCCCAGCTGCTGCACGCCACCGCGAATGCTCCCGCGGGGACAGAGCTACGGGCGCTCCTTCACCACCGGCCAGGTACGTTCTGCGGCACAGGATTCACAGGCTGGGGCTGGGATGTGTTAGATGTTACTCTGAGCATCCCTTGCCCTGGCTCAGCCTCACCCACCGCTCTCCCCAGATCAACGACGAGCTCAACCACCAGTTTGAGGCCGTTTGCGAGTCGGTTTTTGGCGAGGTGGAGTCGCAGGCCGTGGAGGCGCTGGACCTGCCCGGCTGCTTCCGCATGCGGAGCCATAGCTACCTGCGCGCCATCCAGGCGGGCTGCTCCCAGGACGACGACTGTCTCTCGCTCTTCTCCATGTCGGCCCCTCCTGGGCCACCCATCACCAGCAGCATCCTGAAGCCCAGCACTTGTGAGTCCTGGGGGGGTGGTGAGGGCTTGGCGTGTGAGGGAACCCCACATCTCCCTGCTGCTTACCTGGGCACCTGCCAAGGGCTGCTGCTGCCCTCCTCCTGGCCCTCGGCCCCTGTAGTGCCCAGGACAGGGTGTGAGCGTCCTGCTTGTCACCCAGTCCCAGTCAGGGGGCTGCTCTGTGTCCCCAGCACCCATTTGCCATCCCCTCCTTTCCTCCACTTCCATCCCCTATCTCTGCACCTTGCTGGGTGCTGCAGTAAACCAGTGTGGGTTTGGGGTGTTTTCCAGTCCCAAAACCTGGTCCAACAGCCCCTCTGAACTCCAGCCCATATCTAACCTAGCTTAGAGGCAAACCCTGTGGGGCCATGGTCCCTGTGCCGTGGGAGGAGATGGGCAACGTTCCCCGGGGCCCCCGTTCGTGGCGGGAAATGAGCAAGTGTCTGTGTTTTCACATGCCTTTTCATCCTGCGCCTCTCCCACAACAGCCTTCAGTTACAGAAAAGCTCCACCTCCCATCCCTCCAGGAACCAAAGCCAAACCTCTCATCTCTGTCACGGCGCAGAGCAGCACCGAGTCCACCCACGAGAGCTACCTGCCCAGCGAGGTCGCCCGCAGCCCTGCCTGGTCCAAAGATGCCACGGCCCGCTGCAACTCGGCCGAGAGCCTAGAGAGCTCCAAGGTGACGGCCGTGGCCCTCGACCTGCCCCCAGTCCAGCCCCGTGCCGCTCCCAAGCCCTCCACGCTCATCATCAAGGCCATCCCAGGCCGGGAGGAGCTGCGCAGCTTGGCTCGGCAGAGGAAGTGGCGTCCCTCCATCGGCGTCCAGGTGGGCACTGCTCCTCCCTGAGGGCTGCTCCAGTGCTGTGGGCCATGCTGAGCCACCACACTGCATTTTGGGGCTGCCCTACAGCGCTCTCCCTCTGCCCCTTGGCAGGTCGAGGCCGTGTCTGACTCGGATACGGAGAGCCGGAGCCAGAGGGAGTTCCACTCCATCGGGGTGCAGGTGGAGGAGGACAAAAGGTACCAGATGGACAGGGCTGAGACCTGAGTTCCTGCACTGAGACATTGGGTTCCTGGGGGCTTCCTGAGCTCTGCACATCACCCCTACCTCACAGCATCTTTCCCCTCTCCCCTCTGGCTGAAACCCTAGAGCTCAGCATCATCCCCATCCCAGGCTAGCTGCTCCCATATAGGACAGGATTTTCCTTTGTCCTCGCTGCTGCCCAGGGAAGGGACTGCTCCTATTCCTGCCCTGTGCTGGATCTCCTCTGCAGGGCTCAGCCCTTAGCTTTGAGCCCACGCCGGGTGCAGATGAACCTTTGGGCATTTTTGCAGCTAACTATGACATTTTGGCTGGGATGGGAATGCCAGGTGTGCCAGAACCTGCATGGCCTGCGGGAGGGGAGCTCCGGCATTGTGCCCATGCAGCCTGGTGCACGCTCCTCTCCATCCTTGGTCCAGCGCTGGTAGCCATGGAAACAGGCTGAGAGCACAGGAGATGAGGGACTGGCAGATCGCAGCTGCTCAGGGTTGTCCCTGTGGCCCGGAATGCTCCGGGATCCACTCTGGCAACCCCAGCCCCATCCTACCTGTGTGCATCCCTCACCCTGCCACATCCCCGTGGTACCTGGCGGGGGTGACAGGACAATCCCTGCCGGCCACGAGGGTCCCCACGCTCTCCCTGTCCCCGCAGGCGAGCGCGCTTCAAGCGCTCCAACAGCGTGACAGCGGGCGTGCAGGCGGACCTGGAGCTCGAGGGCTTCACCGGCCTGGCCGTGGCCACCGAGGACAAAGCCCTGCAGTTCGGGCGGCCCTTCCAGCGGCACTCCTCGGAGCCCGAGTCGGGCCGGCAGTACGCCGTGTACAAGACGGTGCACACACAGGGGCAGTGGGCGTACCGCGAGGATTACCAGCTGCAGTATGACACGGTGGAGGTGCCCCGGCGGGATGCCTGGATAGAGAGGGGCTCCCGCAGCCTCCCCGACTCCGGCCGCGCCTCCCCGTGCCACCGCGACGGCGAGTGGTTCATCAAACTGCTGCAGGCAGAGGTGGAGAAGATGGAGGGCTGGTGCCAGCAGATGGAGAGGGAGGCGGAGGACTATGACCTGCCCGAGGAGAGTGAGTAGAGTGGGGTGTGGCAGCAAAGAGAGGGGCTGGGGTCCTGCAGAGCTGGGGGGGCACAGTCATTGTCCTGCAGCGCTCCCACCTTGGAGCATCTTCATTAAAGGCTCAAGAGGGCAAGAAACACCGGGAAACGCTCTGGGGCTAGAGGGGTATGAAAGAGAAAACACGATGTGCTAGAGGGCTCTGAGCTGCTTGTGACTGTCTGCTCTCCCCCTAGTCCTGGAGAAGATCCGGAGCGCAGTGGGCAGTGCCCAGCTCCTCATGTCCCAGAAGGTGCAGCAGTTCTACCGCCTCTGCCAGCAGAACATGGTGAGTGTGGGCAGCTGTGCTGGGGGCAGCTGTGCTGGGGAGGGGGGTCTCATTCTCTCAGCCAGTGACTATGGACCACCAGGGAGGAGAGCTGGACATAGAGCCACCAGCACAGGGGGGAGGGGTGGCCCCATGGCCAGCAGAGCCAGTGTCCCACTGATATAAGAGGATGGCACTCTGTCCCTCTGTCCCCACAGGATCCCAACGCATTCCCTGTGCCCACTTTCCAAGATCTGGCTGGCTTCTGGGACCTCCTGCAGCTCTCCATTGAGGATGTCAGTATGAAGTTTGGGGAGCTCCAGCAGCTCAAGGCCAATGGGTGGAAGATCATGGAGCCCAAGGTAAGGGCAGGGCTCTGCCACTGGCACTTGAACCTGTCACCTCTCCCTCCCTCCTCATCCCCAAGCACATCTGCACCCAATCCAGTGCTGGGCTCTCACTGGTCTGCTTTTAGCAAACCCTTGAAAAACAGAGCTGTGAAAAAGTGAGGCTGGAGAAGAGCTGTTCTCCCCCTGGTGTATCCCAGCTGCCTGCAAAGGGCCGGGCAGGGTCCTGGCACGGGGTGGATAAGAGGATGTGCAGCAATGCCGTGCAGCCTGTGGGAGGGTCTGTGGAGCCTCTCCCCACGGCTTTGGCTTTAGCCCCCACTGCAGAGGCTCCCATTCCCGGGAGGTCCCAGCCTGAAGCCCCTGTTGTGTGTGCAGGAGGAGAAGAAGGTGCCTCCCCCGATACCAAAGAAGCCGCCGCGCTCCAAGGTGCACCCGGTGAAGGAGCGCTCCCTGGACTCGGTGGACCGGCAGCGGCAGGAGGCCCGCAAGCGGCTCCTGGCAGCCAAGCGAGCCGCCTCCTTCCGCCAGAGCTCGGCCACTGAGAGCGCGGACAGCATCGAGATCTACATCCCCGAGGCGCAGACCCGGCTGTGACCGCAGCCTCCGCTTTTCTACCCGGACTGGACGGCGCGGCCGTAGCTCACTGTGATGGGGGGCCGCGGGGACACCCTGGGGCAGCTCTTGGCCCCACTCACAGCTTCTCTCTTTTCTATCTTAGCCCTTTCGTGGATCCGACGGCGGGTGAACGCAAAGCCCGGTTCTGCCCCGTCCCCTTGCCCCCCTCCTCCCGCCCGCATGCCCCTGCCAGCCTCTCCTGGGGTCCGGGGCTCTCCCTCCCTCCGCCCTCCCTGGGGCTGTGTCCCAGCTTTCTGTTCCTTTCCCACTCCCCAGCCCTTCTGCACACCCGCCCCTGCATCCCAACCCAAAGAGAGGTGACCTTCAGCGCCCGGCCCCGCCGGGCTGGAGGGGAGGGGGCTGCAGGCAGGCCCCCCCGCCTCTCTGTACTCAGTGCAATCCCCTGGTGTGTGGCGGGGACGGGCCCCCAGCCCCTGGCCAGCCACAGCCCCCCCAGCCCTGCCCTGCCGGCGCGAGGCTTCGGGACGTGGTGGGGACAAAGGGGTCCCCTCGCTGCTCTCCCCGCCTGCGGCTCAGGTGCCGTGGGGACCCAGGGCTCCCTCCCCTATATACATATATAAATATAACCCAAGGAATAAACCAGAAACTACACGTGACCAGCGCTGTGTCCTGCCTGGTGGGACGGGCCAGAGCAGCAGAAGCCTCCGGTCACGGCGAGCCGCCCCGCTTCCCTCGCACGGAGCATCGCCACGCGCTTCTCCCCTTCCTGCTCAGCCCTCCTTCCCCTCAGTCCATCCCTCATCTGTCCGTCCTTCCCTCCTGCCAGCCTGGAGTCCAGGAGCACCTCTGCAATGTGGCACTAGCCAGGGACAGGCAATAGTCCCCCCCGTGTCTCGCTGCAGGTGGGGACCTGTGACAAGGACCACACCTGGGCTTGGCACCAGTGGGTGGGATGGGAGCGTGGGCACGGCCAGCAGCTGCGCCTTGAGTGTGGAGCTAGAGACCCCCTCAGGGGATCACCCCGTCCCCCTGAGCTCCCGGAGCCCTGCGGGATGGGACACCCCAGGATAGGGCTGTCACGTACCTGATGCGTCTCAGGGCCAAGGGACACCCTGGATGTGGCTGTTCCCAGCTCCCCCATCACTGTGCACAGAGCCAGCAACAGGATGGGGAGTTCCCCCCAGGGCAGAGCAGCGTGGAGGGGCAGGAGGCTGCATCTGCCTCATCCCTGTCCTTAACCCGTTTCTCCGAGCATCCTGTCCCCCTCAGTGTCCCTTTTGGTGGCACAGGGGGGAGGACCCCACCCCCGTCCCTCACTCTGCCACGCCAGCAGCCCCACGCAGCATCACCAGCCACCCCCCCAGGGCAGTGCCAGTGGGTGCCCGGTAGCTCCCAAAATCTGGGGCCAAACCTCGCCCAGGCCCTCAGGCAGGGCGGTGGGATCAGAGGCAGCTGGGGGACGCCTCGCTCCTGGGGGTCCGTCGGTGCTAAACACCTCCGTGACGGCAGCACCCACTCAGCCACCCAAAGCCCTTCCCCACCCCACTCCCCCTGCACTCCGGATTTAGGGATGTGCCTGGGAAGGGCCCCCGGCCCCCGCCCCGGCCAGCGCCGTGCAGTGACCGTGACACGTGGCTCCCTTTTTATTGTAACGAACCGCCGCAATTAATAAAGATGACTTTGGTTACTCCGGGCCAGCGGCCACATCCCTGCGGGGACATGGCCGGCACCGGGCTCGCCTTTCACCTGTCTCCCGTCCTTTTGCGTCCGAGGGGTGGGAAATGCATGTCTGCGGGGTGGGAAATCGGGGACCGTGGGGTGGGAGAGGGGCTTTGCAGATCTCCTCGTGGATGTCCCCATGGAGATCTCTCACGGGTCTCTGTCTCCCCATGGATGTCCTCCTGCGGGTGTCTCTCTGTGGATCTCTCCCCGTGACTCCCCCTGTGACTCCCCACGTGAGTCTCCCACCGTGACACTGGCTGTGACACCGCCGTGGGTGTCTCTCTGTGACACTCCTCGTGACTCCCGCATGACGTCTCCCTGTGGCTCTCCCTGCCAAGACACCCCCTGTGACTGCTGCTGTCTCTCTCTGAATCGTCCCTGGGTTCTCCCCTGGGGCTCCTTCTGTGACTCTCTCTGTGTCTCCCGGTGGGTGACACCCCGTGACTGTTCCCGGGGGTCTCACCCTGTGGGTGTCTCCCCGTGGCTCCTCCCGTGACACCCCCTTGTCCCCTGCAGGACTCCCCTCCATGTTCCTCCTGTATATTCCCCCCGTTTCCCCCTCAATGTCCTCCCACATGTCCCCCATCACTCTTCTTCATGCCTCTCCGTGTCCCCAA
>VRYO01001760.1:2716944-2735239 GCA_009812075.1 Sialia sialis | reverse complement strand
TGTCTCCCCAGTATCCTCTCCGTGTCCCCCCAGTATCCCCCTCGTGTCCCCGCCGTGTCCCCCCATTGTCCCCCGTGTCCCCAGCCGGTGTCGCTCCTCCAGCGCTGCGCTTCCCGCGCTGTCCGCCAGGGGGCAGCGCCGCCCCGCCGGGCCCTCCCGGCCGTGACCGGAACGGGCGGAGCCGGGCCCGGGTGAGCGGGGCTGGGGCCGGGCCTGGCCGGGGCCGGGCGGGGGTCCCTGCGGACCCGGGCGGGGGTCCCGGCGCGGCCCACGCGGGTCGCCGTTCCCTGCGGCTGGCGCTGAGGCCCCGGTGGGAGCGGGCCCTGCCGGTGACCGCCGTGTCGCGCCCTCGGCAGGCATGTGGTCCGTGCTGTGGGCGGCCGTGCGCTCCAAGGCCCCGTACGTCACCTTCCCGGTGGCTTTCGTGGTGGGGCTGGTGGGCTCCCAGCTGGAGTGGTTCCTGCGCGGAGACCCCCCGGCCACGGCCCAGGAGGAGAAGAGCATCTCGGAGCAGCGGGAGGACCGCAAGCTGCAGGAGATCGTGGGCGAGGACGTGACCAAGGTGGTGAGCCTGAAGGACAAGCTGGAGTTCGCCCCTCGGGCCGTGCTCAACAGGAACCGCCCCGAGAAGAGTTAATAAAGGGTGATTTGGGCAAAGACGGTGCCTTGGAGCGGCTGCTGGAGACTGCCCTGACGTTGCACTGCTTCCACACCAGCCTCCCTCCTGCACCTGCTGCTCCTCGCCCTCCCGGGCCCTCCGCAGGGTCAGGGTTGCCCACCCCATGGATTTGCTCAAGGTACCCAGAGCTCGGTGGCAGAGCGGGCAGAGAGCCGTGCGTGGAGGTGGAGCGAGTCTGGAACTCCTCAGCTCTCGCCAGGCCTGGCTCCTGCACCACAAAACACTCTCAGCCTGGTTCCATCTGTGTCTCCTCAGGTTTGGTTTCTTCCATGGTGTGGAGGTAGAAGAACTTTGGACCTGAGGGCCATGGGTTGGGGTCAGGCTGACTGCCAGTGACAGGAAGAACTTCTGCTCTGCTTCCAGATCCCCTGTGGCACTTGATGAACCCCAATACAGCCTCACGCCACAGTGTTAATGCAGCAGCCATGGAGCTCTCTGAGGACCCCCCTCCCTGCATCATCCCTCCCAGGAACGGTGACAGGGGGAGGTGAAAGTCTTAGTCGTGCTCCGTTGTGGTGCTCTGAGCATGGCAATGTGTTGGGAATGGGGAGATCTCTGCCCTCTGCACAATAAACTTCTGTCAGTCCTTGGGCCTCTGTGTCTTCTGCACCAGCACAGCCCCAGCCCTGTCTCAGAGCATATCTGTGCTCCCTGTGTGTTCAAGAAGCTACAAATGCCACTGCTGTCCCTGGTCGGGCACTGACCTCCAGGCCTGGCAGCCGGGTGGTGAGCCGGAAGGAGGAGGAGGAGGCACCAAATTCCCAGCCTGTGCTGTGGCTGTGGCTCCCTCCCAGCTCCCCCAGCTGCGTCATCTGCTTCCCTTTGACCTCTTTATCTGGAGGAGAAGGGCTGTGACAGCACAGGGTGGGGTCCCAGGGGACAGGGGTCCCACTGGGGTGCTGAGCTGGGAGAGGCTGGTGGCAGGCGCTGGGGACCAGTGGCCGGTGTCCCCTCAGGCTCAGGCACTGCTGGCACAGCAGGGACAAACCCCAGCCAGAGCTGCCTGAGCAGGGCCAGGGCCGGGGTTATCGCTGCCTCCCGGATTGTTTTTTCCCGTGGTGCTTGAGCAAGGCCCCAGCTCTGCCCCGGCCCGGCCTTCCCCTCCCGGGGACGATAAATCTGCCGTGCCCGGTGTGAGTGCTGGGGTCAGCAGCCAGTCAGCATTCACACCGTGCTGTCCTGTGCCCCGGCCAGCGCCATTCCTGCCCAGCTGACAGCTTTACTGCCGTGCTCCGGGCTCTGTTTGCCTCCCGAGCTGCTGTCCTGGCCTGGACTGCTGCCCTCAGCTGGGCTCGTGGCCCGGCACCGCCGGGAACACTCTGACCTGTGCTGCGAGGGCCGGGAGAAGGTGCCTGGCGTGATTTAGAGCCTGTCCCAGCCATGTCCCACTGCCGCCTCCTGCACTGCAGCTCACAGTGCCCACTGCATTGTCCTCCTGGCAGGCTGGCACTGTCCCCTGAAGCAGCCCCTTCCCCTTCATCTCCTGCTTTCCCAGCCAGGCTGTGGGGTGATGGCTGTTCCCTATTGTGTGCTGGGGTGGGAATGGTCCCGTTCCTTCTCCCAGCTGGGACCAGCTCGGAAGCTGTGTCTGAAATGCCTTTGTTCGCCCCGCGCCGGAGCGGCTCCCCCGCCTGTTTACAGCCCATTGATCCCTCGTTCCCAGGGCCTGCCGGGCACAATCGAACTTTGGGGGGGCCTCGCTGCCCCGTTTCCTGCCCCGGGCCCATGCAGTGTCTGGGAAGCTGCTCCAGCACAGTGCTGCAGTGATGCCCTGGGGAAGGGCTGAGCCCTGATGGTGACAGCTTGGGCATTGATGGCACCTGGCTGGTGGCTCCCGTCCCCTGCATGTGGCACTTCCAGCTGTTTTCTGGCACTTTCCAGCTGGGGACTCCCGTCTGTCTGCCGGCATTGCTGCAGGTCTGTGGATTCCCGCAGGCGCTGGGACAGGGGTGAAGCTGCTTCAGTGCTGTAAACCCACCCTTCCTCCCATTGAATCCCAACAATGTGCCGCTTGGGAAGTGCCGGCGGGACAAGAATAGGAGCGGGCAGCTCTCAGGGCTGGGGCGAGCAGCCACGGCGGCTCACCAAGAACGAGAGGAAGCTTTGCTGAATAAACCATTATGGTAAAACCCTGTCCTCCCCGAGCCTGCACTCAGCCACTCACAAATGCTCGGTCTGCTCCAGGGCGTTTGTGATCCAGCTGTTCCCAGCTCGGCACAGCTGGGCGCTGCTGTGGAAGCCCTGCCTGCAGCAAGTCTGTCCCCTAGGCAAGGAGTCCCACGCCTGGCCTGGAGGGTGTTGGGTGTGAGAGCATCCTCCAAGGCTTATCCAGCTTCAGGGATGTCCCTGCATCCGGAGCTGGCTGTGACTGCACGGTGCCATGGATCAGGGGTTGAATCCAGTGCCACAAGTACTCCCAGTCCTAGCCCAGCCTGTGGTGGCTCATGAGGGGTCAGGTTGACTGCAGTGCTCTTGGCATGGCCTGAGGACAGCTGCAGCTTCCTGATGGACCCTCTGTCCTGCCCAGGTCCTGCTTTGCTCCCAGAATCCATCCTGAACAGCTCGTGAGGGGAGCAGGTGGTGGTTTCTGCAGGCAGGATGCTGGGAATGAGCCGTGCCCCAGCTCAGCGGGGTGGCTCAGGGGACTGGGACAGCTGCTGTGTGGGGGGGACAGTGACATCTCCTGACCATCCGGCACACCTGGATGGCTGCTGTGGATGTCCGGTTAGGTCACAGCAGGGATGCTCCAGCTGTGCAGGGCTGGATGAGGTGACCCTGGGCTGGCACAGGGATGGCCCAAGGCCATCTGGGCGCTTCCTGAAAGGCCTGGAGTGATGATGCTTTGGGAGGAGAGGAGCAGGGTGGGAGCTGGTGGGGGGAACAGGGGCCTGCAGGGACTCACACTCTGGTGTCGTGTCCTGGTGCAGTGCAGTGACCACAGGACACCCTGGACCTGCCCACAGTGAGGTGACCCCAGGACACGATGGGTGCTCACCCCAGCTGCGCTGGAGAGCAAATAGAACATCCCCTCAGCGTGTCCCGCAGAGCCCCTGGAGAATTCTGCTCCCTCCCTGCAAAGGCTTTTCCCAGGCTCTGGTTTTGCCCTTTTCCTGAGAGAAGCCAAGTATTTCCCAGCCTCCACGTCTCGCTTCCTGCTATGGCTCCCTCCATGCTGTGCCTGGGAGCTCCCTCTGTGGCCAGCAAAAGCCCTGAAGTGCCGTGGGAGAGGAGCAGCTCTACACCAAGTCACATCCCTCGAGCTTTAGCTGGGGACAGCTACAGTGAAACATGTTCCCATTCAGCACTGGCTCTTCCTGCAGGTACAGCTCAGGGTTGATTACCTATGCCCAGCACTCCAGGACCACTGTGGGTCCTTGTTTTTAGGCCACATGGATCTTCCCATGCCACAAAAATCCCCTGGCTCTGGAGGCAGCAGCTTGCCTGGTGTTGCATCAGGATGATGCCTGAGCTGCTGGCAGGGTTAGGACCCATGCCAGGATGGGCACAGAGTGCTGGGCACTGCAGTCCTGGTGCCTCCACACGAGGAAATGGCCGGGGGTGAGTGACAATGTCAGGATGCAGCTATTGAGTGTGTTTCCTCCCTCCTGCAGTTCTCACACAGGGCCACATTGTCTGCCATGCATGGAGAGACCCTAGTGGAGGGCTAAATATAACCCTGGGGAGGAAGGCAGCTCCGTGGGGTTTGCTTTTCCTCCACTGTGCACCATTGGCAGCGGCTGGAAAGGGCAGGATTATTCCTACTTTGGGGTTGCCCCAATGTGGATGCTGTGGGCACGGAGTGCCTGGCCCAGGAGGATGCTCCTGACTGCTCCCACTCCCCCCAAGGACACACCTGAGCACTAACAGGGCCCTGTGGGCAAGTGTGGCCATGCTGTGACCCTGCCTGGCATCCTCCTGCCCAGCTCTCTGCCCTTCTTTCCCCTCGGCTGTGATTCTGCTCCCACCTCGGCTCTTCCTGAGTGGATCAGATTTAGTCACTTGCAGTTTGCTGTATGCTGGGAAAGCTTAAAAATAAATTCTTTGGTGCTTGGCCAACACTTCAGGCAGAGCCTTTCAGGCAGGACAGCCCTCTGTCCCAGGCCATGGCAGAGCTGAGCAGGGTGCCCAGCACAGGCTGGTCCTAACTGGGAGGAGGGCAGAAACTTCCCTGCAGAGGAGCCCCAGGGCTCCTGGGGACTGTGACTGGTGTTAGAGCAACACCCCCAGCAGGAACTGGGGTTCTGGGGCGTGTGTTGTCCCTCTAGAACTGGCAGAGCTGCCTCAAAGTGTTTCCTAACTCTGGGAGTGCCAGAGCCCCTGGGAACCCCTCACCACAGCTGTCTGTGCCAGGATGGGGCTCAGCATCATCATCATCCCGGGCTGGCGGTTGGGGCAGTGTTCCCACAAGGGACCGGAGGGACCTGTTTATTCAGGAGGGAGCATGGAGGTGTGAGAAAGGCCTGTCCTGGAGGGACCTGTTTACTCAGGAGGGAGAGTGGAGGTGTGAGAAAGACCTGTCTGGCCACTATCTATCCCCAGGCTGTGCCAAAGGGCTCTGCCGGCCCAGCCGGGGCTCTTATCAGCTCCAAACTTTTATTTGCTTAAGAGCTGCCCTCCCACCTTCTGGGGGGCTGCTGCCAACCCCAGCCCTGCTGCTGCCCCCTCCCCAGCCCGGCCTGCAGGTAAGCCCCTCGCTGTTGTTGTTGGCAGCACGTGCCGGCGGCGTGGGGTCACTGCAGCTGCCCCGAGCCACTTTGTCACAACATGGGAACAATAGTGGGACACAGAGCTGTGTTTGTGCAGAGCCTGGGCACTGTATCCAGCCGAGGAGTGGGGGGGTCTTGGCTGTCTTGTTTTCCACCTTGCAGGTCGCTCGGAAAAGCGTGATGCTCCCCCGGTGCCAACAAAAATAGGAGTGCAGGAGAGGGGAGGTGAGCCGGGGACACTGTGGTGGGTAAACATGGCAGGGCTGCTCCATTCCCTTTCACTTGGGAATTTCCTGGCTCAGCACACTGCGCTGCTCCCCCCAGGGCTGCAGGGCACTGAGATGTCCCAACTGAGCAACAGTGGGAGCAGGGCAGGGTCCCTCCACAGCAAACCTACCCCAGCATCCTCCAGGAGGGCACAGGGAAGAGCTGGGAGCTGGTGATGTGCCCAGACCCTCAGCCCAGGGGGTTTCACCCCCCTTGTCCCCAGCAGGGAGGAAGCCAAGGGTGGGCTTGGCCACCAGCCCAAGGGCAGCTCAGCTGGGTGCCTCCCTCCTCATTTCCTCCAGTGGCCGATGGCAGTGATACTGCCCCATATCACCCATATTTCATTTTCTCCAGGGTATTTTTAGCCTGTCCCACCCTCACTGGAGAGGCCCTCGACAGAGAGCAGGGTCTGCTCTGGCCTGGCTTGGCTGGGGAACTAAACAACAGCCCCAGCCACATTGTGTGCCTTTATCTGTGGCTCATTTCCACCTATTATGCAGCCACGAGCAGCTCCATGGCTTCTGCTGGGTTTATCTGCAGTGGAGGGAGAGGGGCTGAGCTCTGCTTTGGGCCTCCATGAGCCTGGGATGTGACAGTTCTGTCAAAACTCTGAGTTAAGGCTGGGCTCAAGCGGACAGGAGGCCACAGCAGGGAGGGTTGTGCTTGCAGTGAGTGCACAACTGCGTGTTCACCTTCCCCTTCACCCAGACCCATCACCCCCACAGGACAGCATTTCCCCCTCCCTCAGCCCCAAACCCTCACCTGCCCTCCTGGAGGCAGCAGGAATTAATCACAGCACCTTCACCTTTTCTCATTCATCCAACTTTATTCAACAAGATGCATCACAGAGTCTGCCAGGAGAAGGGAAACAGTGCTGAGGGCAGTGCCCACACCCCACACTCACACCTGGGTCACACAGGACCTGCAGCCCCTTGGTCACAGCAGGACAATCTCCTCTCACAGCATCAGCGGGCTGGGGAAGTCAGGGGGTCAGCTCCTGTGACAACAGCTGGTTCTTCCATCCCCTCTGGCCCCTCAGCCCACAGCAGGAGATGATTAGTGCAAAGTAATAAAAACCCCAAAACCCCCGAACTATCAGGTGCTGGGCTGATTCCTCCCTAAACCCCACAGGGCTCCAAGGCACATGGCCTGGACATGTCTCCCCAAAGTCCCTGCAAACTGCACCTTTAAGGCAGAAACTCCACGCTCAGGCCAGCAGGTTAAAAATAACTTAAAGGCACACATCCCATGGGAAAGAGCTCAGGGCTGGGAGGGGAGGAACTCACACTCCTGGGTCACCCACAGTGACCCTGCAGCAATCGGGCTTAACCCCTCTGTGTCCCATGGGGAGGGGGCAGCTTCTGCAGCAAACCCCGGGCAGGTGCCAGGGCCACTGGAACGGGATGGTGACCAGGATCAATCAGCACTGCCCCAGCCCAGCTTTTCTCTGCAGTCCCCAGCTCAGCCTGCCCCGTGTGGAGGCTGGAGATGAGCAGCTTCCCACGGCTGGACTCTGGCTCTCGTGCCGGCCGAGGCTCTGGGGTCTGGCTGAAATCACCGCTCCCAATGGCCAGCAGCCTCCAGCCACGGCCTCGGGGACAGCCTGTTCCACGGCGTGGCTCCAGGGCTTGCTCCCTTTCCCACGGCAAGGCACGCAGGACACAGCGTCCCGGGGAACTTCGTGCAGTTTCCTTCCTTGCAGGGTCTGTGGGGAAAACCAGCGAGAGCAGAGGCTGCGCTCCACGGCCGTGCTCCCGAGCATCCCGTCCCAGGCTGGGCAGCTCTCTGGAGAGGGGAATGTGTACGGCACAGCACCAGGCAGGAGGCAGCTGCCTGCCCACAGCCAGCACCTTTGCAGGCACAAGGGACTGAGGAAATGTCCCCCTGCCAGCCAGGGCCAGCCCAGCACTACACATATTGCTTTTTGGATGCTGAGCTCCCGGGCCGGCTGCCCAACTTTTCCTCCGGGGCGGATGCTTCGGCAGGTCGGGGCGTGTAGGGGTCTGATAGGGGCCTGCTGCCCAGTGCCAGGTTCTCCTCGTTGCGGTAGTTGGCCCAGTTCTGCTCGCTGGAGAGCTTGTTGTAGGTCTGGTAGGAGGGTGCGTGGCTCTCGGCCATGGGCAGGAAGGGATAGTGCTTGGGCGAGTAGGGACTGGAGACCATGTCATCCACAAAGGTGTCCTGGCTCGGTCCAGCTGGCCCCGACACCTTCTTGATGTTGCTGAGCAGGTTCTTGCAGCAGAGGTGGATGAGCTCCAGGAGGTTCAGGACTAAGGAGATGAGGCCCATCACCAGCATGAAGATGATGAAAATGCTCTTCTCAGTGGGGCGGGAGATGAAGCAGTCCACCTGGTGGGGACACGGCTGCCTCTCGCACACGTAGCGGGGCACCATGGAGAAGCCGTACAGGTACCACTGGCCCACGAGGAAACCGGCTTCAAAGATGCTCTTGCAGATGACACTGGTGATGTACGTCCACATCAGCGCCCCTCGGAGCTTGAGGTGCCCGCTCTCTGACGTGTAGATCTTGGACATCTTCTTCTCCAGGGTGGCCAGGGCCTGCTCGATCTTTGGGTCCTTGCTGTGGATAGCCCGAAGCTCGCTCTCCTGCTTCTTCAGCTTCTCCTCCTTCCGGGAGAGATAGACAACGTGGCCCAGGTAAATCAGCGTTGGGGTGCTGACAAAGAGGAACTGGAGCACCCAGTAGCGGATGTGGGAGATGGGGAAGGCTTTGTCATAGCAGACGTTGGTGCAGCCCGGCTGCTTGGTGTTACACACGAAATCCGACTGCTCGTCCCCCCACACGGACTCCCCGGCCAGGCCCAGGATGAGGATGCGGAAGATGAAGAGCACGGTGAGCCAGATCTTCCCGATCACAGTCGAATGCTCCTGGACTTGGTCCAGCAGTTTCTGCAGGAATTCCCAATCACCCATCTTCTAGGAGCCTTCGCCTCTGCCAGCAGAGAGAAGAGAGCAGCCACATCAGTTCCCTGTT
This sequence comes from Sialia sialis, assembly GCA_009812075.1. Classification (NCBI taxonomy): domain Eukaryota; kingdom Metazoa; phylum Chordata; class Aves; order Passeriformes; family Turdidae; genus Sialia; species Sialia sialis. Next base: position 2,726,592 of record VRYO01001760.1, on the reverse strand, counting down.
TCCATGCTGGGGAGCACAGGGCAGATGTGACCACCTAAACTCCGTGCTTTTTCAGGATAGAGCTGCTCTGCAGTGCCCCAGCAAACCCTCTGAGGAACATCCCGCTTGTGAGGGAGGGAGGCTCCAGGCAGCGTTTAGGAGCCCCAGAGAGGGCTCCTCCTACACAGTGCAGGAACTGAGAGAGACAGGGATTCTCCCCTCCCAGCAGCACCCACAGCTGGTGGCGGTCCTGGCCTCTCCAGGGACAGCCCGCAGCCAGAGGCTCTTTTGGGGCTGCTCAGGGAGCACAGGGCACCCGGAGAGGAGGCGCCGTGGGCGCTCACAAATTCGCTGCTGCCCTGGCTTTCCCAAAAAGCAGAGAGCAGGATGGTGTAGAGGGGAAGCACAACCCCTTGGGGTACAGCTGCCACCCCGATGCCTGTTCAGGGCTCATCCAAACTGAACGGACAGTCTCCCATGCTGCGGGGCGATGGACTCCCGTCCCCTCGCCAGGGAATCCCCGGCATTATTCACCACCCTGCTGCATTCCCAGGTTCCTGGGGAGCCAAGCCCGCACCCCAGCTCTGAGCTGTGACAGGGTGGCCGCAGCCCGGCTCCTCATTAACCGCTGCTAATGAAGCACAAACCCGCCGGCTGTGCCGTTAGAGGAACCCCTGGCAGCAGTGGGGTGGCGGGGCACCCTGTCCCCAGCACGGTGTCCCCGAGCGCTCCCAGGTGCCCGCACTCACCTCCGCCGGGCACGTCCCGCCGGGCTCGGGTCGCGCTGAGTGAGAGGGGTCGGAGCGGGTGGCTCCAGTTGTTCTGGGCCTGGGGAAGCCGGAGGAGGAGCGCGGGCAGGAAACTGGGGGCCGGGGCTTAGTACCGGGCCGGGCCGAGCCGCAGGTGCGCGGGGCCGCCCCCTCCCGCGGCCCCCGGACGAGGGGGCGGCCCCGGCGGGCGGAGCGGGGGCGGCCGGACCCGTGGGGACCGAAGCTGGGGAGGAGCGGTGGGAAGCCCGGGTGCTCCCGGATTCTCGGCTGCGGCTCCGTCACTTGCTGAGCCAGACACCGCGGGATGCTCCATCCCCTGCCCGGTGTGCTGGGGATGTTTAGTTCCCTGCCCGGCAGGGTGTCTCCGTGATCCTCCGTTCTCTGCCCGGCGGGGTGGCCCGGGGATGTTCCATCCCCCGTCCGGTGTCCCAGGCATGTTCCGTCCTTGCCCGCCCCGGCCGGACCGCGGCTGCGGCGCTCGTGGTTTGCCCCCGAGGGTCCGTGCGGCGCGGCGGGCGCTGGGTGGTGCTGGAGCCCCACCGGAGCCCGGCTGCGATCCCGCATCCCAGCAGTTCTCGGGATGAACCGCACCGGAGCCTGGTCCCCATCCTGCATCCCGCCCGTTCCCGGGATGAACCGCACCGGAGCCCGGCTGCGGTCCCGCATGCCGCCCGTTCCCAGGATGAGCTCCACCGGAGTCTGGTCCCCATCCCGCATCCCGCAGGCTCCCGGGATCAGCCCCACTGGAGCCCGGCCGGGAACTCCCCCGCAGGTTCCAGACAGAACTTTGCTGTCGAGGGTATCAGCACACGCCGACACATTCGTGGGGCTGTGAAACGCGGGCGGGCCGAGCGGAGCTGGGAACAGCGGACCTTCCGCTAGTGCTACTTAAGGAGAGATTAAATGGAAATCATTTCTATTTATTGTAATATTTATCAAGGTTTAGTAAATAATTGATGCTCATCCCTCCTTGATTTCCTTGGGGGCCAGCGTGCGGTTCTGCTGAATTAAAGTTTAACGACGCGTGACAAGCTGGGAGAGGCGGAACGGGCGGATGTGAGCTCGGCTGTGGGCTTGACTGATGCCCAGCTCGGGCAGAGGAGAAGGACCTGGCTGCAGGCTCCTGAGGAACCTCTGCAAATTTCTGTCCTCACCAGTCCCCCGATTTCCAGCATGCAGAGCAGATTTTGGAGTCTTCAAACATGACATTTATTGGTCCTTTGGATCTGTAGCTTGTGCCATGTGTGATGTGCATCTGAGGTGGGGGGGACACAGAGGCACCAAGGGAAGCAGCAGAGCCAGAAAAGGCATTTGGGCAAGACATTGCTTGGTGCTTGTGTGAGCCAAGGGGGAGAAACTTCCCTGCCCCAGTAATGGCAAACTGGGCAAACTGGGACAGCAGAACAGTTGCCAACAGCCTGGAACTGACGTCCTCTGTCATTACTTTGGGTGCATGAAGAGAGCTCTGGCCATGGAGCCCAGAATTCCTTTGGTTTCTTGGTACAAAAGGAAGCTTGGGACCGTGCATGTGTGAGGCACAGGGAGCCGGGAGCACTGGCACGCACTGGGTGACACCAGCCCTGGCTGGGCACCAGCTGGGTGCACTCACACCAGCATGGCAGCAGCAGAGCTGCAGGACCCAAGCAAAGCTTCTGGACACAGATCTGCTGTGAAGTCCATGCTTGTGGCAGTGTCGCCTGCAGAGCTCCAGGGCTGTCCTTGCCTTACCTGTGTCTGCCCAGGTACCTGTAGGTCTCTCTCCAGGGACATTACTTTGTTGGGTTTAGTCATTTTTCACACAGGTTGACTCTTGATGGTTCGGGGATTTGGCAGGCTGGAAAAGCCAACTTGGGGGGGATGTGAACCGGCTGGACGGGGGAACTCACAGCTCCTCTCCTCTGTGGGAAGAACAGACACCCTCAGGCACGGCCACGGGCACCAGCACCCACCTGCCACCAACAGGGATGTGCCCAAGCAGGAGACTTCCCATGGATGTGTCCCCCTCCCCTTACGGGTCCTGGCTGAAGAGTCTGGTGGTGGCATCACTGGTGGTCACCTGTGGTGCCAACCATCCCTGGCACATACCAGGACATTGCTACCCCCACCACCCTTCCCAGCACCCCTCAGACAGCAGTCACAGCTGTCACACACCTAGGCTGGGACTTGCTGTCCTTCTCCTCTGACTTGACGTGGCAGTGGCAGGTGGAGCCCTTACTGTAGCTGACAGAGTGCTTGGATTTCCTCCACTTCTTTGCCCTCCGGACAACTCTCTTGAAGATGAGGTAGAAGATCTCACAGACGGTGAGGACGATGCAGATGGAGGAGGCTCCGACCATGAAATAGGTGAAGACCCTTTTCTCGGTTGGCCGAGCGATGTAGCAGTCCACGGTGTTGGGACAGGGATACACATTGGCACACTTGACCAGCCGTGGCAAATCAAAGCTGTCCCACATCTTGTGGAGGAGGTAGAGGAACAGGATCTCTATGATCAGCTTGAAGAAGAGGCTGAACAGGTAGGTCCACCACAACCCGCCGTGTTTCTTGCCCGTGTTGCTGTAGAGCTTGGGGCAATTCTCTCCGTTCTTCTCCCGGTTCTTCCTCTCGCGGTCCTCCCGGTAGGCCACGTGCATGATGACCAGGAGGGAAGGACAAGTGACAAAGATGAGCTGCAGGGCCCAGAGGCGGATGTGGGAGATGGGGAAGAAGTGGTCGTAACACACATTGGTGCAGCCCGGCTGCCGAGTGTTGCAGTCAAAGTCCTTCTGCTCGTCACCCCAGACCCGCTCAGCTGCCACCACGTAGACCAGCACACGGAAGACAAAGACCACGGAGAGCCAGATTCGGCTGAAGGCTGTGGAGTACTTGTTGACGCCGCTGAGCAGCGCCTGCAGCGTTTTCCAATCCATGGTAGCCGAGGGACACCAGAGTCACCCGACCTGGAGAGGCAGAAGGAGCAATGGGAGACACCACTGGGGCTGCACATCTCATTGAGCTCTGAACCCTCTCCCCCAGCACATTACACTCATCTAGGATGGGGGCTCCTCACCCTGGCAGACAGTAAAGCCCATTCCCACACACTCCTGGTGACAGAGGTGACTCAATCTCTCTGCACTTCCTTCTGAGGAAGCCTTTGCTGTAAGGGATGAGCCACCCGGCCAAGTCCCTGCATGCTGGTGTGAACTGGCAGCACAATCTGCTGGAGCACGCCAGGATCAACAGCCAGAGGGGAAATGGCTGCTCCTGCAGGGCCAAGGTGCTGGGACATGCCAGTTTTCTGTCTCACAGGTGTTACCTGAGGCAGCCCAAACACAGGGGCTGCAGAAAGTGAGAGTCCCTGTGTGTCACAGTCCGTGTGTGTCACAGTCTGTGTGTGTCACCAGCACGTCACCCTGGCCAGTGCTCTGCTCCTGCCCCGGCAGCAACGCCAGAGGTCCCGACAGCCAAACCGGCTCTGCAGCTCAGCCTGAGGCTGCTCCGTGTGAGGAGGGTGACATGCTAAGCCTGACCCAGAGCTTTAATGCACCTGGATTTAAAAAGCCAGGTGGTTTTTACAACCCTCTGGGCTGTGAATGTCTGCCCTGGCAGAGGGATTCACACAACACCGGGTCACTCCCACTCCTAAGGAACTGCTGCTGCCTGTGCCCAGCCAGTGCCTTCTGAGACATACCTGGAGGAGGCTCAGGCTCCTTCCCCACTCACCGGGGGCTGTGGTGTGGGAAGTGTCCAGCACGGGGCATAGCCAGGGTGCGATGGCAAACTGGTGATCAGGGTCCTCTCATCCGCTGCACTGCGGCGTCCCAGGGCTGTGGGGACACAACACAATCTGGAGCCCAGGGAGCAGTCTGGAAGCCTGTCCTTGGTGTCCTACAGCAAGCCCTGAACCTGTGGCTGTGCTGTCACACTTCTGGCCCAGGGTTGCAGCAGGAAGTGTGGCTGAGCTGAGTTCCCCGGGCTGGGGTCTCTGGCAGTGTGTGCTGAGTGCCAGGGCTGTGCCTCTGCCAGTGCCCACTCCTTCACTCACTGCCCTGTCTGAAACCAGATCTTCCTTCCTGGCAAACCCTTGGCTGGGAGTCAGGGTGGGGAGCAAACTGTGTCCCCACCAAACCCTTGGATTTAAAACCGGCAGAGGGGAGCTGCTGTTTTGCCCCTGAAAGCTGGTTCTGATGGAACCTGGAACCTCTGCATGCCCCCAGAGCCTGTACCCCCCTCACCAACCTGCCAATTCACCCAAGACCCCACCCCTGGTGCCAGTGAGGCCCACCCAGCACCCACCAGCCCATAACCCACCTGCCCAGCACCTGTGTGCCCAGTTTGGCCCAGCGCTGGCTCCGCTCATGGACCCGCAGTGGGGCAGGAAGGAGACGTGATCTCCGTGCCAAGCTCTGTGCCCAGCCCGCGGCAGGGGCTGTGTGCAGCGCTGTGTGAGCCCCCCAGGCTGCCCAGGGCTGGATGGCAGCCAGGCACAGCAGGGGCAGTGCTCAGGTGTGCTCAGCTGTGCCGCCAGTGCTGCTTTGCCTCCCGCAGAGCCCGGAACCTTTGCCGGTCCCCAAGATGCCACCCTGCTGCGTCACAGCCGCGTCCTGCCCCGTGTGGGCGCAGGGCGTTGGACCCGACAGCGCCCCGCTCCCACCTGGCCTGCAAACTCAGCAGAAACGCTTTGCTCAGGGGGGTCTCTGCCTCTTTTGGGAGTGGGACAGAGGTGCAAGGCTTGGGGGAACCATTGCTGCTCCTCGGGGTGCCGTGCTGTGCCATCCCCATGGGATGGGATGGGGACCCTAGCACAGCCTGTGGGGTCCTGATGTGATATGGGGATCCCCACCTCTGACCCCAGAGTCACAGCAGCCCCAAGTCCCACCTGCACCCCGTTACAGGACAGGGCTGTCCCCGCTCAGCCCCGGCAGCCCCAGAGCTCCCTGTGCCCCGGGATGTACCTGTCCAGGTGGGGAAGCCAGAGCAAAGTGTCCGGATCCGAGCAGGGAAGCTCCTTCCGAGGCGCAGCCCTCCTGCACACGCAGGATTTGTCTCAGCGTGCTAGGGGAGGGGAAGGGTGGTTGGTTTGGTTCCCAGTAACTGGGTGAGTCTGGCAAACATCTCCTGGAGAGGCTCTTGCTGCGCACATGCACACACACGCTCGGCTTGAACAACAAAAGGCAGGTCAAACCCCGCAGGAGATCAGCACGGATGGATTCCTCCACAGGAAACACCGGCAGCTCCTTCCAGGTGATGTCCCATCCCCTGCAGGGATGGTCTGGGCACTGCAGACCCAGCAGAGACCTCGCACCGTCCGCCAGCTCTGGGCCCACCAGCAAGCGCTGCTGAGAGTCCCAGATTACGCAATTGTAACCCACTTTTGAAAGGATTTTTTGCCTTAGTAATAGTTTTGCAACAGCTCATCGGTATCTCCAACCTACAGGAGCTTGCAGGCACCGCCCTGGCGGGGCCGGTGTGGCCAGATGGGACCTTTCCCAAAGAGCAGGGTGGCAGCAGGGTCCCCGTGCAGCCAGACCCTGCTCTGCTGCTGCCCCATGGACCTGGCAGGTGTCCCTAAGGGAGGTGTCCCTGTCCCCGGAGCACTGGTGGCTCCCGGGAGGCTGAGCCAGCGCCATCCCATCGGATGTCCCATGGATCAGCTCAGATAGATGCCGACGTAGCTGAGCAGGAATGTACTTCCCTTCACTCACCTGGTTTCTAGAGTGCCCCGAGGTTTCCCTGGAATCCTCCGGCACACCCTGGGGCTGATCAGGCTCCTGGGCACCTGGCCAGGGCCACCCCTCCCATGGGGACACATCTGAAGAGCCCTGGGGTGCTTGGTGCCCCGGGAGATTTGCTCCCTGCTCTCCTGGCAGACAAGGAGTCACTCGCCCGGAGGCTTTTTTCTCTCCAGGAGGTCAAATAAAGCCAGCGAGGGTTTGCCAGGCTGGGGACACGCAGGAATGGAAGCCCAAATCAAGCCCTGGTGGGAGGCTGGGGGTGCAGGATGGGGTGAGCCTGGAGGAGGGAACAGACATGGGCACCCCAATCCCGGCTGAGAGCCAAGCAGGGGCTCTGGAGCCTCCCTTCACCCCGAGCTGCCTGCATCAGGAATTCGAGCTATGCTGTTGTAGAGAGCTGGTGTGGCAGGAGTTCAGCAGCAATCTGGGGGCTGTGGCCTGGGAGGTGAAGAGCCCTGCAGAGAGGGAAGTTGTGCAGAAGCACTGGCAGCTCTGAATCCTTGCAGAGGCAGCTGCTCCCTGCCCCACGGCCAAACCCAGTGAGGTGAAGAGGGGCCAGATCACCCCTGGGCAGCCTCCTGCCTGCAGTTTTGGAATTTCAGGAGTGGCCATGTGGCTGAGAAAGTTCAGGCGCATTTGGCATGGGCAGATCTCCCTCGGGCAGTAGGGTGGGGAGCGGAAACACCCGGTTTGGAAATGCTGAGCTGGGTGTTTGGCTAAATCCACAAATCCGTCAAGGGGCACATCCCTGCGCCCCCTGCTACCAGTGCGGGCGCAGGGATGAGGTGCCAGCGTGGTTCTGCTGATCTCAGCACGCCCAGGACGTGTCACCCTGCAGGGTGACAGCTGAAAGGCCTCAGTGCCACTGAAACCCCCAGGGACTTAGGGAGGCCCAACCTCGGCTCCTCCATAAAGGAAAAACCCAAACAGAGGAGCAGGCGGATGCCAAACCAGCAGGAAAAGCTCAAACCTCAAACCCTCTTTAGAAGGGTCTTGAGTGGGGCATGGCAGGATTCTGCCTGCCAACAGCTGTCCCCTCCAAGGCCACATCCCCAGGGAAAAGACTCCCCCGCAAGAACAGGGGCAGAGGAGTCATGGGATCCTGGGAGCCAGCAGCAGGGGCCAGACATAAATCAGAATTTCTCCTCAATTCCCAGCAAACAGGGCAGAAAAAAACCAGTGCTGGGAAGACCAAGCTACCCCTGACCTGCGCATGCAATCCCCTCCACACCCCTGCCTGGACTGGAGTTAGTGGTGAGTTTCTTTAAAATCCCCTCCCCCCAAAATTTAGGCGGTCTTCTGGGACCCCACAAGCAAATACAGGGAATTTTCTATGTGAGGATGCAAAATCTGGGAAATATTCAGCTTTTGCTGTGACACACCCCCTGGTTTGCTGACCCTGGTTGTGCCTCTGCATCCCAGGAGGTATCCCAGCACCAATATCAAAAGAAGCAGCTGAATGCTCACGTTTTCCTGGCTGACCACTGCTTATCCCACGCCTGGATGGTGCAAGACACCCAGAGCCCTGCAATATTTGCTCTGAGCACGACAAAACACCACAAGAACATCCAGCAATTGGATCTTCAGGTGTCTCGTGATAGGCAGCAGCTCCAGCTGTGCTTTGATGTGTGGAAGTGGGACAGGATGTTTTTTTGGGGCTCATCTCTGCCCCCATTAGCACTTGGAGAGGGGAACACCTCGAGGTTTCACTCTCCAGCCTGGAGCAGGAGTGGCCAACCTTGCTGGAAAACAAACAGCCCAGCCCATGCTCTTTAAATCGGGGCAATGGCTCGCACACAAAGAACAACTTGTGTCCTCTGACGTTTCAGGCTTCCTAAAGAAAACGTTCAGGTGGATAATCCAGCAACAGGAGCGGATGGAAGGAAGGCAGCCCCAGCACAGCTGGCAGAAGTGGCAATAATTCTGTCTGTGTTTTACCATCTCTGACCCCAAAGGTCTCCAGACTCTCTGGTGTCAGCTGCTGTGGGCTCAGAGAGCTCTGTGCTGGTAGCCAGGATCCCCCCAGGGCTTCTCCACCATCAGTGGCTGGTTCAGACCCTGCCCTCCCACCCAGCAGTGCTGCAGCCCCACCTGCTCTTGGCTTCCCTTCAGCCCTGTCTGTCCCTGGCATTCCCCTCTGCCTCCTCTCCAGCACATCCCGCTGCTCCTTTCCCCAGGATGAGGAGCTCAGTTTTGCCCATGGAGAGTCTCAGCTGGATCACTGCAATGATCTGTCCCTGAGAATGGCCTCAGTTACATAAAGGACACAGTGATGTTGTTCCTTCTCCCCCTGTGCCGCTTCCTTTGGGACGGAGCCAGGGAGCGCTGGCACTGTCACCGCTCAGGGAAAAAATAATTATCACACCCTCTGAGTAAAGCACAACCAGTAACAGATCGAGCTGCATGTTCGATGTTAATGTTACTTGTGAGTGCATTTGCCATGAAATTATTGTTAATTATTCATGCCAGCTAATGCTCAGCTCCCTCTGACAGCCTCAGAAATGGCAGCACCGCCTGTGTCACGGCCCAACGCGATGGATTGCGACGATAAACGAGATCAGATTCTGCCATTTAATGTTATTGTTTAATCAATGGTTGGGGTGTTTTTCCTCTCCTGTGTCTGGCTGTTTTGCTCAGGTGTTTTGCCCTGGCCAGGCAGGATGATCCAGCAGCTCACTGGTGCTGCCTGCCTGGCTGGATCCTCACCAGCAGCACCGGGGGCCTGATCTTGTCCCCACTCCACTAATGAGTGTTATTAATGACAATTGCATCAGTCTGAGGTGGCCCTGACACCTGTTGAGTGGCTGATGTAGGGTGAGAGATAGGGAGGGGGGTTTGCTGGGGGTCAGGGTGTCTGTCCTGGCTGGTACAGACTCAAAGTCTGGGCACTGCTGTCAGTTCACAGCTGCTGCTCCCATGTGTTCTACAGCCCCTGCTTTACCCCAAACTCCAGGACAGGAGAGGCAGAGACCCCTGAGGCACAGCCTCACACAGCGCTGCTGCATGGGGGCACAGAGGAGGAAGAGCAGCCAAAATTTGCAGTCCGGGTGAGCGGCTCCTGCTTTCTCTAGGAATGATTCTCATCCTCGGACAGTGTGCTGGGGCAGGAGGCCGTGAGCGGGATGGTGGCTGTGGGAGGTTTGAAGTCTGCCCCTTGGAACACCTGCCTGTCCGTGCCCACGGGGTCG
>VRYO01001760.1:2703046-2715944 GCA_009812075.1 Sialia sialis | reverse complement strand
AGTCCTTGTGGTCATCGCTCCAGACGCGCTCGGCCGCCACCAGGTACACCAGCAGGCGGAAGATGAAGACGAGGGAGAGCCACACGCGGCCGAAGGCTGTGGAGTACTTGTTGACACCGCTGAGGAGCCCCTCGAACACCCCCCAGTTCATGGCTCCCCGATCCTGTTAGCCAGCCTGGGAAGAAAGAAGACACAGTGACACTGGAGAAGAAGCAGGAGGTCCCCGCTGGAGCCCCTGTGCCTGAAAGCCACGCTGCTGGGATCATCTCTGCCCTGAGGTGGCATGCAGGGACAGCACTGACAGCACAGACCTGCTCTGGCTGACACGTGTCCTGCCCCACTCTGGGAACACGGGGACCTGCTCGAGGTTTCTGCCACAGCCACAGCATCCTCCAGCCACCGCCACCTCCGGTGCACGGCCCCGCCCCAGCTCCCCGCCTCGTTGCCCAGGTATTTGTTATTCATTTTCTTTAAGTTGCCAGGCCTGGCCCAGGCCGACAACAAATCGGGGCAGCCGGGGCGTGACTCACCCGGCTGCGCTGCCGCGTCCTCTCCCATCGCTGGAATCCGCCGTCCTGGCAGCGCAGGAGGAGCCCTGTGCCACTGCTCCGTGTCCCCACGCCGTGCCCACGGCAGGGCAGACACAGCGCCTGGGCTGTGCTGGGGGGGCTGCACAAGCCCCTGCAACACCGGGGAGCCAAAACAACCAATATTCCCCAGGCCCCTGGGGTTTGAGCCCAGCTTGCATCGTGCCAGATAAGCGCTGTCCCTGCTGCAGCAAGCAGGACTCCCAGGGCTGCGTCGGGAGCTGGCTCTCCTGAAATACTTTGCCTCCCGGTGGAATAACAAGATGCCCACTCGCAGAGGGGCTGTCGGGGGTGAGCACACCCCCTGCTCTGCACAGCTCGGCCAATGCACCCACCCGCAGGGCCGGAGTGCCCACGGGCGCTCCCGGTTCTGGTCCCTCCCGTCTCACGGTGCTCCCTGCAGGAACACGCAAACCTCAAATTCCTCCTTCCCTGTGCACGCTGCCAGCAGTGCCCATCTCCCTGCTGTCAGGCTGGGCAGACACACTTCCCCAGCTCCCTCCTCACCTCCTCGGGGCCGGGGGTCGCGGCAGAGGGGGTCCCCAGCCCGCTCACCTGCGGTGTCGCTCCGCGGCGCTGCTGCGGGTCCGCACCTGCCCAGGGCAGGAGCGCATCGCCCGGCGTGCGAGGCAGCACATGAGTCACCCCCGCGCTCCTGGGAGCGAGGAGGAGATTCCCAGGGGAAGGGATGAGGCTCCAGGCGGATCCCCACGTGTCCCATGGAACGCCAGATTTCCCGAGGCGAAGGGCGGCCCCGCAGCGCTGCCGTGCGGGGAAGGGCTGAGCCGTCTGTCCTCAGCCTCTGCAAGGGATGTTCAGCACAACCTGGGCTCCCTCCATGCCTTCCCTTGCCTGCACCCATCTCCCCTTGCCCCAAAGCGGCCGAACCCCTCGGAGTCCCTGCCCACAGCACCGGGAGCTTCTCAGCCGAACACCGCCCTTTATAATCCTTTTTTATTGAAACTTCACACCATGACAATAATTTAGCAGAGCCTTTATCCCTCTGATAAGTGTGTGACAGTTGATAATTTCACCGTGCTTACCTGTGCTCCCCTCACCTGCAAGCTGACACAAGTGTCTTCCCACTCCTCCTTGATACCAGAATCTGGATCCCCCCCAGCTCAGACATCTGGAAAATACCAGAATCTGGATGAACTCCCCAGCTCAGAGAACCCCCTCTTTGAGGTCTGACCCCCATCTCACAGGGGTGCAGAGATGGGGGTCAGAGGGGAGGGGGGTCCAAGGATCTGTGGGGTGCAGGAGTTCAGATATGGCTGGAGTCATTTGAGGAGCAAACACATTTCATTTGCAATTCTGCTGGGGTTTAAAAAAAATGTAGAGAAACAAATCTAAACAGCTGTAAAGTAAATTACCAGTGTTTGCGGATGGCTCCAGGGAAGAGTTCTGCAGTTTGAAATCAAACAAGCCCATTTTTTATTTTTTTTAACGTGTCTGTGTAGTGGCTGTGCTGGGAAGGGGGTTCCCAGGGGCTGTGTCCCCCACGGACAGGCAGGGAGGACCCAGAGCAGCACCCATCCACCAGCACCCAGTGAATGTTCTGACCCAGGTACCCCTAATTTTGTGGGTGTCAGAAGTGGCTCTGTGTCTTTCTGGGTTAAAATCCCCTCTTTTGGGGAGCTCCCGGCTGTGATGGGGAGTTTCTGCTCCAGGCAGAGCCCCCTCCATCCCTCCACAGGTGAGTCCGCAGCACAGGGGACACAAAGGTGTATTAATGGCAGCACTTTATCTTCCAGGAACAAGCCCCATTAGTACATTTTCACTACAACATGAAATATTAATAACACTTTGCATTTATATAGCGTCATTCATCCCGCAGTCACCAGCCAAGCCGCTGACATGAATCAAACACTGCAGCCAGCTCTGGAGGAGACAGGTAAACGGGATCAGACCCATTTTCCTGCTGAACACTGAGGCACAGGGCATCCTCCAGGTCACCTGTGACACTGAGGATGTTTTGGAGGAGAAAACCCAAACCTACCAGGCCAGGGACTGCTCTGACCTGGGCTTCCTCCTCCTCCAGCTGCTGCAAACTGGTTTTGCTGTTCCTGATACTGTGCTGACAGAGCAGGGAGGGGACTTAGGAAACTTGTCAGCCCACAGAGAGCCAGGCCCTGACCCGAGGGCTCTGGCAGCATGAAAGAGCAAGCAGAAAACCAGTGGGGAAAGAAAGGCATCTTCTCATCTTAATAAAGAGCCTTGTATTTAAACCCTCCTCCAGCTCCGTAGCGCAGGGTGATTGCGAAGCTTTTACACACCAGCTCAGCAGGACTCGGAGATGCTGCAGATGCTGGTTAGCAGGGCGGAATCCCGTGATTGATGATGGATAAGGACAGAAAAACAAGTCCTGGGCAAAGTTCCGGAGCGGTGCCGAGCGGCAGGGAAGGGGTGTGGGCACAGCCCGGCCGCCCACCATTGTTATTCCATGAAGAAGGCACCTTGTTTGCAGATAATTAAAAAACCCCAAACAGATTAGCGAAAATTAAACAGCCAGAGCAGGCTGGATGTTGGCTCAGCCAGGGGAGAGTCGTATGAGCATCTCTGGCTGCTGCTTCCAACCCGGCTGCTCCGTGCCTGGCTCAACCCAGGGTCCCCTTTTCATTCCCCATCCCACGGGACTGTTCGGAAGTTCTTCCGTGGAAAAATCTCTTTTCAAGGACTGTCTGGATGAGAGCAGGCAAACCCTCCTCGGTCCAGCCTGGTCGTGGCCGTCTAACATGGCCAGCACCCATTAATCTCACATTTATATGTGAGGCTGCAGGGAGTAACCTCATTTCTAGGGAGACCTTAATTAATCACCGACTCAAACCGCCTCGATGAGGTGGTTTGCAGCCGAGGAGATAAATCGACACGATCAGCAGTGCCTGAGGAAGAGGATGAGGTTAGCAGGGACCTAGAGGACGGCGAGCAGGGGACAGGGCACATCTGTCCTGTGGGACCGCGCTCTGCACTGGGAGGCGGATGAATGGGACACGGGGGATGCTGCTGTGGCTCTTTGCCCCTAAAAAGGCAGAAATGAGTGTTCTCAGCCTGTGCAGGCCATGCCTCTGCAAGGGTGGCAAAGGAAAGATGTGGAGGAGAAATTCCTAATCAGGAGAGGACCGTGGGCAGTCACACAACCCCAAACCCCAGGAGGGGAGGGGCTGGAGGATCTGATGCCCTCACTGAGTCCAGCCCAGCGCTCAGCCCCGCTGGCTGTCACTGACGGATCCATTACTGCCTGTTTTGGGTTGTTTGGCCAAATAATCGCCGTGCAAAAGACATCATCGCCCTTGCCGCTGACCTTGGCAGCCTCCAAATGGGCGGCCCGCGGGTCAAAGTCTTTATATCCCATTACTAGCCTCCTGAGTCATGCCTGTCTCCTGGCAAGTTACATTCTTTTCAGATGGCAGCTAAACGGGAAAGAGGTCGCGCTCCCAATACGGCGACAATAGGACATGACAGCACTTTTCTGAGTGATTAAGCCTCAGGTGATGGCAGGGCTACAAGACAAGTGGCTGAAAGCTGAAAGACTTTAATCACCTCGGACACGGCACTGCATCCTCGCACTCCATCCTGCCAGGGTGGGTTTTCAGTGCGAAACAAGAGCGATAATAAAAATAATCCAGCCCAGCCTGCGCACCCACCCGTTAGTTATCCGTGCTGCTGTTAATAACCAGCCCGGGCAGCCTGTTGGCCCTCAAAGATCCTTGTGCAATAAATCAGCCCTGATGCCTTAAAATAACTGTCCGGGGCCGCCGGAGCTGACACTAGATGGCATTGGGAGAACGCGCGGCGCGGCACAGCCGCCTTCCCCGGAACAGTCTGGCAAAACAGAGCAGAAAACTCAGGATGACGGAGCAGAAAATGTCTCAGCCGGGGAGAGGCCACCAGCTCACCTCCATCCTCACCGTCCCAGTTCACCTCCATCCTGAGCCCATCAGCTCACCTCCATCCTCACACCCACCAGCTCACCTTCATCCTCACAGTCCCCACTTCACCTCCATCCTGAACCCACCAGTTCATCTCCATCCTCACATCCACCAGCTCACCTCCATCCTCACAGTTCCCACTTCACCTCCATCCTCATACCCACCAGTTCATCTCCATCCTCACATCCATCAGTTTAACTTCATCCTCACATCCACCAGCTCACCTTCATCCTCACAGTTCCCACTTCACCTCCATCCTCACAGTTCCCACTTCATCTCCATCCTCACAGTTCCCACTTCACCTCCATCCTCACAGTTCCCACCAGTTCACCTCCATCCTCACATTCCCCAGTTCACCTCCAGCATCCCACCCACACTGAGAGCATGGTAGTGGGGCACAGCTCAAGGTGTTTCACCTCTTCTCTGAACTAATAAAATCGATTGTCCCCAAACTATCATTTTTTTTTTTTCCCAATGAGAAGTTGCACTTGTGGCTCTGCAGAGCTTGACTGTCCTCACCAGCACCAGCACCAGCACAACCCTTTGGGACTCGTTGTGCCCTTACCTGGCAGGGCTAGGTGCACCTGGACACCTGCAGAAGGGATGGTGATGAGGAGTGGGGCTTTAAAGTGATGTCCCAAACCCCAAATGATGCTGCTGCCCCATCCTTCCCCTGCTGAGCCCGGCACAGCTCCCTTCACATGGAAAGCTTTTCCTGCTGCAGCCTGGGCTGGTGCTTGCCCTGCCCTCATCCATCTCTCCCTGATATCAATCTGTCTGTCTGTCTGTCCATCCACCGCTCTGTGTCTCATGCCTGGCTGCATCCCTGTCCCCAGGGCTGGTGCAGGTCCCTCCTGTGCAGAACCTCGGGATATTCTCAGTGGAGCAGCACAGCTCGCTCACCCTCCCAGCCCTGCAGCTCGGCTTGCAGCCAGAAACTGTTTGCCCGCTCTGGCATCAGTCTGGCTTTCCCCCCATCACTCCAGGCTCATTGTACCTGTCAGAGCCAGTCTCTCCTTCCCCCAAATCACCTCCTGCACCCCACTGAGCAGAGCTGACTTTGTCTCTTAATGCCGCATTGTGCCGGCAGCCCTGGAGCCACAATAGTGCTGCTGATTGCAGCTCCCTCCCTCCCAGCCAGCCCTGGCCTCTCGTGTCAGTCCCGCCGGCAGCACATGGCACATGGCTCTGCCACAGCCCACCCTCCCCTGCCCTCCCAGGCCTGCCCCAAAACCCTCCATCCTCCGGAAAACTGCACATGGTTGGATTTTATGGCACTGTTCGTGCAGGTTTTGGGGTGTGTATCTACCCCAGTTTACCCTCATCTTGTGGGGCTGGGGCTCTCATCCCCTGTTCTCCCTGCAGGGTAAAACATAACAGAGCCAAGACTCAAATCCTCTCTCAGGCACCTGAGATGGAGAGCTCCACTTTTTTGGGGATCTCTGCCCAGGCAGAGATGTTACAGGATTCTTCCAAAAGTAAAAAACTTGTTCACACTGTAAGGACAATACCACATCCAAAACAACCCCCCAGCCCTCTCTGTTGGCTTGCACCTCTCTTGGAAACTCTGGCCAGCAGAGCTGAACTCTGAAAAGGGCCCAGACTTGGCTTGAAGCAAGAGATTTCACATCATCATGTCTTAAAATGTCAGCACTTTAATTAGCTCCATCTGAAGCGCGAGTGGGTTTGTCACCCCTCTCTGCTTTCAGTTCAGGTTGAGAAATTTTCTCAGGCTGACCTTTTCCCTCCCAGACCCAAAAAAAGTCCCCAATTCATATTGGCATTTCCTAAAAATAGGACAAAATAGCCCCCACAAAATACCAGCCAGCTGTAGGGATGATGTTGAGCAGCATCATGCCAGTGTAGGGAAAAGAACTTCAGCTGTGAGATGCCTGCCCTGGGAGAGCTGAGGGCATGTTCCCAGGTTCTTGTGACCCTTTTATCTCCTTCAGACACTGCTGCTAGGCCCCTTTCTTCCAAATGGAACCCCCCTGTTAAATCAAGGTGTCCCCTGCTCAGCATCATTTAAATCTCCATCTCACACACCATTTTAATTTTATTTTTCATACCTGTACGGCTGCTGGAGCCATAACTTACACTCCAGGATAATTTCTTGCTCTAAAGGATACAGTGAACTTCTTCACAATTTGCTGACCAGCCGAGAACACTTCTCCAGGTGGGATACAGGTAATTATTTGATTTCAGCTGCTGGAGATGGAGGTTTGAGCCCACTTATGTTCTGTGTGCGTGTGATAAATGAATGAAAGCAAAGCCAGAGGAAACACCTGAAAAAACACAGGGAAGTGGGAAGCCACAATGCCCCACCACAGCTGTTGGGCAGTGCTGAGGGGTCACAACACCTCTGAGGGCTCTGCTCTTCACACCAGGCTGTCCCTGAGAGCAGAAGCCACCAAAAGCCAGGGAGCATGACCAGGAAGGGTCACAGGTGTCCATCCTTGTGACAGCTGGGTGCTTGGAGGGCTCAGGGTGTTGGGTTTGGGTCCGACCTTGGCCACTGAGCACCTCCTGGGGATGGCTCTGTGCTGTCCCTCTGCCCTCTTGGCGTGGCAGAGAGGCAGCTGGTCTCTCTTCAGCCTTCCTCAGAGCCTGACAATTCTTCGGTGCGTCAGAGGAAGAAGAAGAAGAGCGGCATCAAAAGCAGGCTGGCTGCCTCCCCGCTCATTGCCAGCCCGCTGGAGCCCCGGCCGCGCGGCACTGGGGCTTTGGTGGAGCGTGACCCTCGTCTGCGCCGTGCCACGCAATTACGGCTCGGCAAAGGAAGGGGCAGATCACCCCAGGTGGAGGAAGAATGAGATCCTTTCATCCTCACCCCGCCGGCCACCGCCTGCCGCTTGCTATTCTTATCCCTCCTGATCAAGGCGAAGCGTTTCCTCCTGCTGCCATTGAAGCCCCGGCGTGGCGCGGGGAACCGCGGCTGCCCCGAGCCACGGTGGCTCCACGCTGCGGGGCACGACCCTGCCGCGGTGGCTTCCCAGCTCACAGGGGATGGGGATTGATGTGGAGATGCAGGTGAGGCTCCGGCGTTGCCCGCTGAGGAAGGTCAGGCTTGGTTTTCACGCTTGATGTGGGAAATGCCGGAGCTCAGGCGGCAGCTCCTGCACCTGACATGGTTCCTGAGGCAAGAAGTGCTCTGGGAGGGGCATTTGGTCATTGGGATTTAAAAATTCCCTTGTGCTTTCATGAGAGGGACTCAGGTTCTTGTTTTCTGCTTGGGCGACTTTGCCCCCAGCTCTAGATCCCATGAGTTAGGATGGCAAGTGACCCCTCAAAGTTATGTCTGCTCTGCAAGAGGATGGAAGGTGCCATTAACACCAGCAGTGGTGACTTGATGGTGAGGAGAAAACCTCCCCAATGTCCATCCCATCCATCCCCATGGCAGCCAGGCTGGATGGTGGAACATGAGTCCAGCCGCAAGGGCCCATCTGTGCTAAAGTGAAGCCAAACCAGCAGAGCTATCCCAGGCCCAGGTGACACCACACAGCCCTGGGGCTGCTCACAGCTCACACCTGTGACCTAGGAACATTTCCCTCCTGCAGCAGACGGGCGGTGCTGACACTTCCAGGCTGCTTTTGCCACTCTGGTTCTTACAGACTGCTCCAGGAATTAACCAAACCCAAGGTTTCTGGAGATGCTGGAAGAGCAGGTCTCCAAAAGGCAGCTCCCCCTGCCCTCAGGAGCAGAGTCAACCAGGACTGCACCCCACAAACAACCCCAAACTGGGCTGAGAGACCCCAGTGAGCCTGCTGCTCCAGCACCATGTCGGGCTCACACCTCTCCTCCAGCCTGTCTGGAAGCAGAGGCTTCTGAGCCTCTTCTCTGTGTCAATAGAGCTGCAGGAAATCAGCTTCATTGCCTTGAAGGACCAGGAGCTCTTCCCAGATGTCAGAGATCCTGCAGAGAAATAAAAGTCCAGTGGAAATTCACTCTTTACTTTGTTCCTAGGGAACTCACCACCAACTCCAAGCTCAGTGAGGACTGAAGGAGCCAGGACTGCTCTCTCCCAAGCTCCAGGGTCACACGTGCTCAGTCCTCTCGGAGTTAAGGGTTTTTGGTACTGGGGGTGCCCCAGCATCCTGGGGAGATGCTGAGGTGGAAGGGCCCCATGGAGAGGAAAGCAGCTCCTTCCCACACCTCCTCGCTGCATTTCCATGCCTGACTGCAATCAATGTAACCTTTTAAAATTAATCTACTTTCTCTCCTCTTTTGCACACAAATACAGTTGCTGCAATTCCTCCATTTCCATGACATTTGGGAAAAAAAATTGTGTCTCAGTGGAATGCTTTCTTTACACTATAGATGTCATTACTTTAAAGGGGAAATTAAAGTAAAGGTGGTGTGTATTTTTTTTTAAGATCTGTGATATTGGAAAATAAAGGTTCTTTCTCCTCCTGCACTGCTGTAAAGTTTGAGCAACTGCCAAGTGGAACAAGCAGAGCAGGCAGGACAGCTGGGGTCTGCTCCCAGTCATCCTGCTCTGAATCCAGGGGAAAATCCCTGCCACAAGTTCATGGCCAAAGGTCAGGGCAACAGCCCCAGTATGAGCACAGGAGCTCCTGCCAGGATCCTGCTCTGGCTCCTTTCCTCCTCACAGGAGGGAAATTGGGAACGGCAGCCGGGCTCTCAATCACCCACTGTGGGACAGGGACAGGCAGCAGCTCGCGGCTGATGGATTGGGGAGGAGAGGCTGACAGCCCCAATTCACACATCACTCTCACACACAAAATGCAGGCCTTCTTCCCTGTTTTCCAAAAGCAAAGCCCAGGTCACTCATCGCCCCCTCCAGCCCTGGAGGGGGAGGAGGGGACGAGGAGCTGTGGCCTTTGTGTCACAGGATCAGAGCTGGACTGGGATGCAAAGAGACATCACGGGGCACATATGTAAAACAAAATCTGAATGGAGGAGGGTCTTCATCCATGGAAAGGGTGGGAGAAGCTTCCTCCTTCAGAGATAGACACGGACTCCCAGTCAAGGCAGACCTGATGTGCTCCAGGAGAGCAGCCAGACCTCCAGCTGCCTTGGGGAAAGAAGAAAAAGGATTTAAACAGCTAATCGAGGCTTTGTGTTTTCCTCAGGCTCTGTGGGTGTCCCCACAGCTCACCCCCACACCGTGCTCAGAACAGCCCTGCTCCCACAGAGCCACCTCAGCCACACTGACCATGGCACTGCCACCCCTGGGAACATCTTTGTGCACACCCATCCTGTTCCTGGGCACCTAAGGGTGCAGGTGTCTGGGCATGGACGTGGGCGAGGCAGCAGGACCACACAAGGTGTCCCACGGACCTCAGAGGAGGATGGAAAGGGCAGGACAGCGGTGCCCAGGTGTTGTGAGGAGTTCGCAGTGTCACACGATGTCCCCAGTCCTCTGGCATGGTGTGAGGAGTTTCCAGTGTCACACGATGTCCCCAGCCCCCTGGCATGGTGTGAGGAGTTTGCAGTGTCACACAATGTCCCCAGTCCTCTGGCATGGTGTGAGGAGTTTGCAGTGTCACACAATGTCCCCAGTCCCTTGCCATGTGCAGGATGCCCGCACAGCCCTCCAGCCACCCCTCAGTCCCCACGTTTGGATCGCCTGGAACAAACCCAGAAGGAGCATCCGGCTCCTTTCTCTTCCCAAGGCTATTTTTATCCTCCTCCCAATGACACATTGAGGGCTTCAAAACCCAGCCCCGTGAACTCTCTCCCGCTTCCCCGCCATGGAAATTGCTGCGCGCTGCTCCAAAATGGGAGAGCAATTTGCAAAACAAATAAGTCTCCGATTAGCTGACGAGTGTCGGGCTGACCTTACAGGGACCCCTTCATTAGGAGACACTGAGCACCGATTAACTGCTCTGGGATGGAGGGAGCCACTTCCGACTGCTTTAATGAATTAAATATATGCTCCTATTTGGCTCTTAATGTTAAAAAAATGTTAAGTACAGTAATTGTCACGTTCCCGAAGTCAGTCATCTCCCTACCTCGCAGTTCACAGAGACTTTCCCCTTCCCAGCACCAAAGTTTAATTTGTTAATGTGCTTCTGGTGTCACGGTGTTTCCCTCCATTAACACCAGCCCATCAAAGTGTTCTGCTCGGGGAATGCTTTCCTCCAGGTCTCCTCTGGCTTTCCAGGAATATTCCAGCACTTGGATTGCTCCAGGCTCTGTCCTGGCCATCAGCTCCTTCTGCTCTCCTGTTCCTCCTTGTCACACAGGACAGGAGGAAATCCCCAAGCTGTGCCAGGGGAAGGTCAGGCTGGACATCAGGAGGAATTTCTGCGTGGAAAGGGCTGTCAGGCATTGGAACTGCTCAGGGAGGTTTGGAGTGCCACCCCTGGAAGTGTCCAGGGAAGGTCGCTCAGGTGAGGATCAGGCACAGATTGGACTCGATGCTTTTCCAACCAAAATGACTGGGGAAGAAGAGACAGAAAGAGAAAAAACAATGGCAAAAGAACAATGGAGTAACCAAATGAATGAGTGTCCTGGTCATGGGCTGTCCTGAAGCCCTGCCCACGGCCTGTTAACTCACACCTTTCCTTGCTGTGCCTCTGACTGGTGTGTAATTTAATTACCGCACGCTTAGAAGATTAAATCCGCGATTAAAAGAATTTATATGGATTAGCGCAGGATGATTTAAAATCACTGCAGCTCAAAGCAAATGTGCAACCTGCAGCAAGAGGTGGGAAGGGCTGGGGGGACACCCTGGCCCTGCTGTGAGTGCCAGGAGAGCTGGGCATGGGGCCAGCAGGGAGCCCCAGCCCCTTCCCAGCAGAGCTGGCTCCGTGCTGGGGCACTGGAGGACAGGAGGGATTCCCTGCCCAGCACACTCCTCTCCTCATCTGTCACTCCATCACACCCATATCTGCTTAAAAACGTCCATCTCTCAGTCCCCAGACGTGGATTTAGTCCCTTTTAAAGCCAATCTGTTACTTTTCTTAAGTCACTTATTAGATGTGGCTTTATGGGGAAAGGAAAGAAGCCGGATGGGAGGAAAAGTAAAGAATGCAAACTGGGAAGATTTACGAAGTCACCTGGTTTAAATCTAATTCCCAGGCCTCCAGCTAAAGCTCTGCCCCAGAAAACTTTATTGTTTCCCTCTCTGGGGTGAGAGGGAGAATGTGAAATTCATTTTTCTGTGCTGGGTGGGGAAGGGAGGATCACAGGCAGCATTTTCATCAAATCATTCTTCCAAAGCAGCCATTTGCAAATCTTCATCCCTTCATCCAAGCAGCCTCCTCACTTGGCTGGTGTGATCACCCCAAACTGGGCAGTGGGTCCAGGGTTAAACCAGGGAAAATCCTGGAGCAGTGGCCATCGTGGCCCCCACCCTCTCTCTGCTCCAGGACATCCCTGACAGTGGGACAGGGTTGGAGATGCTGGCCAAAAATGCTCCTGCAGCCATCTGCTCCCAGCACGGCTGGGCAGGAACCCAGAGACCCTTCCCAGCTCCATCCTGCAGGGATGGGATCAATCTGTTGTTTTGATGCTTTTATTCAGGCCTGAAACTCAAGGACACCTTACTGCCTCAGCCCCCAAGAGATACAAACAGTGAATTGGAGAGGAAAAACTTGGAGTGAATGACTTAATTATCTAAAATTATAATTGGAGGATTAACCCCTCTTATTTAAATGGATCAATACAACTGTGTGAAAAATACGTGACCGTCTTCCATTTTGGTGTAGCCCCTCTGAGACTTCTGACTGCCCAAGGTGTATCTATTGAAGGACTTCAATAAATACTTGTTTTTCTTCTCTTAATCTTGTCTAATCTGTTTCTGGTAGCCACTCCAAGGCATCAGTTTCCCTGTGCAGGATGGCAGCACGACGCCAGGCCCTGTGCAATCTGTTTGATTTGAAATATTAGTGAAGAGATTAGAAACAGTGCTCATGATTTCGTGATGCATATGGTAATTAAAGTGTTACATTGCAATTATGATGTAATTAAACTGTGGGATGCTCTTCAAGATGCAATTGCCACTCATTTGCATAACTGACGGATTTGCTTATTAGCACCCTTTTAATATATGTATTAAAAAGAGCATCAAGAGCGTTGGCTGCAGAGGCAGCATTCCATCTTCCTCCAGCAAGCTGCAGGGCCTGGGCTGCTGCTACCCAGCTCCCACTGCTGCTGCTGCTGCTGCATTCCCTGGCTCAGCAACCCCCTAAATTCCAGCCCCAGCTGGAGCAGACACATTTTCCTGCATGTCACCTTCTCACTGGGCCCCCCCAAGCAGAGACTGAGCCGCCTCTTGGTCGCTGCCCTTCTCACAAAACTCTGCCATGCTCCATATCTGCCCAGCTCTGAAACCAGATGTCTAGTCTGGAGGACAGGTGTCTGCTAAGAAAGGCAGGAGCCTCTCTGTGAAATGGAAAATGTAAAATTCTTCCT
>VRYO01001760.1:2655330-2675260 GCA_009812075.1 Sialia sialis | reverse complement strand
AAAAAATAAAAGTGCGCCTTATACTCCAGTGCACCTTACACGCATGAAATTACTGTACTTTCAGCTGGCCATTGTATTGTTTTCTAGTTATTTAGTGACTAAGGTTTGGTATCTCAGAGATGGCTTTAATTTCAATCTCGCTGATGATTTCCATATTCTCAAAATCTTTTGCCAGGTTTTCCTGTTTCATCCTTCCCAACATCCACTGAGCAGAGATGACAGTGTGTGCTCACACACCAGTTCATCCCAGTGGGGACAGGACTGGGGACAGGCAGGATCTGCTTGGCTCTGGGAGGAGATTTGCTCTGGAGGCTCACGAGAACTTCAGGAACATCAGTGGGCAACATGACTGGCCCCAGACATCCTGGGTGGTGCTGCTGAGTCCCAGCAAGGTTTGTGCAGGTGACAGGGGAATTTCTGTCCCTGCAGAGGGAGCAGAGAGGATGCCAAGGTGAGCGCAGGGGGTGAGCAGAGTGGGAGAGGATGGTGCTGTTCATGAACCCCCGTTTGGGTTGGAAGGGACCTTAAAGTCCTTCCAACCCCTTTCCATGGGCAAGGTCAGCTGCTGTTTCCAGGCACAGACAATTTCCTGGCTGTCACTGCCAGGCTGTGCCCATGGGGATGCCAGGATACAGCACTGCTCCCCCAAAATGACAGACCAGGGGCACCACAAACTCAGCACAGGGGGCAAACACTGCTCTGGACTCACTCACCCTCTTCTCTTCAGGTTTAATTCAGTTTTCCTCCTTTTCAGCCAGATTTGGAACACCTGAAAACCAAATTGCCTTTGAGGATCTCCCCTTTCCAAGCTGCAGGTAGAGAGACACAAAACAGGCCCCAGATGGAAAATCAGGGACTGGCCATGTGAAAAGCTGCTTTGCTCATGGGGAGAAGACCTGGGGCTCCAAGAGTTGTGGGCTGAGGTTTTTCTCATTCTCTTTTTGCTGCTCTGGAGCTGCTGCATCACCCCAGAGCAGAGGGAGAGACTGACACCAGCAAAGGCTCCCCAGCCAGGGAGTCTGATCCAGCTGGTTTATGACAGGCAGAAAAGTCAAATTGCTGAAAATGAAATCTGGAAGTTAAAAAACGGGACATACCCAATGAAAAATGAAGCATTTCTTTTCCTAACATCGATTTTTTCATCAGTTTAAAAAATGTTCATTTTGAACACTTTCTTTTTCCCATCAGTAAGAAGAAATAAAATCACAGTATATAATAAACATTTCCCTGCTAAAAAAGTTGATTTTGATGCAGCTCCATAGTTCATTTGTTCAGCAGTAACTGCTCCGCTGGATATTTGGATGAACATTTAGGGATGAAATTTAAGGAGAAATAGTTTGCTGAGATTTTTCTTCTCCTGGGTCATATCCAGTCTGTGTTTAGGGAAGGAGCAGCACCAATTTGCTTTAACAGAAAGTCAGCATTGCCCTTCCAACCAACCCAATCTGCTCATCCCCCAGGATCAGACACGACCCAGAGCTTCCCTGGTCACACCAGCCACAAACGAACTCCCGGCCAAAACGCCTCTGCTCTGCACTAATTGTAAAATTAACTTAAACAAGCATAACATGAAGTCTATGGAGCTGAACTGTTGGACAAACAGGAGATGGAATTAAGTCCCAGGCAATGCCTTGGGGGGAATATTGGGATTGTTCAGGAGAAGAGAGGGGTCAGGAGGCTCTCACTGTGGCCTTCCAGGACCTAAAGGACCTATAGGTAAGATGGAATATGACTACTTAAAAGGGATGGAGTGACAGGACAAGGGGGAATGGCTTCAAACTGGAAAAGTGGAGATTTGAGTGGGATATTGGGAAGAAATTTTTCCCTGTGAGGGTGAGAACCTGGCACAGGTGGCTGCCCCTGGATCCTCAGCAATGTCCCAGACCAGGTTGGATGGGGCTTGGAACAGCCTGGGACAGTGGAAGTGTCCCTGCCCATGGCAGGGGTGGCACTGGAGGAGCTTTAAGGTCCCTTCCAACCCAAACCAGTCGAGGATTCTCTGAAGATGAGTTACCCTGTGCCCACACACATCCAGTGTGGGGAGATTCCCTGGACGTGACTCAGTTTCTCCTTGGCCATGAACCAACCTGACTCACTTCTCAAGGGCTGAAAGCAGTGGAAAAGCCAGAGCAGAGAGGTGCCTATGGGCTGGGGAAGTGGCTCCTGTGTTTCCTGTCCTGCCCCATTCCCATCCCTGCTCCTGGAAGCTCCCATGTGTCCCTCCCCATAAACACAGCCCTGCAAACAGACACTTGATTAAGGGTTCTTTGCTCCTACATGGAAATTGAATACAGAGCTTTTTTTTTTTTTTTTTTTTTGGTCCTAAGAAGCAGAAAGGAGCTCTTGGATCCACTCCTTTTCTCATCCCTTTGTGTGATCAATCATGGCAGCATTATTCTGCCCTCAAACGCTTCCAATGAGAGGGGATATCAAAGTGGGGTTTCCTGGGTGAGCTTTAAAATGTCTTGTGGTTTCTCAGCCCATTTTTTTCTCTTTGTGTGGTGCATCTCCCTCCCTCCTCCTCTTTTCTTCACTCCAGGAAGGCTGAGATTTCTTTTCAAGTGAAGAAAAAGTGTTGGTTTTTTTTTTTTTTTTTCCTCTTCTTCATTCTGCTGCTACTTCCTCAGTGATTCCTCCTTCCTCTCCCAGGCCCCCTGAGGCAGCACAAAGGGTGAAATTCTGGAGAGTTTCAGGCATCAGGGGGTCCAGCAGCAAATCCAGGTTCAGGGCAGAGTCTCCAGTCAGGATGATTTATTCTGGCAGTGATTAAATGATCTCAACAATTTTCCAGACAGCCATCATAGATCCAAGTGTGTTTATGATGAGGACCAGGAAGAAAAAGCAATTTGTTTCATTTGTTTTTATCAGGATGGGCCCAGACATCCCAGAGTTGTTAAGAGAAGAAAAGTCAGCTCCAAAAAGCCAGAGTTGCTTGATTACAACAGGCAGCACGAGTGGGCTTCCTCCAGCACAGCAAAAGACTTTCAAAGGGCATAAATCAAAAACTGCAGCAGTGTGAAATTTGACCAAAGCAAGTCAAATGAGGTGTCCAAAGTCCTGGGCACGAGGGGCTTTATTTAATAGCTTTGGTGACCTTTAGGGGTGGGCAACCTCTCATGAAATGAGAATTTCTCAGTTTGTATGGCTTCTCTGTTGGTAAGCTACATGTGCAAGCTGGGAGGAAGGGAATGAGGGAATGCCAGGAATGGGAATCCAGCTTTGAAGAACACCCAGGAGAGCTGGAGTGCCATGAACACACAGCAGCTGGAAGAGCTCATGGCCTTAAACCACTCTACGGGTCCTGTGTGACCTTGGGAAGGCAGAGTGAGGGCAGAGGTGGTGCTGAAGGAGGAAGAGGATGGCAGCAGAGCCAAAGTCTTTGGAACACTGTCCTAAGTTAAAATGTAAAGATGTGCCCAAAAGTTTGTGTTCTATCACCACCTGTTAAACCAGGTGGGGCAGTGTTCTTTATCTTTTCACAGCCCATCCTCCCTCCAGGAGATCTCTCCTGTTCATGGCCATTGAGTCCCAGTGCATGACTGATAAAATTCCATCATCCCATTGGGAGATGCTCCAGCCAGGGGGAGGAGCCAAACATTTCCTACCTAGATAAAAACTGAGATTTGGAACACCAAAGCTGCCCTTACGCACTGGATTCCAGAGGACAGGAGCTACCAGACCTTTCTACAGAATCACAACTTCAACAAGAGCATTTCATCTGCACTGCTACCACCACCCTGACTAGCACGGTGTCAGGTTGTGTTTTGACTTTTGTACTATTGCATGTATTTTATTTTTCTCTTTTTCCTATTAAATTGTATTTCTGACTCAGAGTCTCTCACTGGTGTTGCTTTCAAAACCATTACAACACCTTATTCCAAAGGCAAGAACCAGCTCTACTCCTGCTCATGGCACCCTGGGAGTTGATTCAAAACCACCACCAAAGGCTTGGGGCTCTGCTTTTCCCAGCCTGGCACTGTCACATCAGACACCACACACACCATGTGCAAAAGCAGCTTTGGTGTATCCATCCCAAGGAACAAAGCCCTGTTGAACAAACCCGCACATCCCGTGGAAGCTCGGCTTTACCGGAGCGCTCCGGCAGTGCTAAAGCACTTCGCAAATCCACACCTCATCTTCTATTCCATTTAAATGATCTACCATCTTTAGCAGGGCTGAGCCTCTCCAGAGCCTGTATCCAAGGCAACGAGAGCTACCAGGGAAAAAATGGATCCAAGAAGTTATTAAAATCACAATATCCTTTCTGAGCAAGGTAGAGATAATGAGCGTGTTCCGCCGGCTCCGGCACCACGGGCTGGCTCCCAGCTCCTGCTGGGTGCAGCTCCTGGCTGCTGACCAAACTCCAGCTTGGGGGAGGCATTTAAGGTCCTAAAGTCACTGAGAAGCACGTCCACACTGCCAAACCTCAGCCCCAAACCCAGACAGCCCCAGAATTTATTCACTGCCTGAGGAATCACTCTCCAGTGCGGGACAGCAGTGTTTCTATGCATTAGGAAGAGGCCTAGATTTCAAATTTATGGATATTTGGGGAATCAGTAGGTTGCAAAGAGAAAAATTAAATACTATCCTTGTGGCATCCCAAATCAGAGGAGTCTGGGACCCCAGGATTGCTCCTGGATCCATTTCTTGGCATGGATCCCTTTTCCACACTGCAAGAATGTGATGAGCCCAGCCCCCAATGCTCCTGATATTTCTGCTCCCTAAAACACCCCAGAGTGGGGAGAGGCGAGGGGTCCTGGCTGGCAGTCTCCACGTGCTGCATCCCCGCTCCAGAGCTGTGCTGCAGGATTGAATCCCCACCGTGTGTGCTGCCAAGTGCGTTTGTAAATCCGGGATTAGCGGAACGCGCTGGAACGCTTGCGCTCTGCGCACGCCTGGCACAGGGCAGCACCTCCCGGAGTCAGGCTGAGACAGACATCACTCTGTAATTTGTTTTCATGTCTCAGGACCCTGCAGCCTCTGATTCCATCCCAGAGACTCCCTTGGGAGTTGGAGACAAGCTCCCACTGGTTTTACAATGAAGGGCAGCTTTGCCTTGCAAGCTCAAAGTCAAAATCTGGGATTATCTTTCCTCCTCACCTCTCCAGAGCAACGCGCGACGTTAAAGATTTGATTTGCAAAGAGATTGTGCAAACATTTCCCTTTATCCGTCCCTCTGTTTGAGCTCAGTGATTTTAAAGCAAAATGCTGATCTCTCCTGGGATTTGTACTGAAACCAACAGAGTCGGCTGAGCGTCAAAGCTATAAACTGCATCCATATTTGTTAAAAAAGGGAGTGGATTCTCCTCAAAATAAACCCAGGAGCAGCCAGAGTGGAGGTGACCATTGCAAGGGCTGTCAGTGCCTCCAGCAAACCCACAGCAAGCCTCAGTGCTGAATTCCCAAGAATAAAGAGATCTTAGTGGATGCTGAATTTTGCCACAAATATTTACAGAGTCACAGTGAGCAGGTTCCAAACAGAGCCAGGTAATTAACAGGCAATTAATGGTTGGTATTAACATGCAGGCTGACACCTAAACCACTTCCCTGGGCAAAGCTGTGGCAGCTCCACCTAAGCCACCCCCCACATTTGCATTTCCTGGCTCCACCATGGGCACCAGAGCAATTTGTACCAGCACCATTGCATCTGCACACAGTCTGTCTTGCATAATTACAGCAGCAAAACAACTGGAACACTTTATGATATTCCTCAGCTTACAAAATTCTACCAGGATCGCTTTTAAAATGATGATCAACCAGAATTCACTGCCTCAATCACTGAATCGTTAATTCAGTGGTTTTTAGTGTATTTTTCAAATGAAATGTTCAGCAAAGAGTGTTTATTCATCCTTCATTGCTTTCTAGCTGTAAAAATAATCAAATTAAATTCCACTCTCAAATTCAAACAAGACTTTAGAGGCAGAGACAGTCAAAACAACTGTACGAGAACAGCAAAAATGTTCACAGCATTTGCCCACCCATTTCTGATCAAAACTCAAGGCTTTGATCACTGGGCTGGTTTGGCAAATCCTGCTGGAATAATAGGAGCAAAACCATCTCATTAGAAAAGTTTGGACCTTTTTCCTTGTTTTTCCCTCACTCCAAAATCAATATTTTGGTGGCAGTGCTTGTCAGACAATGTGTCAGCAGCTTCCCCGTCAGCACCAAGCACCACCTCTGTTTCTCTGAAGAGATGAACACAGCAATGCCCCAAAGGCCCAAACCTGTATTTGTTTGTCTTCCTTTCATCCTCCCCGAGCTAAAATATTTATGAGGTTTCTCTAAACTGCAGGCCTGGAGCATTTATATCTGCTGGGTTAAACACCCATACACCCGCTCGGAGCTGGGCTTTGGGCTTTGCTGTCCCTCCAGCCTCTCTGCTGCTCTGCAATGTTCCTGTGCTTTCCCTTTCTGCTTCCTGCATCCCTTCCTGGTGCCCAGCAGCCAGGGACAGGCTCTGCACTGCTCTGGCACCTCACAGCATCTCCCCAGCAGCACCCTGGGGTGCCCTGG
The DNA here is from genome assembly GCA_009812075.1 of Sialia sialis. Classification (NCBI taxonomy): domain Eukaryota; kingdom Metazoa; phylum Chordata; class Aves; order Passeriformes; family Turdidae; genus Sialia; species Sialia sialis. The sequence continues at coordinate 2,668,747 of VRYO01001760.1, read as the reverse complement.
CTGTCCCCAGGTCAGCGCAGGGGCAGGGGGTAAAGCTGGCAAAAGCAAATTCAAAGCTGCTGCCATTGAAGGAATGCTCCAGGAAGCTTTTAGGCTCTTTTGACTTCATGCTGAGTTTACTGGAAAGTGAAAAAAGAAGAGCAAAGTGAGGGGGCACTGCTTCCAGTTTGTCGCTGGCCAGGGGAGCAGTGCCTGCAGCCCAAGTTTTTGGGAAGGGATGGGCAGTTTTAGGGTGCTCAGCCCTGCACCAGTGATTGAAGTACAGTAATTTCACTACTATAAGGTGCGCCAGAGTATAAGGCGCACTTCCGTGTTGACAAAAATCACCGAACTTTGTCCATATATAAGGCGCACCGGACTATAAGGGGCATTCTTTCTTTTTTTTTTTTGGCAGCGAGGATCCGCGCGCAACACAATAACGAATCAGTAACAGAATCGCGCAATCGCAGAGTTTACTGGCAGCTGCTCAATTTGCAAACATTTTTCATGGATCGGTGCAGCCTTTAAACGCAGCCCCAGGTGCCCTCCCCGTGCCGTGGGCCCCGGCACTCCTACCCACCCCGGCGCCGACTGCTGCAGCTCTTGTGATGCACAGCTCAGCTCGTGGCTCGCACTTCCTGGTTGGCAAATTCCGGAACTTTTCCCATATATAAGACGCACTGGATTATAAGGCGCACCTCTGGGTTTCGATCAAAATTTTAGTCAAAAGGGTGTGCCTTATAGTCGTGAAATTACTGTAATTTCCTCTGCCCTCAGACAGTGACACGGCTTTCAAAGAACCAGGAGGTATCTCCTCTGCGAGGGGCAGGAGGGAGATTTTTGTTCTCTTGCCTTTTCTTAAAGGGATGCAAATGAGGGAAGCAGCAGCAATCAGGCTGCCGGCCCCAGGACGGCTTCTCTGGAGCTTATTCTCCTCACCGTGGGGGTTTGATGAAGCCAAACTTGCCCAACTGGCTGCAGCACATGCGGGAAGAGCCCGTTTCCAAGGAAACATGGATCTTTTGCATGTCCAACATGTGGCCAGAGAGGGGTTGTGAAGGCAGAGCCTTCCTTCCCTGCCTCATTCTCAGGCATTCCCGGGGCATTCCCAGCTTCCCTGCAGTGTTGGGATGCTCATTTTAATTTGGAGAAGTAGGAGATGGGCAAAGTTCATCTCTGCATCACCTGGAAATTTTAGGGATCACAGCATCCCCTAAAAAAGCAACACCTGCAGCCATAAGGAGGCTGAGAGTCCAGGCAGCTTTCTGCAAATCAGGAGCCAACCCCAAGGTTTTGCCAGGAATAGGCAGCAGCCAAATCCTCCCTGAGCTCCTGTGCAGCGTGCAGGGGCACAGGTTGTTTTTAGCCACCTTTTGGGGCAGATGCTGCCAGAAATGAGGGGTTTTGCCCACAGAAAGGTCACAGATGTGATCCCAGCTCTCTCCTGCTGGGAAGCTCCTGGCTCTGAGCTGTGGCTCCAAACCCGGCTGCATCTGCAGCTCCACGTTTGCAGACACTGTCTGTGTCTATAATTAATTAATGTTTGCACAGAGCTTTTAAGATAAAGTGGCACATAAGTACCAACTATCATTATTATTAGGCCCATCGTGATTCAAAGCCATCAAAAGGCAGGAAATTGGGGGTTTAAGAGCCTGGCAGCCTGGTCACAGCAGCACTGCTGCAACTCAGGGCTTTGTGCTCGGGGTTTTACTCAGCAGAGTGAGTTAAGTCACAAACGTCAGCTGGAGATTTGCAGACTGAGCCCAGAATTTACTGACTTTTGTGTCTTGAGGAGAGAAATCTCTGATGAAAGGGGCCTTCGTCAGAGAGTCAGGAAATAAAAATCTCCTTAATGCATTAATCCAAGGGACCTTCAAGGCCCCTTCCCAGGCAGCTGGGACCTGTCACCCCCTCCATGGTCTGCCACCAAGGCAGGGGTTTGTCCCCTCCGCGTTACCATTATCAGCACTGAAAATCGAATACAAAAGTCCTAATTTCAGCTGAGTTCATTTTAAATGTCAGCCTCTAAGAATTGGGGAGGACTAATTAGGAAGGGGGAACTGGGATGTTGGGAGCTTTCATTTCACTCAGTGCAGCCAACCCTGAAGGGGATCCAGAGCTCGTAATTAGTGACACGCCTTTAATTGACTCCAGATTTGAGTCACTAACCCTGACAAAGGCATGTTTATGCCAGGCCCATGTGTCCTGGGGTGAGAGGCCAACTGGGGGTTCAGTGGGTGATGAACAAACCAAGCACTGGTTTCACTGGGGTGCAAGAGGGGCTGGAGGCTGAGCCCCCACTGGAGAAAGAAACAGCAAAGGAGTGTCAGAAATGCTCTTAACTGCTCTTGCACTCAATCTATCTGAGTTCTGTACCAAAAAAGGAGAGAAATAAAGGAGAGAGACACAGAGAAGGGAGGGCAGAGAGGGCAGAGGCTGCTGCCTCCTTCCCCCAGGCCAAGGCTGGCATGCAGGTGCTGTGATCTCTGCCAAGTCCCCACCTCGTGCCTCACCTGCTGCTCTCCACCTGGTCACCGGTAGAAAGAGAATAATTTATTCCTTTTGCTTCCAGGTCTGCTTTTATCCTGTTTCAAACCTTTTTCTTTTGTGCAGGATGCTGGATCAGCACGGGCTTGGGGACATCTCCCCTCCCTGTCTACAAATGGCAGATCTGGAGCTCAAACAGCCACAACCAAGTGCTGCCAACAACCCCTGGAGCCCCTTCCTCCATCTGTCCCAAAACTCAGGGTGTTTTCAGCCTCATAAACTCTGTTTTTCAGCCCCATAAATCCTGTTCTGTCTCTCCAGTACCAGCATCCATGCAGGATCACAAACATCCCAAAGGTTTGGACACGGTGAGGAACCTTCCCATATCCTCCCATCCTGTAGGATCCTGGAGAAATGAGCAGTTGATGGTTCTCATAACCCAGCAGGTGAGGTCCTCTGGATTCTGAGCACACACCAGTGGGCAGTGGGACTGAGAAGGGAAATTCAGGTGCTGGTGGGTCCTGGGGATCCTTCCCTGTTTCGGTTTTTCTTTCACCAAACACATTTTAGAAGGTGATCCAAAAAGTTCTTGGGTTTCTGGAGGTTGTGGGATTCTGTGACACCGAGCTCCTTGGGGGATCCAAAGCCCTTGTGGAGTCGTGTGATCTCAAAAGCAGCCAGAGCCCTTCACCCCAGCTGTGCATCCCAAGAGCTTTGCTGGATTGTTCCCAAAGCCTGTGCTCCTCTTCAAAGCACTCCCAGGAATGGAGGGATCAGCTCTTGAAGTGTCCACTAGTTAACTTCTCCCCTGTTAAAAAAGCCACCACAGTGACTCGGATAATTTGAATTTCCCTGTTCATTATTTTAACCTCGCTGTGACACATTTTAACCCCTCTGTGACTGAGTTCTCTCAGTGCAGGTGCCTGCTGGGCCCTGGAAATGCTCCACAGAGCCCACCCAGGACTGGGGGTCTGCAGTGGGGTCCCCCCTCACCCTCAGGGCGAGGCTGAAGGCTGCATCCTGCCTCCACACCCTCCCATCCCACCTTCCAGCAGCCAGGGTCAAGGACGTGGTTTGGGAAGCTGCCTGTGAAAACTCTTGTGAAATATCAATGCTATAATTTTATCTCCCCGCAGAACTGACAGGCATGTTTCAACAGTGCTATATTATCAATTATAAGCCTAACAGAGCATGTTCTCCCATCTGATTGTTGGAAAGATCACTTGTCAAGGGCTGCTAAAGACCACAGCTGTCTCCTTGCTACAGACAGCCCCGTGCAAAGCTCTGGTGGTACAATGCTTTCTCTTTTGCTGCCTTTCTTCCTTTTTTCCCTCTCTGCTCTAATAGAGGAGAACTGAATAAAGTGATTTCTATAGTGCCTTTACCCCGACAGTGTTTCTGCCAGCAAAGCCTCAGATCCTGGCAGTGCAGTGCCAACGTTAAATCAAACACTGCCGTGGGCACAGGGATGGCTCTGAAAGGAAGAGCTGAGACAGGACCCTCCCCTTCCTCCCAAAACAGGGGCTTTGCTGTTTTCACAGCAGTCTCCTACACAGGAGGCTGTACCCAGGGCCCTTTTGGGACCCCCATCCCAGTTTTGAAGCTGGAGCCCCATCCCTGTTTTGGAGCTGGAGCCCCATCCCTGTTTTGGATCTGGAGCTCCATCCCTGTTCTGGAGATGGAGCCCCATTCCTTTTCTGGATCTGGAGCTCCATCCCTGTTCTGGAGCTGGAGCCCCATCCCAGTTCTGGAGGTGGAGCCCCATACATGTTCTGCATCTGGAGCCCCATCCCTGTTCTGGAGCTGGAGCCCCATCCCTGTTTTGTTGTTTTGTCTCAGGGGCTCATCCCTGGGACATCCCCTCTCCCTCCCAGCCCTGAACTGATCCTCTCACAGCACAGCCCATGGGTGTCCCTCAGAGATGAGCAGTGACAACGTTTCCCACCACATTTTGTGCTCTGGGGTGTCACCATCCATGAGGACACGCTGCCAATTAGAGCTACTTACAGGCAGGGCAATGCCAATTATAACCGCTTACAAACAGGATGGGGAGATTTCTAATTATTAAAAAGCTTTAGCTCCTTAAAAAGCTACAAGAAGACAGTGAGAAAGAAAAGACTTAATCAGTTTTGCTTTGGAGTTGCCTCAAATTTGTAATTCAATCAAACCTCCCATAGCAGGAAGGATGTCTTTCTGATATTCACAGGAGCTTTCCAGGGGCTATAATCTCTGAGAGATTTATTCATACTTTCTGCATTAGCTTAAGACTGTTTTGGAAGAAACATCTCTCCCTCCCTCCCATCAGCAGAGCTCGAGAGAAGCCATTAATATTAAAACAATTCAATTACTGTTACTTGGGGAGAACACGGGGCCTGGGGAAGGGTTGCTCGTGCCAGGCCAGCCCCCTCCTCTGTCCCAATTCCCCTGCTCCTTGTTCTCAAAGAGTTTCCTGAAAAATGGAACAGAGCTCCTGAATGCTGAGAGGAGAGAGCCCAGCCCCTCTCTGACACACAGCTCAGGGGGTGGCACTGCTGTTTGTGAGCCCTGGGGACACCTCAGGTGACACCGAGGCTTCCCAGCACTGATTTGGGCCTCCCAGCCCATGCTCTTCCTCCTGCTGCATCAGTCCCAAAATGTATGAATAATCCCAAAATCCCATTCAGGTTTGGGTTGGAAGGGACCTTAGAGCTCATCCCGTTGTACCTTGCACTGTCCCAGGTGACCCCAGGCCCTGTCCAGCCTGGACAGGCAGCACCCCAGCATTCCAGGGTTGTCTGCACAGTGCTTGAGGTGCTTGAAAAACCCAGTCCTGACATTTTCTGTTTCCAAACCCCCTTGTGCCCGTGGGGAGGATGAGTCCAGCCCCTCGGCCACCAGGAACACCTGGCAGGAAGCAGCTGGACTAAGGCTGGGATGAGGAGGAGGAGAAGACTTAGTGGGGAGAAGGATAGGGAGTACTTTACACTTCAAAAGGCACATCATCTCCTTGCTTCACAAGATCACAAGGAAGAAGGAATAGCAAGGCTAGAGGATAGATTAACCTTCCTTCTCCCTGCTGCTTCCTTGTTCTATCCAATCCATCCTTCATGCACCAGCTAATTAAACATGAAACAAGGAGAGGGGGTGCTGAGCCTCATCAGCTCAGCTCCACGTGCAGCACTGCTGCTCCTCCAGCCTTGCAGCAGGGAATGCTCTGCTGCAGGAGCTGCTGCAGGGGAGCCACAGCTTGGGGAGGAGCAGAGGGGACATCCCTGCTGGGACATTCCTGCTGGGATACACCTGGGACACACCTGGGACACACCTGGGACATCTCTGCCTGGGACACACCTGGAACATCTCTGCTGGGACATCCTGCCTGGGACACACCTGGGACACACCTGGGACATCCCTGCTTGGACATCTCTGGCTGGGACACATCTGCGACACACCTGGGACTTCCCTGCCTGGGACATCCTTGCTGGGACACACCTGGGACACACCTGGGACACACCTGGAACATCCCTGCCCTGGGACACACCTGAGACATTCCTGCCTGGGATACACCTGGGACATCTCTGCCTGGGACATCCCTGCTGGGACATCCCTGCCTGGGACACACCTGGGACACACCTGGGACATCCCTGCCTGGGACATCCCTGCTGGAACATCCCCCGCAGGATCACCCTCACAGGCAGCCTGCCCATTCCTAACCCCTCTGCTGTGCTTTCCTGTCACAGACTCACAGAATCCCAGCATGGTTCGGGTTGAGAAGGTCCTCAAGGATTTTCCAGCTTCAGCCACTGCAATGGGCAGGGACATCTTGCATCGTTCCAGGTGGCTCCAAGCCCCATCCAGTCTGGCCTTGGACACATCCAGGAGCAGCCACAGCTTCTGGGAATTCTATCCCAGCCCCTCCCCATCCTCACAGGGAACAATTCCTTCCCAAAATCCTGTCTAACCCTTCATTGAAGGCAACCCCCTTGTCCTGTCACCCCGGGCCCTTTCACGCCGCAGAGCTGACAATCCCTCCCGTTGCTGCTGTGATTTCTGCCTGTAAGAACACAGCCTGAGCAGTGGAATGAAACCCCACTGCTCCTGATTTCCAGCAGTACAGGAGATGGATGCTGAGCTGCCTCTGGAGAAGAGGATCCTCACAACCTGAGCCGGTCCCAGCGGGGTCTCTGCTGCACGACAGGGTTTGTTCTCAGCAAGATAAACCGGACACACGACCCTGCATGGCCAGGGGGAAAAGCTTTGAGGAGGGAGGGCAGCTCAGACACGACCCCTCTGCAGTCAGGGGATGTCCACCACCGCTGATTTTGTTCATGAGTTCACTCCTTGGAAATGGAGCCTCCAGCTCCACACAGCTCCCGGCTCTGCTGATGAAGGAGTCAGGACTGGCACAGAATCCAGCTGATGGCAGAGAATAGGGATCAGATTTTGCAGTGGAAAGGAATCAGACACTCAGCTGTCACACTCATCTGTGCATCTCTATTCATAAATCCAGAGTGGTGACATCCACAGCCCTCGCTATCAACATCCACACACGAAAACGAGAGAGGACTTTGAGAGGGAAATAACATCGTGTGATGAGATTGTTTTATCTCCCTCCCCGGCTCTCAGGGACAGCAGTCTGAGCGCTGGAGATGAGCAGAGCAACAGCCAGAAGAGGGGAGGAAGGCACCAACACGGGGGCCTCTCTTTTCCCTGAGGATGCTGTTATTTTTCCAGCTTGCCAGTTCCAGTGAGTGCCTGCTGCATGTGTGTGCACAGGCCAGCACTCTGCCCGGGAGGAAACGTGCTCTGGAATCATCCAGCATCCACAAACCCACACAGCCAGCCTGGGGCTGCCCCAAACAGAGCTTGGGATGGGCGCAGGTGGGATCTTAGTGCAGAAACACAGAATCACAGGATGATTACATGCATGTGCTTTTATTGAAGAGCTCTGGGAATCAGGGGTACAAACCCAAATCTGACTCCACATGGATTCCTGAGGGACAGGTTTTATACCCTTTTCATTATGTAATATATAATAATTATTAAACCCATATTGTTCTATTCTATACATTGATCTTATCCGAACATGGATTCTTGTGATTTCCATCAGGTCCCCAAATATCCTTTCTCGTGATTCTTGGGTTCAGCCCCAATGCTTTAGGATTTTAGGTACAATCAGTCAATGATCATGTCTGGATTCAGCCCCTCCTTTGGGTTTAGATCCTTCAGGACTCAGGTGCAATCAGCCAATGGTCAAGTTTGGGTTCAGCCCCAATACTTTAAGGTTTTGGTTCTTGTTACCATTACATTGCTTCTCATGATTCTTATTATGATCAAACAACAATATATTCAATTTTGCAAACAACTATTACATTTAACAATCATATTATTTATCACATGATGATCACACAGGTGCAGTTTCACATGATCCAATAAAGACAAAGCTCAATGTTTGTTCCCAGGGCCTGGTTCCCTTTCCAGCTCTACCAGACCCAACCTTTGTTCCACCCCCAAATCCGTTTTTCACAATTCCCATGATTTTAGGAACATTTTTAACCCTGTGCTATCAGTTTCACATAATCCGATAAAGACAAAGCTCAACATTCAACTCAACATTCACTCAGCTCAACATTCATTCCAGGGTCTGGTTCCCTTTCCCAGGCCTACCAGGCCCAACCTTTCTTTGCACCCCTGAATCTGTTGTACACAACTCCCATGATTTTAGAAACATTTTTAACCCTGTGCTATCAGGAAGAGGAGCTGGGAACCTCTCCCTGCCATGGGCATTGGTGTCTTGCTCCCATCAGGACACACTTGTCACCCTCCCAGGTGAGCCCTGGCATTGTGCATGCCACAGGGATGGGAAAAGAGAAACAGCAAAACCAGCTCCAGGCATGGGGAAGGGCCAGGACCTAATTTACTGCCAGGTACCACACACTGTGTGACTGAGAGTTTCTATTTTTAACAGAATTATGGGCCCATTCTGTTCCCTTCTCTGCTGTCACCTCACCAAGAGAGTTATTACAGCAAATTCTCAACATCTACCACCGGGATGAGGTGGCCAGGGAGGCTCCTGGGGATGCCCTGCAGCCCACAAACCTGACCTCCCACCTCTGTGACTCAGAAAAGGGGAATAAAGAGACTTTGCAGAGTGGGGTGAGACCTTCAGGAGAGTGGCAGATTTCTTTAGAACTGTGTGGAGCACAGAGTGTTCTTATCAGAGAACACAACTGGCTGTTCCCCACGTGCACGCCGTGCTTGGCAGCTCTGCAGAAAGGAGCCACCCCTGCCACTCCACATTTGGTTGCTTGTAAGAAAAGCAGGAAGTTTGTTTTTATTTTCTATTGCTGCCACCCAGCCCATTTTCTCCAGTTCCAAGCCTTGCTCTCCCTCCCTCAAACATCAAAAATATCCTTGCTAAGAGTTTCCAGCTTTTGTCTGCTCTATCAGAACAATCAGATTTGCACTTATTTTTTTGTGTGTGTGCTAAAAATGTGTTTACCTTGCTATAATCCTGAGCGGGACATTCTGAGGACCATCTAGATGTGAGGATTACATACACCAAGCCAGACCACACGTCTGAGGCTGAGCCTGGTTGTGCCCAGAGCAGCAGGGCTGGCAGCTGATCCAGGGGTGGAAATGCCTTTCCAGGTCTGCTCTCACCTGCCTGTGGCAACCTGGCTCCTCAGAGAGGGCTCTTTATTCCCAAGCTTTGCCAGCACCGAGGTTTGGGTACTGCAAGGCAGCACGGTGACCTCGGAAAAGACAACAGCAATGATTTGACTGGAATGGAATCAAGGGACTGAGCTGCATTAACAACAGGAAATTGCTCAGAGAAAGAGCTGCAATAACAGTTCTGCTGTCCCATGGCAACTGGGGATTAAGTGTGCGTGGAGATAGGGGATAAACATGCAGATCTGATCTGAAAAGCAGAAATTTACCTAAAAACAGTTTCACTCTCTTCAATCCTCCCTTATCTGCGCTGTTTTTCTGCTCTTATCTCCAAGGGGATGCTGATTCCACACAGGAAGGATTCACCAAGGAGGAAGGGCAGCTCCAGCTTATCCAGCATCTCCTTTCTGCCCCAGAGGTGCAGCACATCTGGAAAGGAGAGAAAAGCATTTTGTACCTTCCCGGCAAGTTCAAGCTCCCTCCCTGACCTTGTGACCCAAGGGACTGGAGCGTATCCCCAACCACAGAAAGCAAACTCCACAATTGCAGCCAATGACCTCCTGAAGAAGAGAAGCCCCAGATGAACCACAGGCCCAGCTGTACCCCTGAAAAATGGCACAAAATGTCAGCCCTGGATGTCTGCAAGGCTTCCTGAGTTCACAAAGTCCCCACGTTAAAACTTTGTCTTGAAAAGCCTGATATTGTTCTGAGGCTGATCTTGACCTTCATGGGCCTTGAAGGCAAATTCCCCCTGCTTGGTTCTGGCTGTCCAATGCAATTATCAGCCCATTCTAATGAACTCCACCCCATCAGAGAGGACATGTGAGGCTCCCCCTCCTCAGCCAGGTTCGGTGCAGGGGCTGCGAATGAAATTCAGCCTTTCCTTCACTTCAATTCCAGCTCTTTCTGCTCTTTCTGGTTGTGAAATCCTTTTTTAAACAATTGCCTGCCTAATTAGACAACTCTGGGACCATCCTGTGCTCTCAGGGCAGCAGCTAACAAAGAGTTCACTTTGCTTTTTCCACACCTCTGGTGGCTAAAGCCTCCCTGGACAAGGAACAAATCAAAATTATGGGCAGAGGGCTCTTGTTTCTGAAAGTCCTGGCTCCTGAGAGCTCTCCACTCCTTACTCACAGTGCTTCAGTCTTTGGTGAGGTTTCCTCTCCTTTTCCAAGTTACCAAGGCTGTGACCAGTTAAGAGCTCAAAAAGGGATCTCTCACATTTTAAACTTCTCTTGAGATGGGGATTTTTCAAAAACCAACTCTGGTCTACATTTGGAGATATAACTTGCCCCTTGCTGTCCTGTGATGTCCTGAAATGTCCAAGCATTGGTTCTTGGCTGGAAGGAAATAATTAATGAGATAATTGACGTGTTTGAGTGCAGTGACCACACTTCCCTGTGCACCTGTGCTGGTCACAATGAGGGACCTTGTTGGGGAGGATTAATCAGGAAAACCTTATAAATATGATTGCCTGGGAAAAGATTCTGAGAATATGGAAACTATAAGCGAGATTGAAATGAAAGCCTTAGTCACTAAATAACTAGAAAACAATAGAATGGCTGCTGAAAGTGATCCCCTCTTGAGTGAACAATTCTCTCTTGATTGAACAATTCCCTCTGCTTGCAGACAGCTCCAAGGGTCAGAGCAGACCCTGCTGGCTTGGCAGGAGGGTCCAGAGAGGAGTTTTTAGGGTTTAAAGTGTAACACAGCATGGGAAGGTAATGATTCTTACAGGCTGTGTGTAAATGCTGTAGTATTTGTATCTTGTGTTAGATTGGTTAGTGGAAATTAGAATATTCAACACAGAAGAAGATTTATGGTGTTGTAATGGGAACGTCGCTCTCTGAGCTCTTTTCTCTTACCACCCTCTTCCCTCTTTCTCTCACTCCTTGCTCTATTACTCCTTACCCTCTCTCTGCCCTGCTCTGAGCTGTGCTGGCAGCCCCAGGCTGGGCCCTTTGCAATAAACCACAAGTCCCAGACCTGGCTTTAGAGATCTCTCCTCTGTCCCAACCATCCCATCACCATCACTCTTACAGGACCTCATGAAAGCAGAGAGCTTGGGTGGGACCAGCAGTGAAAAACAGGCTGGGCTGAGCAAAACCAGCCCCCAAATCCTGCACCTCGTGCTGAGGAATGATGTCTGAGTGAGCCCCGTGGCAGCCACGTCTCCATTTCACTCCCTGCATCTCCATCCAGCCCAATTCTCCTGGACAGCGTGGAGAGATGAGCAATTAGAGCCCTAATCAATAACAGCCAGAGCCCTCCCTGCTCCGAGCTCCTTAACTGACATCCCAGCATCAGGGGAAGGTCAGGCTGGGGCTGCCAGAGCAAAAGGGAGAAAAATTCCCAGTGCAAAGTGCAAACAAATCCCAGAGCAGGAGGTTCTGCTTCACACCAGGTTTTGTTCAATGCCAGCAGAGAGGGGACGGATACAGGTTGGGATAAACCCAGCTGGCCAGATGTGCTCTGCGCCAATGCCCTGCCCCCCGTGGATCCCCACAAACCCCATTTTGTGGCATTTTCTGGGAATGTTTCCATGTTCCACAAACTGCACCTCCTGCCACGGGGCTGCAGCCTTGGCCTTGTGGAAGCCCAGGGTGTCTGAGGAAGCAGCTGCAGCCACAGCTGGCCACATGTGGCCCCATCAGAGCCTCCCTCAGGGCCAGGCACCCCCTGACCCCTCCTGGCCACCACTGCAGAGGGATCACATCACATCCTCTCCAACACCCACCTGGTCGGACAGCATTCAGGCTCCTTTCCCCAGCTGCTGAAATTGGGAAATGCTCCAGACAGGACTGGGTCTGAGCTGCTTTCCTCTCCCCAGTCACTGGGGATTCCCAGCCAAGCCACCTCTCCCACATCCAAATGCTCCTCTGCTCCTCCCAGCCTCAGATAATCCTGATGAATTTTCTGAAATAGTCCTTATGAAACTGAAAACAAGCCTGGAAGGTTTTGTCTCTGAGGTAATTTGCTAAATAGTCCATAAATGTCTAATTTAACAGGAGCCATCCTACCTTGAAATCACTACCTGGAGAGTTCAGAAGCATATTTCCTTTTTGTGATGGAAGGGATAGAAAAAGAAATTCAGCAACCCCCTAAAACTGATGACTTTGTTTAAATTCCTTCCAGAATTGTGGTTTGATACCAAGAGACCCAGGCCTGATACCAGGACATCTTTTTTCCAGGAAGATGACAATTTAATTGAGCCAGCATTCTCCATGCAGAAAAAAAGGGCACAGGGATATGTGAACTGACACGAGGAGTGTTTCTGTAAAACACTCACATGCTCAGTCCTGAGCGTGTGCCCAGCCCTGCTCCTGCTCCACGTGTCAGGAATGCCATGCCAGCCTGAAAGCCAAGTGCAGCTTCACAGAAACGAGCAACAGGGCAGAGCCCATCCCTCACAGACTGCCTGAAAGTGAGGCCAGCTCGTCCTAGGTGAGGATCCATCCTAAGATTTCCTTAAATTGAGCTGTATCCTCACCCCTGAGCTCCTGCTCCTCCCAGCAGCAGCAAGGTGGAGGTGCCAAATTCACCAGAGATCTCCTGCTTTGCCCTTTGCTCCTGTCCAAATGTCCCATCCCAAGTAGCAAAGGTGACATTAAGCCTGGCTGTGCTGGAATCTCGAGGCAGCTCTGAGTGAGGCTGAGTCAGATGTGTCACTCCTGTCACTCCAGAATCCATCTAGGACAGAAATAGGCAGAGATTAGTGGCAGATAGGAAAAAAAAATCTTAATATATCCTCTTGCAAAAGGGAGGGTCTGTGAGACAGAGCAGCAGCAGCAGCCCCTGGGTAAAATCAAATTTTGCACAGCCAAGAGGCTCCATGGGTTGAGCACAGCTGGAAGAGGAACCTCAGGAGCTGAGTGCAGAAAACCTCTCAGGATGGGGGTGATGGGGTCACTCCCAGAGGTGCTGACAGCAGCATGAGGAGGGTTGGTGTGCTGGGGTCAGGAACCCCAGGGCACTGTGATGCTGAGTGTGGGACGTGGGGACCTCGACACGAAGTGCTGGTTCCTTCACCCAGGCTGCAAACACAGCCTGAGGCACTGAGGGGGGTTTAAACAGAATGTGGGAGCACCACGAGGTCAATCCATGTCCTGTTGTGGTCACACAGTGAGGTGTTGGCAGAATGGGAAAACAACAAATTCATAAATCATAAAATCCCAGAATGGTTTGGGTTGAAGGGGTGTTAAAGCTCATCCCATCCTCTGCCATGGACTTTACACTTTCCTCTGGATCATCCAGCCTGGCCTTGATGTCTGGATTTCCCAAATCCATAAACCACAATCCTAGC
>VRYO01001760.1:2632789-2654330 GCA_009812075.1 Sialia sialis | reverse complement strand
AGGAGATATCTCCTGCAGATCAGGATCACTGCCCCAGCTGGTTTAACAGCTGGTGATAGAATGGATACTTTTGATCACATCCTGTATTGTAACCCAAGACACAGCTAAAGGGCACCACAAACCCTGCCTGTCCCCAGCTCTTCCCCTCCTGCAACACTTCCCTTTCCAAGAGGAGAGATCATTGATCGCTGAGCTTGCTCTACAGGCTGGCATGATTTATTTAAGCATTTGCCAATAAACACCAGGGTGGGAGGCTGTTTTTCCAGCATTCCCACAGCGGAGCACTAGAGGAAACAATAACCAGCCCCTTGATTGTTACTGTGGGACTTCTCCTGCCAATTACACTGAGTTACAAGTTTCAGTTATGGGATATAAAATAATTAACTTCATAAGGTCCAAGAAGAATTGCTTGCTCTCTATGAAGGATCTTCTTCCTCTGTTTTTTATGCCAACACAATGTAAAATAACTGGAGTTTTTAAAAAAAAACACTCTGCAGACTTCACAGAAATCAGTATTTCATCACTTCTGCTGCTCACCACGATTTTCATAACAAAAACAGGTTGTCAGGGTCATAAACCCCAGGTGAACATTCCTTTCCTGCCCACATTCCCGTGGCAGGAACAGGACTTCCAGCCAGAAAAGCAATGCATGAAAACAAAGTGCATTTAGCAACAGCTCTGGGAGACTTGTCATATAAGTTTGAGCTTAATGAAAATAAAAATCAAATTAAGGATCCTGTAAAGTCTTCCTTGGGATTTTTCAAGTGATGAGTTTTAATTAAAAGTAAGGCAGGAAAAAGGAAGGACTAAGAGGAATAACCCAGAACTGCATTCAGGACAGAGAGGAAAATTGAAGAGCGGAGAGCTCTGGTGGGGAAGGATTTTTTCAGGGATGGTTTCACCTGGTCAGAGCTGGATCTCTGCAGGCTGGAGGAGCCTCCTCCTGCCCCTCTGCTTTAACTGGGATGGAAAGGGAGTGAGGGCTGGGACACAACAAAGCGCTGGGGATTATTGATTTGTGTAAAATCATGGAATGCTGGAGTGGTTTGGGTTGGAAAGGACCTTAAAGCTCATCTCATCCCACCCCAGCCACGGCAGGGACACTTCCACTGTCCCAGGCTGCTCCAGCCTGGCCTTGGGCACTTCCAGGGATCCAGGGACAACCACAGCTGCTCTGGGAATTCCATCCCATCCTCTACCCACCCTAAATTTCTCCCTAATCTCTCACTTAAACTTCCCCTCTCTCAGTTTGACTCAGATCCACATACATTTATTGACTCCTTTCAGCCCTAATAAATATCTGAGATGTGTAGCTGAAGGTTCACATTACATTTTTGGATCCAAACTAGGTCACATTTGCTTCCCAAGCCAAAAATAAGCTCTTATTCCAAAGGCACAGGATAAACAGAAGCCTTTCCATCATCATGGAGCATTCTTCAGGCTGATGTTCCTTTCAGAGCACAGACCCTCTCATGCATAAATGCCATGGTAGGACAAGGATTCAGGAGTGGCGGGTTAATGTAATAATGTTTTGCAAAATGAGAAAAATAATCAAATAAGCCCTCAAATGGAAATGCTGGCATTCACTCCCAACAGTGCAGTGTCAAAAAAAGGAGATTATAATTACTTCTAAGGCTCACAACAGCAAATGCAGCTTCCCACA
The DNA here is from genome assembly GCA_009812075.1 of Sialia sialis. NCBI lineage: Eukaryota > Metazoa > Chordata > Aves > Passeriformes > Turdidae > Sialia > Sialia sialis. Next base: position 2,652,667 of record VRYO01001760.1, on the reverse strand, counting down.
GGAGTTTTAGCTCCATAAATTAAAAAATATCCTCATTTACAGGTATTGGCTCCATTAAGCCCTGTGGAAATCCTGCACATTTTAAAGCCCATAATCCCCCCTCCCAGCACTGGGGGGTGTCCCCAACTGAGAAGCAGCAAAATCTCTGTGCCCAGGTGCAATTCCCTCACCTGAGCAGCAATCACAGCTGCCTGTGGCTCAGAATTGTGAGCTGCAGGATCTCAAAGCACATCTCAGCCCTTCCAGAACACAGGGTGATAATCCCTGCTGCAGCACCCACAGGCCTGACTGAAAATGAGAGAAAATCCTGAATTATAATCCCTGCTGCAGCACCCACAGGCCTGACTGTACATGAGAGGAAAACCTGAATTATAATCCCTCCTGCAGCACCCACAGCCCTACTAAACATGAGAGGAAATCCTGAATTATAATCCTTCCTGCAGCACCCACAAGCCTGACTGAAAATGAGAGAAAATCCTGAATTATAATCTCTCCTGCAGCACCCACAGGCCTGACTGTACATGAGAGGAAATCCTGAATTATAATCCCCCCTGTAGCACCCACAGACCTGACTGAAAATGAGAGGAAAATCTGAATTATAATCCCTCCTGCAGCACCCACAGACCTGACTGAAAATGAGAGGAAATCCTGAATTATCGTCCCTCCTGCAGCACCCACAGGCCTGACTGAAAATGAGAGGAAAATCTGAATTATAATCCCTCCTGCAGCACCCACAGGCCTGACTAAACGTGAATTTCCAGGGATAGGGCCTGGGCTCAGCTCAGGGTTGGTTTTACTCCTAAATGAGACTCAAAGTCTTTTTTTCTTTTTTTAAATTCCTGTTTTGCAACCCAAGGTGAAGGATTCCACCCTGCCCCTTCATCCCCAGGGTATTTTCTGGCAGCTGGACATAACTCAGGAATCTCATGGGATTGCTGCTCCTCTGCTTTGGCTCTGAGAAAAAGCTGATGGGTTCAGAATCTTTTCAGACAAAACTCCTTCAGATCAGAGACCAGTTTTGTTATTGAGGCTCCCCAGAAACTCCTCACATTCTGCAGCTGCCCCCAAATTGGCAATGCCCTTTTAAAAAACCCAGTTTTATCATTAGCCTTTAAGATCAGAATTAAAGATGTAGAATTAAATAAAACCCACAGCAAAACAGAAACATCTCTCTGTTCCTTGCTTTTTGTTGACCCTCTTGACCTCGAGCCTCCCTGACTTGAGGAGGATTTTGCAGGTAATTGTGCAGCTTCTCTATTTTGCCTCAGCACCAATAAATATATTTACAAGTGGTTTTTTTGCTCTATTGAATCACCATGCCCAGGGTGTGTTTCCAGGACCTGACTCCCCCCTGGGATTTTGGGAAGGGGCTGGCTGTGCTCTCTTATTTAACCAGCCAACCTTACCCTGCTCTTTCATTTGCAAACCCACAGAGGCGTGTGAAGAGTTTGAGTCATCTCTGAGTCAGCTCCTCTCAGCACACCAAACCCTGGAGCAGCTGCAGAAAGGGAATTTTTCTGGGTGATGGAGAAGAAACCATCCTGGCACCAAGGGCTAAGGCTCCAGGCACGGTGAGTCCTTGCAGAGGTCACTTCATTTCAAGGGGGAGTGAATCCTCCATCAGCACTGGGAAGGTGAAAAGAAGGGAAATTATGGATTTTTCCTCACTACAAACCTTAAGTAAGAGCCAGCATCCCTCAGCCTCCCCCTCTGGATGGTGTCAGGCACTGATGGAGAAGTAGTGGGATCCCTCCTGTGCTGCAAAAAACATCACAGATATCTCAGAAACAGAGAAGGGTTTGGGCTGAGAGGGATTTAAAGATTTTTAAAGATTTTAAAAGATTTAAAAAAAAATTAAAGATTGTTCCAAACCCCCAGCATGGGGGGTGATTTGGTCTTAGTGTGATCAGAAAGGCTGTGAGAGCAGGGTGGGTGCTCATGGTGGAGCAGGACAGACCCCCAAGTTTTTGGGATAAAAACCTCTCAGGGCTGGCTCCAGGTGGAGTGAATGAGGGAGCAGAAGGGTCTCTTGGAACTGGGAACCAGTGCTGGAGAGGCACTGGAGCCAAGAGCCCAGCACAGGCCTGGCTCCTGGCACTGATTTCCCATGGAAAGCTCTCAGCCCTGATTGCAGCAGGTGTCAGAACAAAACCCCTTCAATTAGATCAAGAGAGGGAGGATGAGGAAATCAAGAGGAGCCATTTCATGGATCTGGCTCTGACAGATCCCAGCTCATCCCCCTGGGGGTTTGATTCCAGCTCAGTGTCCTTGTTCCTCCTGCTCTTCGCTGACACTCAGGGAATAACCAGATTGCATTTCCTCAGCTTTCCTCATTACTGCATCTCAGGATTTTAAGTCTTCAGGCATCTGATAAATAAAAATCCTGCATTCCCCACACAGCTCGGTGTTCTACACCCACCAAAAAGTGAAAATAATCATTTTCTGATATGAAAACAAAAGCATTATCAAATAGTGTTTTTCTAGATGCCTGCTCACACTCCACGGTAGGAAATTAATTCCAGAGAGAATCTTGCTGAACTCCAAGGCCTGACAAACTTTTCATCCTGTAATCATTTTTCAGAGGAAGGGAAAACAAAATACATAAAACAGACAAATGGAAATATCACTAATCCCATCATGGCTGCAGAGGAAAGGGTAATAAAGAGGGAGATGAAAGAGTGGAATTGTTCCACAGTGAATTTGTGAATTTTCAGATCAAGTTCTCTATCTCCTGAGCTTTCCAGACCACTGCCTCACCTGGGGGAAGGAGCCAAAGGTCTGCTCCCACTTCCAGGAGCTTTTACCATCCCTAAGAGTTTGTGCTGGAGGAACAGGACAGCTCAGAGTGGGGAGAAAAGCTGGAGCTGCCAGATTTTGGGGTTCAGACTCAAAGAGGGCAACTTTGGTTGGATATATGGAATAAATTGTTCCCTGTGAGGGTGGGCAGGGGCTGGGATAGAATTCCCAGAGAAGCTGGGATCCCTGGGAGTGTCCAAGGCCAGCCTGGAAAGGAACTGGAATAGTGAAAATTCTCTTTGCCCATGGAGGGGGATGGAATGGGATTAAAAGAGCTTTAAAGTTCCTTCCTAACCCAAACCATTGCTATGATTTCTATGTGATTCTATGATTTTATTTTTATTTTTTTTAAACTGTAACAGGTTTTTGCTAATACAGAATCCCAGAATCATTAAGGCTGGAGAAGGCCCCCATGATCAAGTTCAACCCTTAACCCAATCCCAGCACGCCCTCCAAACCACCTTGTGACATGAGGAAGCTTCCACAGAGGAAGAGAATCCCCAACTTTGGTGGCAATGGAAAAATTTCAGGAGCATTAAAATCCACAGCGAGCATCAGACACCCACACCCCATTTACACCATGCACAGCAGAGCTGACTTCAATCTGGCTTAACTGTGAGGAAAAGAATGAAATTCTCTGATGAACTGAGGTTCTTCAGAAGGAACAGAAACTCAATAAAGCCTCAATAAAGCATCAGTGACTCAGCTTCAGCCATGACCCACCATTCAGGCAGCCCTGCAACGAGCTGGGCCTTCTCCTCTTCCTCTCTGAAGTCTGAGCTGCACAGAAGTCACCCCCTCCTCCAAAAAAACCCAAAAACAACCCCCCAAAACTAAATTTACAATAGTCAGCACCCAGCCCTGTCAGCAAACTTCTCACATGCACCAATTCCAGCTCAGCCCCCCTCACTCTGTCACTCAGGTATCACCTGCAAGATCAACCAGACCTTTATCCAAGAGTTTGGCACCTTTCTTGCAGAAGGTTTCAAGGGATGTCACAGAGGAAAGCTGCTCTTAGTTTGATTTTTCTGTTTTAAGTCTCGCTTATTTAAGAATATTTGTCTCAGTGGTTAAACCCCCAATGTTTTACCTGTTGCAAGGGAGAAAACAGCAGCAACAAAAGCAGCTAAGAAAACCTCCCAGGGGTCCAAATGATTTATTCTCTCTTTGCTCCTTCAGACTCCTCTTCTATTAAAAAATGGGTGAAGTTTAGCCCTCTGAAAATTAATTGCTGACAACTTCCTGCTGTGCTGTGTCTCTCCAGAGGTTTTGCTGGCAACTGAGAGTTGGCTGCTCTGCACATCTGCACTAAACACTGCTGGCCATAAATCCCTCCTGCTCGCCCCTGCCACATGTGCCTCTCATCCCACACATTCCAAACGGGAGTGAGGGGAGGTGGGGGAGAGGGGAATTATTCAGGCAGGCTCTTGCCAGCCAGCCACAGAGCCCCAGACTGCCTGCAGCTAACGAGGAGGGCGAAGCAGACACAGCCAGAGCTTTATTGATGACTTGGGACAAGCAGCAGAAAGCCCAAACAATAAAATCTCTGGAATTGCTGCTTCATGCATGCAGGTTTAACCTCCTCCAGCTTTCCCCATCATTTCATTTCTCCCCCTCTTCCCCTTCAGGTATAAAGGAAAAAGCTGTTTTTGAGCAGAACTGAAAAGCCAGCAATGCCACCACCAAGGAAAACCTGTCAGATTCCAGGCTCAGAGAGCTCAGAACTCCTTTTGTTCTTTTGAATGGGGCAGGAAAAGAAGTAATGCATGAAAAATGGAACAAGGTGTCAGTATTTATATCCACAAAGCCAAGGCAAAGGAACAGCTCCTTGATAATGGCTTTCCTGCCACCAGCCTGGGAGCCCTCAAAGGGAGGGATAAAAGCAGGGCATGATCCGAGCTCAGCTCATGCAGAGGAAGAAACTCATCTAAGACCCATTATTTACCAAGCATGACCTTTGCTGGCTTGATGGGAGTCTCATGAGCTGGAGGTCTCAAGGTCTTTGGCACCTGGGAGGGGGAGCAGCAGCCACCACACACGTGGATTTTCAGCCACACCATCGCTAATGTTTCAATTTTCTCTCTGTTTAAGAGCAGATCCTTTTTCAGATGAGGAGAAATGAGCAGAAAAACATGAATGTAGCTCAGATTGACATTTTTGACTCGGCTGCTGGGAGTGATTTCGATTTCCTTGTCCCACCTGTGGCAGAGTTGCAATTCCAGGAGGGAATCACTGCCCAAAACTCAGTGCTCTCTTCCTCACCCAACACCTTAAAACCCTTTTTCAGTGGCTCAGGATCCACAGCTTGGTGCATTTGGGAGTGGAGGCCCAGAAAAGCATCACCCAGCCCTGCAGAGGAAAATCAGGGCTCCAAAATCTCCAGCACTGAGTTCATTTTTAGGATAAGATCTTGCTCTTCCTTGCAGAGAGCAGACGCAATGAGGACATCAGCCAGCAGGGAGGAAGGGTTGTTTAGTGTGCAAAAAGGAATAATGATATTAAAATGAGTGATGGGGAATTCAAGTGGAATATCAAGGGAAATATCCACCAGGGAGAATCATTGAGCTCTGCTGGTCTCTGATGTGGAAAACACTCCTTGGCATGGTGAAAGAATCAGCCCTGCCCTGCTCCAAAGATTGCTCCAAAAGCAGAATTTTTGGTCAAACCAAGAGCCAGGAACCCTCCCAGCCTGTGCCATCCCTGTTTCCAGGCCTGAGGAGACCAGGGGAGTCTGAATTTCCTCCTCCTGCTCCTTTTCCATGGAGAATTTTTGTTTTCTTTAAGGTGAACAGCTCCTGCCTTTCCTACCTGCAAACTCTGCAGTGTTTTCCAGCAAGAGGTGCCCCAGGAATATAAACCAGGCACATTTGTGCAGAAAGAATGACAGGATTAAGTTTTGTTTTATGTTTCCTTCCTCTCAGGTACTCTTGATGCCAAGAAGAGATGCAGATCCAGAAAGAGCAGAATATGACTGAACAATAAAACAACAATAGGTTGGATTGAACCATTTTAGGAACGAGAGCAAATTAAAAAAAAATTTAAAAATACAAATAGTTACAGCAGGAGCACATCCCAAGCAGCAGATGGTACAGTCTGTTTTACTAATTGGTTTTCAGACCCAGTTGTAGAAATTAGAAGTGATGAACAGCATTTCTCTGTCAGGATCCAAAAGTGTTTGGAACATTTTAACAGAGCTCAGTAATTGCAGGGGAATGTTCACAGAGGGATCTGAAGTCACTGTTTCACACCAGTTCAGTGTGGTTTTATTTCTTTAAGTGAGTAGTGATGATTTACCAAAATAATTGTTTGTGTTCTTTGGACCTACCTACTAGTTCAATCCTTTCCCATTGCAAGCACAGCTGAGCAAACATAAATTGACAGGTAACCAATTATTTAAGTTTCAGGTAACTATCTCAAGCTCAGTTTCTTTTAACTTTTAACTAAAATCCTAATTTCTCTAAGATTAGTGTTTCAGTGATAGGCCACATTCCTGCACATGAGAAGGAAAACAGAATCAGGAAATCATGGGATGGTTTGGGTTGGAAGGGAACGTATGGATCATCCATTTTCATCCCCTAACACAAGCAGGGACATCTTCCACTGTCCCAGGCTGCTCCAAGCCCTGCCCAGCCTGGCCTGGGATGGGGCAGCCACAGCTTTTTTGGGAAATCCACCCCAGCCCCTCACCACCCTCACAGGGAAGAATTTCTTCCCAATATCCCATTTGTGGGAACCCATTGCCCCTTGTCCTGTCACTCCAGTTCCCTGACGTGGAGTCAGAATTCATCTCATCCTGATTTTCAATTAGCATTTGTTTATTATCTCCTTATTTATTTATTCCATTCCTTTGTCCCCACACATTGCCCGAGCTCTCTGTCAGGTGTGGTCACACTTGGGAGGTCCACAGACCCCTCATCACCCACAGACGGACCCCAGTTCCTGAAATGTGGAACACAATCCCCAGCTCTCTGATCAGCTCATAGCAATTACAGCAATTTCATGCCTATAAGGCGCACCCTTTTTTGATTGAAACCCAGAAGTGCGCCTCATAATCCGATGCACCTTATATATGGACAAAGTTTGGAGATTTGCCAACCCGGAAGCGTGAGCAGCAAGAGCTGGGAGTGCCGGGGCCCGCGGCATGGGGAGGGCACCTGGGGCTGCGTTTAAAGGCTGCGCCGATCCATGAAAAATGTTTGAAAATTGAGCAGCTGCCAGTAAACCCCGTGATCGCACCATTCTGTTACTAATTCATCACTTTGTTGCATGAGAATCCTCGCTGCAAAAAAATGTGCAGCTTATTATCTGGTGCACCTAATAGTTTTGAAATTCCTGTAATCAATCTGTTTTGTAGAGCAGACACAACAGAACGTTGCTATTCCCATTTCTCTCTGGGCTCACAGATGGGCTGTGACTTCACAGGAGCATTATCAGCCCCAGACATCCATTATTCAGGGAGGCAGAGTTTATTCTCCCCAAATTCATGGCTGTGCCTGCAGTCACGACTTTGCAAAGGCAAGAGGAAGCAGAATTGTTCAGGACGATCTTTTCCCAGCCCAAATGTGCAGAGATGGAATCTGAGAATCATTAAAGTTGGAAAAAACCTCCAAGATCATCAAGTCCAACCTTTGAAAATCTTCAAAATCTGCATGGTTTTAGTGCCATTAAGAGAACTTTCTGCAGCCTTTCGTAAATTATCAGAACAGTATTTTTAGGGCAAAAATCTGCAATTTGACATAGAAATAATTTGTTTCCTTTTGTGTTGGAACAGGCAGTACAAAAAGAATTGTCTGACATTTACAAAGAAAGGCATTTAGGGTAAGTCAGAAACAAAGAATGGTTTTCCTTCCTGGTGGACTGTGAAACAGCCCTGCCATGAGGAGAAATGCTAAATTCAGAGATTCTCTGGGGAAATGGCACCTCCAGCATCCCCAGCCTCTCCAGGCTGCAAACTCCCCATGTCACAGCAGCTCCCGTGCTCAGGGAGGAATGGCCTTGGATCGCTGGGAAACCAGGAGCTTCAGGCAATCTATTCTATTTCAAGGAGGAGAAATTCTATGAGGAAAGAAAAATAATAGGAAAAATCAATGATTCTCACTCAAGACATGGTCACAAGTCATAAATCCCATTTTGCACCAGCACAGCTGGGCTCGGTCTCTGCTCCCTCCCACTCTCCCTGGCTGCAGGGCAGTTGAGCTCCTTGATTTCAAACATATTTTAAGGAAGACCAGACCAGGCTGCTGCCAGCATTCTGCACCCTGCTCTGGCTGGGATGAAGACGTGGAAAAGCAGAGAGCTCAGCGTTTTCACTTGCAGAGCTTTGGGCAGCAGGACCTGTAGCAGCAGCGCAGCCCTGGGGTGCTCTGGCTCAGTCTGGGACCATACCAGAGACAGAATCACAACCCTGAGAAGCCTGGAAATGCCCTCCAGGATCATCAAATCCAACTTTTGATCAAACTGTGCCCTCTTAACCACACTGTGAGCACTTGGGGACAGGCTGCCCTTCAGAGTCACAGCTCTCAGCATCCCCCACCAAGACTCTCATTCCCCACAGAGCATCCCCTGGCCCAGGAGCCACATCTGCCAAAATATTTCCACAGCCCTTCCAAGAGGCATTCACAAGCCTATCTGGCACAAACACACACCTGGAGCGATCTGTGTGGAAGCATTTCTTTTTGAACCCAGCAGGAGAGAACAGCTGTATTTCATAGGGTTTGGTTTGGGGCAGGGCAGGTCCCACATTCAGCAGTCATCTCAAATCCAGAACCCTGTGCCCAGCAGCCTTGCTGTCTTAGGTTACAATACAGGATGTGACCAAAACTTTGTGTTCTATCACCATCTGTTAAACCAGGTGGGGCAGTGAATCTGATCTCCAGGAGATATCTCCTGTTAATGGGCAGCTGTTAAACCAGCTGGGGCAGTGTTCTTTATCTTTTCACAGCCCATCCTCCCTCCAGGAGATCTCTCCTATTCATGGCTTTTAGTCCCAGTGCATGACTGATAAAATTCCATCATCCCATGATGAGATGCTCCAGCCAGGGGGAGGAGCCAAACATTTCCTACCTAGATAAAAAAATGATATTTGGAACATCAGAGCAGCCTTTTCTACTGGATCCCAGAGGAAAACCAGACCCTTCCACATCATCACTGGACCTTGGGAGGGAAACTGCACCTTGTCCAGGAGCACAGCCCTTCCAAGAGGCATTCATGAGACTCTCTGGCACAAACACACACCTGGTGCCGTTTGTGTGGAATCATTTCTTTTTAAACTCAGCAGGAGAGAACAGCTGTATTTTATAGGGTTTGGGCTTTATGGGGTGCAGTGAATTTCTTTAATTGCAGTGTGGCAAGAGCACAATTCTTCTCAGCTCCAAGGAAAGGCTGGAAAAGTGTCCAAGTGTCACAGGGCAAACTCCCCAGAGGGTGGGCAGAGCTGGAGACGTTACACACGTCCCTTCTTTTATTAAAAGCTCACAGTGAACAGGGATTTAATTCCATCTGCTCCTCCCAGTGCCCTCCCTGGAGTGCTCCTGTGCAGGTTAAGGTGACAGGCACAGCATGGCTGTGGCACCCAGCCAGGGTGCTGGGCTTGCTCCAACACTGAGCGACCTGAAAGGACCCAAATGTCACCTCTGGAGTTAAAAACTTCAACACTGCAGCTCTGGAGCAATAAAAGAGCAGATGGAAGCAGGAGATCAGAGCAGTTGTGCTGCAGAGAGCTGCTTCCAGGAGAAGTTACTCAGCACCTTTTGAGCATCTCATTGTGGCAGGAGAGCTGGAACAGAGCCCTGGGATCTCACAGTGAGTCAGGTTTATGGGATCACAGAGGGGCTCCTGCTCCAGCAGGGCCATCCCAGAGCTCAGGGCACAGCAGAGTGTGCAGAGGTCCTGGAATGTCCCCAGGGAGGCTCCACAGCCTCTGTGTCTCTGCCCCAGTGCCCCCAGGAAAGTTCAGCCTCCTGGGCAGGTGGAATTCCCTGGGATCAGTCCCTGCCCTGCTCTGGTGCCATTGCTGGGCCCTGGAGCAGAGCCTGGCACTGCTCTGAGCTTCCAGGGACACAGGGACACATAGACAGACAAATAGGGACACTCAGGAACCCAAAGGGACACAAAGAGACACCCAGGGACACATGGGAAACTCTGGGACACCCAAGAACACAAAGGGACACCCAGGGACACCCAGGCACACCCAGGGACACCCAGGTCCCCTCTCAGCATCTCCTCAGCCCCAGCTCCCTCAGCCTCTCCAGGAGCTACTCCAGTCCCTTCCTCATCCCACAGCCTCCCCTGGAGCTCCAGGTCTCTCGTGTCCTGAGGAGCCCAGGGCTGGACACAGCACCCCAAGGGGACAGCAGTGGCCAGGACATGGGACACTGCAGCTGGGATGGGAGGTGTTTGGGGATCATCCCCATGGATTTCAGCCCCAGCACTGCCAGTGTCCCACTGCCTTCAGTCTTGCAGCAAACTCTGCTCACCCCAAGGCAGCTCCTCACTGACCCTTCCAACACCCAGCACAAAAACCCCCAAAACAAAAACCCCCAAAGCACCCCCTGCCCCATCCCTGGAGAGGCGAGCAGGGCTATTTACAGAACACCTGATTGCATCTCTCTTTGTGCCCCCCCTTTCCCATTACCTCACGTCTAGGGCTTGATTTCAATCACAGCCCTATTTTCACATAAAGCCCCAGCTATTTTTAGGGTAAGTAAGTAAATGGCTCATAAATAGCTCCTTGATTCCTACCAGTTCATGTTGCTCTTACATGTGCTACTTCTCTCCTCTGAAACTTTTGTCCCTCCCTGATGACAACGTGTCACAGGGAGCTGTGCCCTTAAGTGTTTTCTAATAAGGGAAGGCAGGGAGGGAGAGGAACCAGGTTCCTGTAATTGCCTCAGCAAACAGCCCAACATGCACTTAGACACGAGGATTAGGGTGCCTGGGTGACAACTTAATTTCACACAGCTCATGATTAGACCTGGGTAGGAAAATTGATTTCTCTCCCCACGCTGCCCACATTCCAGTTTGGAACAAGCCACCCAAACTTTTCACACAGGATAAATTGATAGAGGGAAATTAATTTCAATTGACACAGCTTGGGTTTTCTTCAGCTAATCAAAGGCAGGCTCCTAGCGAAAGCAGTGTGTAAACAGCAGAGGGAAAATACAACTGCTGTCCTCTCTGATGCTGCCCATCTGGCTGGGTTTGCCACACTGCTCAGCCTGGAGGAGGAGGATGTTCTGCTCCATGAAAAGGTGTGCAAAGATCTGCTGCAGGGCTCTGGGTGGAGAGCAGGGCTGAGAGAGGGAAGGAGCTGGGTGGTTCCTGCTGGTAGCCCCCAAAAATGTGGATCAAAGTCACAAACCCACCCTGGGTCCAAGAAAATCAGGGTGAGGGTTGGCTGGGAATGGGAATATTTGACATTGCACAAGTTTCCAGCTGGGAAACAGGGAGAAGCTCCTTTCCCTGCCAGTCTGCAGGGAACACTGCCCTGGCAGACATGTGGTACTTGGGGACACTTCTGCCACTCCAGGCTGGGCCATTTTAACCTCTCCCAGCTGAGCATCTCCCACAACATCCATCCCAACCACCTAGATGCAGCAGCAAGTCCCTAACCCTGTACCAGAGTTCTGTGGCCCATTGTTTGTTTTAGGTCAATTTTCTTTAAAGAAGCCCAGCTTGACTCCCTAAACAGTGTGAGAGCGGCCTCCCCTAACCCTGAGAGTTAAAAAAAAAACTTTAAACACTGAAAAATACAGTAAGCAGCAGCCAGACCAGGAGAAGGAACTTGTTCCTAATGGTGACAGCAATAAACCTGCAGCACGATTTGCTGCTCTGTGCCACGCGTTTGTTTGGAGTTAATCTTATTTGCTTTTGGAGGGTTTCTCAGGTTTTCAATAAGCAGAACATGAAAGCAGTGACAGGTTCAGCAGGTGCCTCGTTCCAGCAGGGAAATCCTGCTCTGGCAGTGAAGTGCTCAAAGCACAAAGAATATTCTGTGCAAATTCTCCAGCACAGGCTGTTCCCATGTTTCCTTGTGCTTCCTTTCCTAGGGGAGGGTCCCTGGGGGTCAACCCAGCTCTGTTTTGAGGGCTGAGCAATCCCCAGTGGCCCAGGACCCCTCAGCTGCCTCAGGGCTCCCCAAAACACAGAGACAGCATTTCACAAGTTGTGTCTGTGCACAGTGGGGGAAAAAAAAACAGCTCAGGGCCATGGAGTCTCCAGAAACATTTCTGGGACTGCAGGAAGTACAGGCAGCTGCAATTACATCTCATCTGAGCTCCCTGTCCCAGAAAAGAGTTATCAACAACTTTTGAGATGACAACTTTATTTGTGTATTTATTCTTAAACACAGAGAGCTGTCCTAGAGAGGTGCCAGGTGACATCTGATGTGGCAGCCTTAAGCTGAGAAGGATTGCTCTACAGTTTGCAACTTACTGTACATGTTTGCTTGACAGGTAAGGCTACAAACCTATTTTAATTAAAAGTGGAGCTGGGGACTGACAGCTGAACTGAGCTGCTTTGAAAAGAAGTGCTGAGAAGAGTCTGGAATGAGTTTTAAGTTTCTAAAATAGCCCCATGTTTTCTGTCAAAGGGAAAAAGGAACATCCCCCAATGGCATTTTACACAGTCACCACAGGACAATGGGAAGCTGAAGGTTCAGAATAATTCCACTCGGAATTAACTCTCCTGTGGGATGTTTGTTTTATCAGCCAGACACACAAGGCTCCTTATGCTCCTTACACAAAAAGCACAAATCCCCTTCCTCCCCCCACCCACCAGAACCACGGGGCAGGGAGAGGGAGAAGGAAATTGGTTTGATTTCATACACTTAAACTGAATTTGGCATTTTAAGGAATAGCTGCACTTTTCCATTTGAGTTGAAAGTGAAGCCCTGAGCTTCCCTGCACAGCCTCCTGAGGGGAAAGGGAGGAATTTCATCTACTGCTGTCCTTTGCTGACCCCAAAACCAGGCCTGGGGACCACCAGTGACTCTGTGCCCGTCACAGCTTGGCCACAGCTGTTCCTACAAAAACATCTTGTGCCAGCTCTCCAAGCACCACCTAATTGAAACATAAAACCACACTCCAGCTTTTTTATAGCATATACAAATACTGCTTCTCCTCCTGGAACATTTGAACGTTCAGGAGGAGAGCATGGATCAATAATTCTTCTATTAGATAATTGAAACATGCCTCCTGATTTACACTAATGCACTTGTTAAGCAATAAGTGATGGGGCTGTGGGCAGGTCTGCAGTGCTGCAGCTGGGCTTTGATTCATGGGCTGGGAGCAAGTGAGGGGCTGGCCCAGCTCAGCTTAGCCAAGCCCAGCTTTGCTTTTCAGAGAGCTTTACCCACCCAACATCTGCCTGAGCAGCTGAAGCCATCAGGGCTGCTCAGGGCAATCAACTCTGACTCTTGGATTTAAGGGGTCATTCTCTCTACTTAAATAAAAAGCATTTTTAAACCTCTGCCAGTCACCAAAGGAGGATCCTTCAGGCAGCCCTGGTGCTCATTCCTCTTTCAGAGCCCTGCTGACCTTTCACAGCCCAGGACAGCTCTGGGACCATACCAGAGACAGAATCACAACCCTGAGAAGCCTGGAAGTGCTCTCCAGGATCATCAAATCGAATTTTGGACCAAACTGTGCCCTCCTAACCACACTGAACACTTGGAACAAGCTGTCCCTCAGAGCCAGAGCATCCCCTTCTCAGAGACTCTCATTCCCCACAGAGCACCCCCTGGCCTAGGAGCAACATCTGCCAAAATATTTCCACAGCCCTTCCAAGAGGCATTCACAAGTCTCTCTGGCACAAACACACACCTGGAGCCATTTGTGTGAAAATATTTCTTTTTGAACCCAGCGGGAGAGAACAGCTGTATTTTATAGGGTTTGGGTTGGGACAGGTCTCACATTCAGCAGTCCAAGGTTGTCACCCCAAATCCAGAGCCCCATGCCCAGGAGCCTTGGTGTCTTGGGGTACAATACAGGATGTGATCAAAAGTATCTATTGTGTCACCATCTGTTGAGACCAGCTGGGGCAGTGATCCTGATCTCCATGGGAGATATCACCTGTTAATGGACCATCCATTGAAACCAGCTGGGAGATGCTCCAGCCAGGGAGAGGAGCCCAACATTTCCTACCTATATAAAACCAGATTTTGGGACACTAAGGGAGCCTTTACTCCACTGGACTCCAGAGGAAAACCAGACCCTTCCACATCATCACTGGACCTTTGGAGGAAACTGCCCCTTGTCCAGGAGCACTGCTCCAACTGAAGCACATCTGTCACTGCAGGAGGATGCAGCCACCATTGAATGGCACTGCTGCCAACACCCTGACTGACTGACGGCTGTCAGCTTGGATTCTGACTCTGGCAGGGTTTGGAGTTTGTTCTTTGTAGTACCGTATTTCTATTTTAATTTCCCTAGTAAAGAACTGTTATTTCTATTCCCATATCTTTGCCTGAGAGCCCCTTGATTTCAAAATGATAATAATTTGGAGGGAGGGTGTTTCCATTCTCCATTTCAATGAGAGGCTCCTGCCTTTCTCAGCAGACACCTGTCCTCCAAACCAGGACACTTGGGAAGTCCTTCCCTGACACACACCAAGCCATGCCAAGGCCCAGAACTCTGCCAAGCAATTTGGTTCATCAAAGATAAACACTTTGGCAGTGCCTGTGGGGAGATGGGAATGCCGGGATCACCACGGGACACTGCAGCAGCTCAGCCCTGGCTTGGGGCACAGCTCTTGGTGCACTTCTCATTGAGTGCATCACTCCTGGCTCAAACTCCCTGAAAAGTTCAGCTCAATTGTACTTTCTGGAAAGTTAAGCCATAATCAATGCATGAGCAGGCAGCCTGGTTCTGCTCCAGCACAGGCACGATTAATTCCCATCGGATGGGAAGCAGCAGGATCTGTCTTGCACTCATTAGCGCGTTACTCAGCTCCTCAAGGAGCAAACACTTCATGTGCCATTTTTGGTCAGAACTGCCTGATCAGTCAGCTCCAGTGCCTCAGGGGAAGTCAGAAACGCAGGACTTGTGCTTGCTAGAAGGGGTGGGTGGAAACCTGATGCTCCAAGGTCTGCCCAGAACAGGAAACAAAACCTGCCAGAAAGGTTCACCTCGAGCTGGCTCATGAATCACCTGCAGCAGGAAAGGACCTTCAAAGGCTGTGCCCAGAGGCTCTGGCAAGCACAGCTACACAAACAAGGTTGTGAAGATCAGCTCCAAAATGCACCTGAGCTGTGTGGCTTCACCCCAGCCTTGTTTATCCAGCAGCTAGTCTGGAATCAGATTGGATAATGCAGTAAATCCCTTCAATTACACGTGCTGGAGCAGAGGAGGGGTGACCTGTGGAGCAGAGCTTCACCCCGCTGCCTGCCAGCACAGCCTGCAGCTCCTCCAGAGGATCCCAGCACTGGGGACAACAGGAGGACAGTGCCATTATTTTCCTGCCCTCTGATAACAACATGCAGATGCACTCAGGCAGTAAGGTGAGGCTGCCAGGCAGCCATGGGAGGTGTAATTAATCCCTTGCTTATGAAAGCCTCTGGCATCTTAAAAGAAATGCTGACAACATTCCATGAGCAGCCATTCCATAAGTGTCAGTCCTTCCTCACAGCTTACCCTGAGCAGGAGGCATCCAGGGTCTCACTTGTGAGAGGTGGCATTTAATATAAGCAGGGTGGGTTTGGGACACGTGGCTGGAATGTCACCAGCTCAGGCTCCACCCATGCCACCTGAGGGAAAGGATTCCAATATTCCCCTCTCATTATTTGGCTCAGGTTGGTTTAAAGCTTATCAGTATTTTGTATGTCCCTCCTTTTATTTTCTTTCTGAAAGAGAAGGATGAGGAGTAGCATTTTTTCCCTTTGTGCTCCCCTCCCACTCCCACCCGGGCAGGAGATAACCCAGGGATGTTTTTCAGATCTCCTCCCACTCCCCTGCCTGTCCAGCAGCAGCTGAAGAAGCAGCCACGTTCTCCCAGCTCAGGACAAGAAGGTGCAAGGAGATAACGAGGAATGTGAGATAAATAGAGCCAGTGGAGAGTCTGTGCTGGGCCCCCCTCCCAGCACCCCAAGCCTCCCAGCACAGCAGGCACCAACCATTGCACCAGCCTGGAGAGCTTCCAGCTGATGCAAAGCCCAGCTGAACACAGTTATCTCTGTCTAAGCCTAATTGTGCACACAAAAATAAATCCAAAAAGCGAAAATCTGCATGTGCTTCAGTGACCAACTACTGTGAGCAGGCAGGGCCAGGGGATCTCTTCACATTCTTTGCTTCAGCAACTGCAAGTAAATGCATCAACATCTCCTCAAGAGCAGAGCAGAAGTCAGGACAAGTCCCTGCAGCTGCAGGAATGTGTGGGAAGATCCCAGCAGAATGTGCAAGCTTTATGTCTCAGCAAGGAGTGAGGGAGGTTATGGTGACAATTAAAAATGCAGAGAGCTGGCAGAGCTGCACTTCCCTTCAGCAGGGCACCGATGCTGGAATTAAACACAGGTATTTTCATGAGAAACCTGCACTAAGTGAGGTCTGGGCAGCACACAAACCACTGCTGCTAGGAGCTGAGAACATTGAGAATCCCAGAATGGTTTGGGTTGGAAGAGACCTCAAAGATCCTCCAGTTCCACCCCCTGCCTGTGCAGGGTCATTTCCACTGTCTCAGGTTGGTCCAAGCCCTGTCCAACCTGGCCTTGGACATTTCCAGGGGTCAGCCCCAGCCTTGCTGGGAGCATCCTGTGCCCTGCCAGCAGCTGCAGGAGAGAGGAGGAAAACCACAGAATCCTCCTTAATGAGGATTCAGTGTTAATTGTTGATCTCAGTCAGGCCAGCAGCAGATCAGCTGAGCTGGAAGATGTTGATGTGTTGCTCAGAAATGATCCAGCACTGACAGGGTGGCACTGTGGTGACACCAAACACCCCCCTGCACAGCTCACCTGGGGTGGCAGCTCAGCTCTGGGCTTTAAAGGGGGACAGGGACACCAGAGAAGCTGCAGAAGTGGCTTTGTGCCAGGCACAGGGCTCCAGTCACAAAAACACCCCCAGGCTGACACAATCTGGTCTCCCTTTTTTAATTTTTTTTTTTTTTTTGGGCATCCCAGGAGTATCTCCTCCCTGTCACTTTGCTGGATCGGCCTCTGGAGCGATACTTACAGGAGTTATTCATAAAGTGAACAAGGGGTTTCAGAGTCGAACATGAAATTGCTTTTATCCGCTGCACAAAGTGACAAATCAGGCAGCAGCACTGATGACTCCCTGGGCAAATCCACCTCCAAGAAGGCTCCGTGAAGTTTCCTAATGCAGGCAGGGGAGGAGGGAGGCGAGGCAGGGTCAGCAGGAGCTGCCTGATCTCAAACATGCTCCAGAGCAAGTGTTCTCAGCTTGTTTGCTAATCTCTTGTGACCGATTGCTGAACCAAATCTTCCTTCCTGGGCTGAGAAGGGAACAAAAAAACCCCCAAAAAAGGGCAACAATTGGACAATAAATAGGATGTCAATTAAACAGGAGAGCATTCACCTGCACAAGCAGCTCGAGGAGCAGCCAGGACTCAGCACAAATCCTCAGGGAGATGAAATGTCTGAAACCCCCAACAAGCAAAGAACAGCTCTCACAATGAGGTCACAGTGCCTCTCCTCTTGGCTGATTGTTTCTTTTTATTTAGATAAATAAATAACAACTGTCGCTCTGGCTTGCAAATGGATTTGATGAGAAAAATCCATGGGATGAGTTAATTCACAGAGCAGATCCCAAGGCTCTGTCCCTGCCCCACCTTGCCTGGCGGAACAAAGATCACCTGGACATTTTACAACTCTCCCTGTGGGAGGAGTGTAACTCCTCAGATTTTTATTGAAAGCCAGAACTCAGGACTTTGTTAAAAGGAGGTTCCTTGCACAAATGGGGGCTGTGACCCTTCAGCCTTGGGCAGGGCCCACACCCAGCCTGCACTGCCCAGAGATGGGGCTGGAATTCCCTGCTCCAGAGCTCCTTCTCCCTCCTCCAGCTGAGCAAAACCTCATCCATGTCAGAGCGTGGAGTTTCAGAGCTTCCCCAGGAGACACTGACAGAGCTGCACTGGAAAGGAGAGCCTGGATGCAGCCGTGCTGGAGCCCTCTGTAGATTGATGCCAGGCTCTGGTGTGACCTTGGGCACCTTCATTCTGGGCCATCAAGCACTTTGGGATGACCCTGTCCACCTGTGTGTGTCGGCAGCAGCACCCCCAGCCTGTGCCATTCGGCTGGGAAGAGCGAGCTGGGCAGGCAGAATCACACACGGACTGAAATTGCAGCTCCTGGGCCAGTTCCAAAACACAGGTGGTGATTGCTGGACACTGGATGTGTTATCTGCTGAAAAGCAAAAATTACAGTGATCAACCAGAGAGGAGCATTATCTTCCTTCCATCATCCCCCCACTCTGGAAACCCTCAACAGGTCAGCTGCTTCCGAGCCCGCCCTGATCAATCACTGCAAGCACTAAAAGCAGGGAGATATCCTCACTCCAGCCATTTGTCAAGTGGAACCTGGCAGGTTTTAGTCCTTTTATTAGTTCTGCTTGTGAGAGAAATTCACTT
This sequence comes from Sialia sialis, assembly GCA_009812075.1. Lineage (NCBI taxonomy): Eukaryota > Metazoa > Chordata > Aves > Passeriformes > Turdidae > Sialia > Sialia sialis. Next base: position 2,634,298 of record VRYO01001760.1, on the reverse strand, counting down.
GAAGCCAATGCTTAATGCAGTGAGGACACAGCACATATTTCTGTAGGAGAGAGGGCTGTTATCCAGCTGAGACCAGGGGTGGGAAGGGGATTTACAAAGCCCTGGGCTTGGAGAGAGGAGCAGAGGCTGTCCCCTGCCTCGACCTGCTGTCCTGGTCACACATTCCTTTGTGCTGCACTTCAGCCTCTGCCTGAAATGTTTTACAAGTGGGGAAAATAAAGCAGGTAGGAAACAGCGAGCCCAGTACAGGCTGTGTGAGCTGCACCTGCTGCTTCATCCAGGAGTGACCCTGTGTGGAGAGAGAGGATCCAGAGGGGCAGCAGGATGGTGTCACAGGCATCCCAGGGGCTTCTCATCTGTCCAAGCCCACCCAGACTGCCTGGCATGGATTGCTAAGGCTGGAAAAAGCTTCCAGGATCATCAAGCCCAACCTCTGACCTGATAGCCCACGGCCACTAAACCACAGCATGAAGTGCCACGTCCCTGTGTCCCTCCAGTGTGGCTTTTCCTGGTGTTACATGTGGCCCCAGAGCAGGATCAGCTGCTCCTAAACCCCCTCCAATATTATTTAAGCCTGGAGAACTCAGGCACAAAGGGATTAAGAGAACTGCCCAGAGACTGCACAGAGGAGTGCGTGTCGAATTTGGGAATGGAACTTTTATCTCCTAAAACCCTCTCTGGATCAGTGCTCAGTGGTTTATGTCAAACCTTTTTTGGCTGCACAGCAGCTGCTGGAGGGGTTTGGGCTTTCCCCTCCCGGACATTTACACTGTGATCAGCACTGCTGCTGCAAACCCAGCACTTTTATAAGCCCCAAAACGAGCAGTGCTGGAGGAACAGCGGGAGAGGAGGATCAGGAATGGGACACAACCCGCCTGGCACTGCTCTCTGCTCCCTCCTTGTCACAGCTCTCATTATTTTCCAGCAAGGGCAGCCGTGTTCTGCTCTCTCCCGCTTGTCAGCACGAGCTGACATTTGAGCTGTGCTGATGAGACCTACCAGGGTGAGACACATGTTTGTGGTCGCTTTGGGCGACCAGCTGCCAAGGCCTTTAGCTGCTCCTTTCTGATTTTCCGGCCCAGCCGAGCTCTCTGCTTCCCTGGCAGCTGGAGCAGTGCTGCCTCCTGGGGCTCTGAGCAGGAGCAGGGGCTGCTCTCACCTCAGCCAGGCTCTGGGAAGGGAAGGGAAGGGAAGGGAAGGGAAGGGAAGGGAAGGGAAGGGAAGGGAAGGGAAGGGAAGGGAAGGGAAGGGAAGGGGTTCAGGCTTTGTCTGGGGGTGCAGAGATGCTGGGTCAGTGGTGGCTGTGTCCTGCTGCACACTCAGTTTTTGGGGAGCACAGCCATGCTCTGTGCCAGCTGCTCCATCTCCAGAAATCCTGATTAATGCCAGGCAGGGATCTGGCCCCAAAAATCCCACTCTGACCTAAGGCACATGACAACAATGTCAGGAAAAGCTCTACCAGAAGCTGTGACTGTGATGCCACTCTTTGGCACAATGTGCCACTGTCTT
>VRYO01001760.1:2603505-2613905 GCA_009812075.1 Sialia sialis | reverse complement strand
GAGATCAGGATCACTGCCCCACCTGGTCTCAACAGCTGGTAATAGAACAGAACCTTTGATCACATCCTGTACTGGAACCCAAGACAGATTCCTACTCCTCCACAATCTTCCCTTTCTCTGAGGTTTTTCCATGCACAAGCACAGTGCAACACAAGTCCCTGTGCTTGGAGCAGCCCTGCAGCACAGGCGGCAGGTCCTGCAGCTGTGTAAAGCTGTCTCCAAGTCCAGTTCCTCCCTCCCACTGGATCCCACTGGGCTCCCTGATCTCTCACCCAGCCCAGGCTGTGCCTTATTTCCATCAGCAGAACAGAGGCACCCTCTGCTCTGCCATCCCCTGAGCAGCCAGCACAGAGAATTCCCACAGCTGAGCTCACTCTGGGAATCTATCCAGCCCACAGAATTCCCACAGCTGAGCTCACACTGGGAATCTCTCCAGCCCAGTGAACATCTCTGGGTCTGGTGCTGCATCTCCTGCAGCTCCCAGAGTGGTTCTGCACTTCTCCCAGGAGCTCAGCTCCCCTCTGATTGTTCAACATCCCATCTTGCACAAGCTGACCTGACCAAGGCCACCCCCAGATTCTCCTGGTGGGATCAAGAGACTTCCATGGATCATTCCAACCTGCAGCACTTTGGTATCAAACAGCACAGACAGCCCTGGTGCTCCACAGCCTGGCTTTCCAAGGCTTTGCTTTAATATTCACCCGTGGCAATCCAGCAATCACCGGCATTCTGAGCAGCCCCTCACATCATTTGCATATCTTTTATAAGACAAATCAGAAAAGGGGATTAATTTTCCTTTCTTCACTCAAATATCACCTGTGGCTGGCGGGAAACAAACAAATTCATCGCCTCCTTCCCCAAATCCTTGCGATTAGGTTATTAGAGCCCCAGACTTATTATAAATTATTGAAAGGACACAGCTGAGCCCAAATCCCACAGCGGGCTCTCTTTGTCTTCCACAAGGCTGGCAATTCTTGATTAACTCCCATCCAGCACGAGGCAGGAGGGATGAGCAGCATCCCAGACGTTGTGCTGTGCAGGGAATCTGGGCTCCCAGCACACAGCCCAGGAGCTACAAAGGAATTTTCATCCCTTTCTGCCTCCCCTTTGGGAAATTCAACACTGCTGCTGCTGGGACCAGCCCAGGCTGGGGGGCTCAGAAAGGCAGAGAAGTGTCTGTCACTTTTGGATATCCACGCTCACTTCTGAGAGGGCTGTTGCACACTTTCAGCTCCCAGGGAATTATTCCATGCTCTCACACACTCCAGATCTGTGACTCTGGAATGGCAGCAGTTTCAGGTTTCTCCTGCTCACTGCCTTGTTTTGCCCTGTTTTAAGTCACGCTGATAAAAGCAGAGGAGGTTCTGATAAGGAGTTAACTTTGTTTGTGATGTAGGAAGCCTCCAAAGGGAGCTGCAGCTCAGCTAAGAATAAGTCTCTGTCTGTGAGCTAAGAGCTCACACCTCCAGATAAGATAGAGACAGAACCAGCTTTTACAGCAGCTCCATCAAACACACTTAGGCTGAAGTGTTGTTACAAACATTTACCACTGCTTTAGACTCATTCCAGAAGCCAAGCCAAAAAAAATTTGAAGCCTAATAACCCAAGTAGTTCTGCTTTTCTTTCTTTTCATTTTTTTAAATTGTTTTTTTTTTAATAATCATCTAATCATAAGTAGTGTATCCAAGGGTTTCCTGGCTCCTGAGCTATCATTTGGCAAACAGCTCCAATTACAAACCCCAAACCTAATGACTGTGCTTTGCCCGTGTCCCTGTGTGCTCACAGGAACATTTCTCCTGCACCAGGCTGAAAGGAGATGTCCACAGGGAGTTGGCTGTGAAATGCTGGATTTCAAAAGCCTGCAGCAAGTTGATTCATGTCTATTTAATTTTTCCAGGCAGTTTCACTGGAATGCTGTGTATAAATCAAACACAAGGCTAGCAGCAGAGACGGACCAAGCTGTGGAGGACTGTATGATTTTAATTAAACTACACACACAAATCAGGCAGGAGTGAAGGTGGAAGAGGAGAGAGAGAGAGAATTCTATCACTGGGGATAAGCCAATATTTTTGAGCAGGAAAACAAATAACCATTTACTGTGAAAAGTCTGATTTCAAAAGCAGCGTTTTGTCATTGTGCTGATTTTCATAATCAATTTAAATCTGGAAGAAAGCAGGCTTGAGCACAGCAAACAAAGAGCCTGAACGGAAGTTAATTAGACTGTATCAGCTCAGCCTTCTCATCCTTTACTCATTGTCGAGCTTTATGGGCTCCAGCAGCTCTTCAGTGCCAATCCTGCTCTGCTGGGGCTGCAAGACCATCTCCTGCAGTGTCCTGAGCAAAATCCCAGAACCCCAGACTGGTCAGGCTGGGAGGGACCACAGAGGCTCCTCTGGTGCCATCTCAGGGGGACAGGGCACAGCAGAGTGTGCAGAGGTCCTGGAATGTCCCCAGGGAGGCTCCACAGCCTCTGTGTCGCTGCCCCAGTGCCCACAGGAAAGTTCAGCCTCCTGGGCAGGTGGAATTCCCTGGGATCAGTCCCTGCCCTGCTCTGGTGCCATTGCTGGGGCCTGGAGCAGAGCCTGGCACTGCTCTGAGCTTCCAGGGACACAGGGACACATAGACAGACAGACAGACAGGGAGAGACAGGGACACTCAGGGACAGACAGACAGGGACAGACAGGGGTAGACAAACAGGGACAGACAGATAGGGACACTCAGGGACACCCAAGGACAGACAGGGACACAAAGGGGCACCCTGGGACAGACAGAGACCCTCAGGGACACCCAAAGGACACACAGGGACAGAAAGGGACAGACAGGGCCAGACGGGGACACTCAGGATACCCAGGGACACAAAGGGACACCCAAGGACAGACAGGGGCACACAGGGACACCCAGGGACACCTAGGGACACACAAGGACACTTAGACCCCTCTCAGCTGGGGCTCCTCTCCAGGCTGAGCCCCCCCCGCCCCCTCAGCCTCTCCTGGGCACTGAGATGCTCCAGGCCCCTCATCTTTCACCCTTTGCTGGACCCACTCCAGGAGCTCCTCGTCTCTCCTGTCCTGAGGAGCCCAGAGCTGGAAATGTGAAGATTCCTCTTCAGAGAGCTGAGCCACCCACGGCCACCTCTGCCTTTGTGAGGTGTCACACCAGAAGTGCCATCAGCCAGGCTGGCAAATGGGAAAACAGCAGGGAAGCCACACAGTGGCCCTTTAAAGGGCAGAATCTCTGGGAAAAAGCCCCAGGAAAAGGATTTCTATTCTGTGAGACCATTAAGATTCAGTGATTCCACAATGATTCCCATCCAGGGGGATGGTTCAGTGTCTGGAGAGCTCTGGGAGCTGCAGGAATGGGGCTCCACCTTTAGCTCCTCATTGAGAAGTCACCGAAGAACCTGATCCGACTTTCCCCTCTCCCCACATCCTGCAAAGTACAAAAACATCTATTCTTAATAACCAGGGATAAACACAGGGTATCAGGTGCTGTGATACCAGAGCCTATAAATTCCTGGGATGGATTGGCATTGCCTTTCCCATCTGCAAAGCAGGGAAATACCAAAGTTGCCTGCTCTGAAACACAAAGCAAAGCTCCACAGCCCATCCAAGAACTGAATCACTGCCTCAGCCAAGGGCTTGCGCTTGTTCTGCATCCCTGCTGAACCAGGCTACAACAATTCCTGTGGCTGCCCACTGAAGGATTGCAGCTGGAAACGTGTCAGGCACTGCAGGAAAAGCTCTGTGCCACGCTCTGTGTGCTCAGCAGAGAGGACACGAGAGTGCAGTGACAGTGAGCCCCGTGTGACACCTGGGCACGGCTCCTCCTGTGCCGGGAATCCCAGATCCTGACCTGCCCAGCACTCCCAGCACACAGATAATCAGTTAAACTTCCAACTCTCGACATTCAGCTTTTGGAAGCAGAACATTTGGGGATCATGCAGAGAGTCTGATTGTTCTGCCCAGCAAAGGTTTGGGGGACAGCTCTTGTGTGGGGTTGTTTCATTGTGATTTTCAAAGTGTCTGCAGGATCTTGGGTGTAGCTGAGGGGTGACCTGTCCTTGAGGCAGCCCCAAAAGCAAAGGAGAGGGATCTGCTCTTGGTGGAGAAGGTGGAAATGCCCCAATCCTGTTTTGTAGAAATACCCAAATCCTTTTTGTGGAAATTCTCCAGTCCTGTTTGGTGGAAATCCCACAATCCTTTTTGGTGGAAATCCCCAAATTCTGTTTGTGGAAAGGCCCCAAATCCTGTTTGGTAAAAATGCCCCAGTCCTGTTTGTTTGGTGGAAATGCCCCAGTCCTGTTAGGTGGAAATGCCTCAATCCTGTTTGGTGGAAATGCTCCAGTCCTGTTTGTTTGGTGGAAATTCCCCAGTCCTTTTTGGTGAAAATGGCCCAATCCTGTTTGTTTGGTGGAAATGCCCCAATCCTGTTGGTGGAAATGCCCAAATTCTGTTTTTCCTGGAGCAGCAGCTCCATCCATTCCAGAAGGAACTCCAAGCCCTTCCATCCACTCCAAGCATCCCTGAACCAGCAGGGACCCATTTGCTCCTGTTAAAGCCTCAAAATCCCAAATCCTGTGAGGGATTGAAGCCAGAATGGATTTCTCAGGGATTTTCTCCTCCCTTTCCCCACCTCAATCACTCTCATGAATAATCCAACAACTGCCTGGTGATCGCTGTTGTCTCTGCCTTTCCAAACACACGCAGGGAGGGGAGCAGACCCCAAACTGCCTGGTGGAATTGAGTGTTCAAAGCCAGCTAAAAAGGGGTGAGGTGCTCGTGAAAAACACGTTTTACTGTTTTGGTAAAATTTAAAAGGTTTAATAAAAACACAATAGGAGACAAACATAAAGGAAAGGGTTAAAATGGTTGAGTGTTTGGCAAGCTGACAAGAACACATGGCTGTTTTGGGGAAATTCTTTAAATACACTTTACAATACATTAATTTGTTGTATATTTATAGTTTCTAATGCATAGTTAAATGGTTTTTTTGGGAACTGTTTAGTATAGCTACTTTTGGGGTTCCTTTTTTAGAGTATGCGTGTTTTTTTGGTTTGTGGTTTTAATTTTTTTAAATTACTTTTTAATTTGGGTGGTGGTTTTGTCTTTTTGTAGTTGGTGAGCGTTGATAATTGTGTCAGCTGCAGGGTTTTTATTACACATTTACAGGCTGTTATTTCAACTAAGTGGGTAGTTTAAATTTACTAGTTTAAAAAACTTATGTTTAATTTTTGCTATTAGAAGAAAAGAAAAAAATTTATATTTATCTAGAAAAGCTATTTTAACATTATACACATAGCATTTATCCCAATAGCTACAAAAAGCCAACAATACGTCCTGCACTTATGCTGCAGTCACAAGGTGACCCAGAGGCTCCAGAGGATGAATTTTTGGGAGCCCACCAGCTCTGTTCCACGGCAGAACTCTGCTCACAGCTCCCAAAATCCTGCAGCACTGGAAGGGAGCAGAGGGCTGGGCTGAACCCAGGCGTGGAACTAACACTGCTGTGCCAGGTGCTGCACCAGCTCTTACAGCAAAAACAAACAGGGCTGGAAAAAAGGAAGAGGCTCTCTGTAAAAAACAGGATATTTGGAGCTGAAGGGTTGTTTTCCTGCACAGAGTGAAGCTCCCAGAAGGATTCGAGCTGATGTGGACTGGAATTGTGAAGCTGTGCCAGGGGAGGGTTTAGGCTGGGTTTAGAGGAAGGTTCTTTTCACAAAGGGCACTGAAATGTCACATTCCCCAGGCTGCCAGAGCTCCAGGAGGGCTTGGACAACGCTCCCAGGGATGCACAGGGTGGGATTTTGGGATTTCTGTGCAGGGCCAGGGGTTGGATGATCCTCATGTGTCCCCTCCAGCTCAGGATATTCCACAATTCCATGATTTTCTTCCACTCTAGGGCTGCTCCCATAAGAAAGAAAAGCTCTTCCAGCTTTTTCTTTCCTGCAGCACTGCAGATGCAGGTTGGCACTTTTGAAAGAACACTGGAGAAGTTCCCACTCTCCTGTGAGTCCTGTCCTGTGGGTGCACAGAGGCCCAGAAAATGAAAGTTCCCAAGCCAGACTCCATTCAGAACTCAAGGCAGGAGGGGTTCTGCAGCAAATTCTCTCTCCCTGAGAGCAGCAGCAGCCCCAGCCTTGCTGCTGAGGTGATCAGCAAGAAAATGAGACCTGGGGTCCATCCCTGGTGCTTCCTTAGTGAGTCCAGCTGTGACCTGGAGTTGGTTTTGGTTCCTCCTGCCTTGGAGCTGTAACCTGGAGATGGTTTTGGTTTGTGCCCTGCCCTGGAGCTGTGACCTGGAGATGGTATTGGTTCTTTCCTGCCTTGAACTGTGACCTGGAGAAGGTTTTGGTTCCTCCTGCCTTGGAGCATGACCTAGAGGTGGTTTTGGTTTCCTGCCTTCTCTGGGAGCTGTGACATGGGGATGGTTTTGGTTTGTGCCCTGCCTTGGAGCTGTGACCTGGAGATGGTTTTGGTTCCTCCTGCCTTCGAGCTGTGACTTGGAGATGGTTTTGGTTCCTCCCTGCCTTGGAGCTGTGACCTGGAGATGGTTTTGGTTTCCTGCCTTCCCTGGGAGCTGTGTCCTGGAGATGGTTTTGGTTCCTCCCTGCCTTAGACTGTGACCTGGAGATGGTTTTGGTTCCTGCCCTGCCTTGGAGCTGTGTCCTGCCATTGATTGCCTGCTCAGGCTGCAAATTCCACTTTGGGGGGCTGCTCCTGCCCCTGCACAGAGCAATCCCAGCTGCAGCCTCCAGATAATGCAGCACTACACAGAAATATCAGCCCTGAATGGTCCCAGAAGGAGTTTGTGCTCCTCCAGGCCAGTGATGGTGCTCTGTACAAGCATGTTGGGCTTAAATGGAGATTCCAGGACACCTCTGGGGAGAAAAACCCATGGACTGCAGTCAGGTCCAGCCTGATCCCAACCAGAGGAGTCATTAAGAGCTGGAATATTTCAATAAACCCCAAAACCTCAAGGAATAAATGTTCCTGGTGTGTTTAACGGCGCTGCAACCTCCGGTGTGTGTAAAGAGCAAGGCAATTAGTGAGGTAAATTTAGCATGCCAGGCTGAGGTGTGCAGCTCCCACAGCAGCTGAAACACAGCAACTGAGCTTTTCAACATTTATCATAAAGATCAGCCCTGCCTGAGCTGGGGCTGCTGCTCTTCTCACCTGGGAGCCCCTCTCACCTCTCACCTGTCCCTGCAGGGCTCTGCTGGTGGCTGCAGCTCAGACAGGAGGGTTTTCTGGAGTCCAGTGGAGAAAGGGCTCCCTTAGTGTCCCAAAATCTCTGGTTTTATCTTGGTAAGAAATGTTGGGTTCTTCCCCCTGGCTGGAGCATCTCCCAATGGGATGTAGTAATTTTATCAGTGCCACAGTGGGACTCAATGGCCATGAGCAGAAGAGAACTCCCTGCAGGAAGGATGGGTTGTGAAAAGATAAAGAACACTGCCTCAGCTGGATTATAAAATATGGCCATGAACAGGAGATGTTCCCTTTGGAAATAAAGAACACTGCCCCACCTGGTTTCAATGGATGGCCCATTAGCAGGAGATATCCCACGGAGATCAGGATCACTGCCCCACCCTCAACAGATGGTGACAGAACAGAACCTTTGATCACATCCTGTACTGTAACCTAAGACAGTAGAAAATATGGAATGAGCAGATGGTGCCTTTCCCCCACTGCTCAATCCCCACCTAGGCTCAAAACCAAAGGGAGGAGAGGCCTTTTCTAAAACAAAAAGGAAAAAAAGAAGTAGGAATAGAGTTCTCCAAGCTATAGGATGCAAAAGTTTTCATGGTCTCATAAACCAGCCTGCTAAATTTGTAGAACACAAGTCCTACCAAGAAAACAAACTCACAAAGCTGATTGTAATCCCAGCTTTCAAGGCCAGATACCTGAATAGACAATAAAATAACACCTTTAACCTGATTGAATCCTGGTGTTCCACACTAGCTGTGCCATGGCATCCCAGAAAACATCGACCAGCAGAGTGCAGTTCCTGCCTCCCAGTAAATGTGACTTTTCCAAGCATTAAAAAGATTTAAATAGTGTTGAATATTTGTGCAGAGAACAAAGACAGGCAGAGTTACTGATGAGAACAATAAATGTTTGGGATGAGATGGAAAACGTCACATTTCAGTGTTGAAAATATATTCTGATCACAAAGGGAGAAAGCAAAGCCTCCTTGAGTTACCCCTGCTTGGGTTGGGAGCAAGAGCAGGAAGGACAGGAGGAACACTTAGATGAGCACTGTTTTCCTGGAAAAATCTAATTTTTTCCCTCATTAATAATTGTAAGAGTCAGACAGAGAGATGGAGCCTTCAGACAGCTCTCAGATGCTGTTTATTGCTCAGATGAGGTTACAGCAGTTTTGGGACGTGGGTGAGCCTGAGCTGATGGCTGTAGGCAAGCTCTGTGTCCTGAAACTCTGTTCCATTCGTGTTACAAAGCATTTTATTTCTTTCTTTGCTATGCATCTTATTACATAACAATCAATCAATACCTTTACTATTACCTATAGTGTATCCTAATTACCAGCATTACCATATTCATGTCACTATTTTCCAGTCACAAAAGGTCAGTGTGTTACAGTTTAAGCCAGAAGTTGTTTTTCAGTTTTCTTGCAATGGAAAATTCTGAGATCTTTCCTCTACTTGCAACATTGGTTTTCTTGTTTGCCTGTGAAAATGTTATGTAAAATGCTTAGTAAAAACATATTTTATTTGAAGTACATTTATCCTTTGCTCAACGTCATAGAAGTCCCTTCTAACTCACACACCTTTTGCCTTCTTAGTTACCCAGTAAGACTGGCTCAGCAATTCTTTTCTTCTATATCAAAACTTGCTATCATTTAAATTCCTTCTTCAAATTCTACATTCAAAAATCTTTCTGTTATACACACATATCTGTGAGACCTTCCTGTCAAATCCTTATCCTTATCCTTATCCTTCCCATCAAATAATGATGCCAATTGTCCCCCAAAGCCAGAAATCCCCGTGCTCTGAGTCATCCCAACCATGCCAGGGAGGGGACACAGCCACACCCAGCCCAGCAACACAACCGCCTTCAATGCTGTTTAGAAGTTTTGTTTTTTTTAAAACTTTTGTTAATTAAATCCCCTCAGTTTTTATGAGAGCCACTCAAAAGCCCAGCAGTCGGGACTGCAGCTGGCTTTGAACAGATGAAATGTTTTCCCTGCCTTTGAACACGCTGGCTGCCTGTTCCCAGCCTGTGGCCACCCAGTTTGCCCCGAGGTGCCTGGCACTGGAGTCGCCAGGATAAAAGGAGCTGGCTGGAAGTGGAATTAGTGTCCTGCATGGAAGGCTGTACTGCAGACGGAATCAAAGGAGGAAATAAAGACCTGAGCTAAGCAAAATCCACATCAGATAATTAGTGAAACTTCCAAGTCTTGACATTCAGCTTTTGGAAGCAGAACCTTTGAGGATCATGCAGAGAGTCTGATTGTTCTGCCCAGCAAAGGTTTGGGGGACAGGGCTTGTGTGGGGTTGTTTCATTGTGATTTTCAAAGTGTCTGCAGGATCTTGGGTGTAGCTGAGGGGTGACCTGTTCTTGAGGCAGCCCCAAAAGCAAAGGAGAGGGATCTGCTCTTGGTGGAGAAGGTGGAAATGCCCCAATCCTATTTGGTGGAAATGCCCCAATCCTTTTTGTGGAAATGCCCCAGTCCTGTTTGCTTGGTGGAAATGCCCCAATCCTGTTTGGTAAAAATGCCCTAATAATTTTTGGTAAAAATGCCCCAATCCTTGTTGTGGAAATGCCCCAATCCTGTTTGTGGAAATGCCCCAGTCTTGTTTTTTTGGTGGAAATGTCCCAGTCCTGTTTGTGGAAATGCCCCAATTCTGTTTGGTGGAAATGCCCCAATCCTATTTTGTAGAAATACCCAAATCCTGTGTGGTGGAAATGCCTCAATCCTGTTTGGTGGAAATGCCCCAGTCCTGTTTGCTTGGTGGAAATGCCCCAATCCTGTTTGGTGGAAATGCCTCAATCCTGTTTGGTGGAAATGCCCCAGTCCTGTTTGCTTGGTGGAAATGCCCCAGTCCTGTTTGGTGGAAATGCCCCAATCCTGTTGGGTGGAAATGCCCCAGTCCTGTTTGGTGGAAATGCCCCAATCCTGTTTTTCCTGCTGGCTCTTGCACAGCCCAGCCCCTGCAACAGGATTTGGTGAGCCTGGCACCCCTGGCGTGTTCCACAACATCATCCCCAGCCACCCAAAGGGAGCCACCAGGGAGCCTCTTTCCAAGAAACTTCTGGGAACGAACATTTCTGGCTCTCAGGCTTCAGGAGAAGTTGACAACAGGGAGCTGCAGACCCAGCCAAGCCCACGCAGGGCTTTCACACCCGGCCAACACTCACACACACTTCCCCTCCCGCTGGAAA
>VRYO01001760.1:2581095-2592544 GCA_009812075.1 Sialia sialis | reverse complement strand
AGAGATCAGCTCCAGACTGAACAGGAGAACAGCTCCAAAGTGAACAGAGATCAGCTCCAAACTGATCAGAGATCAGCTCCAGAATGAAATCACAGGATCAAGGAATGGTTTGGGTTGGAAGGGAGCTTAAAGCCCATTCTGGGGACACCCTCCCAGTGGCTCCAAGCCCTGCCCAAACTTCTGTGGAGCTTGCTGGGCATCAGATCCTGTCCATTCCTCTGGTGGCATTGGTGGGCCCCTGGAGCAGAGCCTGGGACTGCTCTGAGCCTGCATGGACACAGGGACACACAGGGACAGACAGACAGGGACAGAAAGACAGGGACAGACAGACAGGGACTGACAGGGACACCTGGGATACAAAGGGACACCCAGGGGCGGACAGACAGGAACACCCAGCGATACCCAGGGACGTTCAGGGACATCCAGGAACACCCAGGGACAAACAGGGACACTCAGGGACACCCAGGTCCCCTCTCAGCATCTCCTCAGCCCCAGCTCCCTCAGCCTTTCCAGGAGCTGCTCCAGTCCCTTCCTCATCCCACAGCCTCCCCTGGAGCTCCAGGTCCCTCATGTCCTGAGGAGTTTCACCCCTAAATCTGCCCTGAGGATTCATCTGCAGCCCCAGTGATGGCAGTCCCACGTGTCCCCGAGCTCACAGAGTGTGACAGCCCCAGAGCAGTCTGGCAGGCTGAGCAAGGCACAGATGTTGGAGCGTCTTTGTGCTTCCTCTGGGCTCAATTCTCACTCTGAGGGAGGGGAGGGAGCAGCTCACAGCTCCCAGCTCCCTTCCCGTGCTGGAAATGAGAGAGGAAAGGAATCAGCAGCTTCTCAGTCTGGCAAGAGCTCTGAGAGATGATGAGCTGTCAGCATGGGGAATGTCACCAGGTGCCAGGCTGCTGTCACCAAGCTGTGCCACAGGGACAGGGGGATCTGCTCTGATCTGCCCTGGTGAAACTCTGCTGCTCCCAGCCCTGACCATTCCAGCACAAACCTCAGATTCCCAGAGCAGATTCTGCTCTTCAGGGAATAAGGAGTGAGGGGAGTCCATGGGATCTTCTGCTGTCCCTACAAAGCAACCCAAGTGGGAGGGCACAGGGGTACAGACAGCTCTGTCCACGGCTGCTTTGTTACCTCAGCCAGAAAATTAATAAATAAGGAAATAAATTAAAAATAAATAATCTAAAGGCTTCATTGAAAATCAAAAAAGAAACCCAAAAGCCAGGCTGGTGTTCTGAGGCCTCTGCTGAGAGCCTGTGGAGTGTTGGGGATGCTGCTACACCTGGGGAGGAGCCAGGAGCAGGGCTGGCGGGGGGAGACACCAGGGAAAGGCAGAGCAGCATCAGAGCAGCATCAGACCTTCCTCAGATCCTCATCAGACCTTCCTCAGAACTTCATCAAGGATACCTTCCTCAGATCCTTATTGATACCTTCATCAGACCTTCCTCAGACCTTCATCACATCCTCATTGGTACCTTCATCAGATCCTCATTGATACCTTCATCAAACCTTCATCAGATCTTCATCAAACACCCTGATCAACCACACTCTCACCAGCCACACCTTGACCAACCATACCTTCACTAGCCACAGCTTCAGTGACCACACCTTCCTCACACCTTCACTGACCACACCCTGATCAACCACACCCTCACCAGCCACACCTTCATCAATCACACCATGAGCAATGCCACCTTAATTGACCACACCTTCACCAGCCACACCCTGATCAACCACGTCTTCACTGACCACACCTTCACTGACCACACCTTCATCACCCACACCTTCACGAATCACACCCTGACCAGACACACCCTCACCAAACACACCTTCATTGACCACATCTTCACCAACCACACCTGCACCGACCACACCCTCACCGACCACACCTTCCTCACACCTTCACTGACCACACCTTCACCAACCACACCTGCACTGACCACACCCTCACCGACCACACCTTCATCAACCACACCTTCATCAACCACACCTTCACCAATCACACCCTGACCAAACACACCTTCACCAAACACACCTTCACAAAACACACCTTCCTCACACCTTCACTGACCACACCCTGATCAACCACACATTCATCACCCACACCCTCACCAACCACACCCACACCAGCCACACCTTCATCACCCACACCTTCACCAACCACACCTTCAATTCTCCTCCCAATTCTCCTCCTTTCCATCCTCCCCCTCAAGGATATTCTCAGGACACCCTGCAGGGGTGGACATTCTCCAGCACCATCTGCTGGTTTTATTTCTGTTCACAGGCCAGTGACACCGCAGCCACTCTGAGAGGGAGGAACTCGTGTGCCACCTGCACCAGAACCATGCAGGTGTTTTCCTGTGAAAAACAACAGGTTTTGTTAAATGAGATGTTTTAGCTGGGTGAATGTCACTGCTTGTCGGTGTTTTTCAGTGTGGGATACTCCCATGTGAGAAGAAAATGTTAATTCTCGCTGTGTTTTTACTTTCCTGCTTCTTGAGAATTATAAAATGAATTATTTTGATTATCAGGAAAAGCAACAAAGAGAGAGTTTTGTGTTTTCTTTTTTTTTCTTTTTTTTTTTGGCAGAAGCTGTTTACTGAATCTGACCCAAATTCAGACAGCTTTGCCTCCTCCACTCCCAATCTCCAAAACTCTGTATTACCCAAATTAGCCAGGTCTGCTGCTGCCACTGAGCCACCCTCTCCAAGCAGGGCTCAGCCTGCCCGCTCCTGCTGGGCAAAACAAAGGGTTTAATTTGAGATTAATTCTCTTGGAGGTGAAGAGGGGAGGGAGGGAAGCTTTTCAGGCAGTGCTGGTATCAGGGTGCTATCTGCACTTCTGTCCTTCCCTGAGGATTTTGGTTCTGGCTCAGCCAAGGCATCACCCAAATCCAGATTCTTCTCCTTGGTGGATGAAGCAGAACGAAAATCCACAATGCAGGCTTGGAATTGGAAGGGAAAGTTCAGTTTGCAGTTCAGTGCCTCTCCTGGATGAACCTGTGCCCAGCATCCCCATCCACACGGGAGATTTATGGTTAGACTGGAGGTAAAACATTGCAACCCTCAGGATAGCCAAGCACAGACATAAATCAGCGAGGGACAGCCCAGGGGTTGAGGAGCAGGTAACAAACTCTGCCCACCTCTCTCTGCTGAGCCCTTCTCATCTTTTATTCACCACTTCACCTTTACCTGGGGAGGCCCCACATTTCCCAAACAGGAGAACTTTAAGTACAGCTTGGACAAGGAGCCATCCAGAATTACTTCACTGGGTTGTACTTCCCAAAATTCCAGTGCTGAGCCACCTCCAGCACCCTTCCCTGAACCCGAGGAACTGCAACAGCGACGCTCACACGCTCCGATGGCAGCAAGCACGGGAGGCTCTGAGGAGTAGAAAACCAGGTCAAGAGGCAGAACTCTGGATAAATAAAGTCACTCCATAGGAGGACTCTTCAAGAGGGACCCCAGAGTGCGGTGACTGCGGGGACCAAGTGCTCCACACACGGCCAGAGCAGGGAATGATGCCTTGCCTTTAATCTGAGGGATCGTCACATATCACAGGAGACTTCAGACACAATAGGGATGAATAAAGGATAAGAAAAAAGTAGATGGGCCTAAACAGATGGATTCTATATTGGCATTAAAAGTCAAACCTCATTTTTCATCCAGTCCTGCCTGTAAAGCACTTCCGATGGAAAGCGCCCGACGCAGCCGTTCCTATTTTACCCTGTGTTAGTAAATCTTCCTTTGTGACAAGGCTGGAGATAGCAATCAGTAACCTCTCCGCTCCATTCTTCCTTCACAGGCCTCCTTTTGACGGGGAATAAAGAAGAGCTCGCAGGAACAGGAGAAGAATGGGCTGATCTATTTTGCCATTAAAGCCGAGCTTGGCTTGGGGTTATCCTCAAAGCAGCTCCCCAGTGAAAAGCACAGCTCGCTTCTCCCATCCCAGCCCTGCATCAAACCCAGCAAGCTGAGAAGTCAAAACAATATTACCCCGTCCTAATAAATATTGATCACCTCATAAGTGCTTCTTTTAATTAAACACAGCACCCAACTTTGCCTGTTTTCCTGTAGAAGGGGATCAATATTTTATCATCAGTGCAGCCAGAAGGACAGAGCCTGGTGTGAATTTTCTGCCCTGTTCCAGGGGGGCTCAGGAGCTCTGATGAGACCCAGCCCATCCTTGGAGCTGTGTTTACTCCAACTCAACCAACACCAGGAGCTGGAGGGACTCCCCAAGAGCAGAGCCAGACCTTGGAGCACCCACTCTCCCCATTTCAGATAATTTACAGGAATTTCATGCCTATAAGGTGCACCTGATTATTAGGCGCAGGTCCAGGTTGCGGGCAAATTTCCAAACTCTGTCCATATATAAGGCGCACCGGACTAAAAGGTGCACTTTTTTTTTGCAGCAAGGATCTGCGCGCAACAAAGTAACGAATTATTAACAGAATGGTGTGATCGTGGGGTTTACTGGTAGCTGCTCAATTTGCAAACATTTTTCACGGATCGGTGCAGCCTTTAAACGCAGCCCCAGGCGTCCTCCCCATGCCATGGCTCCCGGCACTCCCGCCCGCCTCCGGCGCCGGCTGGCGCAGCTGCCGCAGCTCGGCTCCTCGGCTCCTTGGCTCGCACTTCTGGGTTGGCAAATTTCTGAACTTTGCCCATATATAAAGCACACCGGATTATAAGGCGCACTTCCGCGTTTCGATCAAAATCTTACTCAAAAGGATGCACCTTATAGTCGTGAAATGACTGTAATCCCTGAGAGGTGTCTTGATCAGCTCCCAGGGCTCGGGAGGGAAGGCAGGCAGGCACGGAGTGGTTCCCAAAACCCACGCCAGTGCTCAGCACTCCTCCAATCCCAGAACAGGTCTGTGCACTCTCCTCACCCCCATTTGCACCTCCCCAGCCCGAGAAGGAGTCTGATGTTTGACAGGAGATATTACAGGTGTTGTCATGGCAATGATTTATGCAGGAATTAGTCACTGCAGCACTTCTACAATAGACTGAAGAACAATAGAAAAAACCACACATTTCCAAGTTCCTGTGATACAGAGGCTGAGGGTTGGGGAAAAGAGATTAAATTCCTTTCACCCCTCTGATTCCGGCGGTGACATTTAAACAGCTCAGGGACAAGTCAGTGCCTAATCACCAGTTATTAATAGCAATGTGACAATAACCCAAACTTCATATTAAACTCTGCTGGCAGTTGCAATTGTATATTCACTACTGGCCCATTTCTGAATTAATCGGGGATTGAGTAACAACTGGAGCAGAGAAGAAATTATTACATTTGCATTGTTATATAATGAGGAAAGAATCAGAGTTTACTGGCACTGGAGTGGTTTATCCCATGGGCCCCACTGCTGTCAAAAGTTCTGCTGACTGTTTTAAGCCATGGATCCGTGCTAGGTTATATTAAGCTTTAGCAAAAGATAAAAAAATAAAAAGCCCCTAAAAACTAAAACTGAAAGAAAGAAAAAGGTTTGAAGCATGAGCACTCAGGAGCTGGGGAAACTCCACTGCTGAAAGTGAACCATCTGAATTCTCACTTTGTTGTTACTTATTGGAATATGGTTTTTCATTGAAGAGTGTATTGGTTCATATGATTTTGGCAAAGGCACGAGCCAGGTCAAGCAGGGCTGGCACTCAGATTTAAAACCTCTCCCTGCAATCCAGGGAATCTCTCCTGAATGCCACGTGCTGACATCCCACCTCTGCTCCCTTGCATTCCAATTCCCCTCACTGCTCCCATCTCCTGGGAATCAGGCAGGGTCAGACCAGAACAAAACCCAGCCAAAGAGAGGAAAAGATTATTTGTCACACAGCTGGCCCACTCCCGTGAGGACAGGTGATAATTGTAATGGGTTGGTGTGGAAAAAAATAACAGAGGCTGGGACTTGGGTGGAAAATCCAAGGGTCCTTTTTTCTTCTGTCTAAGACAGGAGCACTCCTGAATGTGGCCACACCAGGATCCCAAACTCTTGGATCCCAGAAATTTGGGGGTTTTGAGCTTTCTGTGCTTTCTGGCACTGACCCCCAGCAGAACACTGTTTTTGGTCTTGCACATTTGAGTAATGGAGTTAAAATCATGGGTGTGTAGTGAAATAGAAGTGTGTGATTCCACATGGTGAAGGGTTTGGAATTTGAGGTTTTTATAATATAGTGATAGGTATGGGATAAGATGGAGGATTTTGGGCGGTGTCTCAGTGTTCATCTTCCTTCTGCTTCCTGATTTCAGGTTGGACAGTCAGGGTCACACTGAGGGTCACGGGAATTTGGTTATTGGGTTAAAAAGATAAATAATAAAGGTGTTAATTCTCTACTGGACTGCTTAGCTTTAAGAGACCTTGTAGCAGCTGGATCTTTTTCCATTATGCTCACTTCTAGCTGGTAGCTGGGAGTGTTGCTGAACTTTCTGTACTTTTGATAAGATTTGATAAACAACCAAGCCCCAACACAAGAAAATCCATTTCCTTTGTGTGTTTTAATCCTGGCTCTGAATGAAGAGAGAGGAGACTGAGACAAACCAGTGATCAAGTGGTGCAAAACTCCCACCACAAGGCGTGAACACAATTTATAGACTCTCATTGAACATTCTAGAAGCATTCTAACCAATCACAAGTGGTAACCTCACCTTTATTTACATAGTAACTCCTATGAGTCCATGCAAACAAACTTTAACTCTCCCTAACTGAACAACATCCCCAATTTTAGGGTGTTGCTTTGCATGGTTAAGATTGGGTCACTGGCCAGACCAGACCTCAGGGTCTCCACAATTAGAGCTGAGCTTAGAAATCTGCAACTCCCGCTCTTCCTGTTCTCAGGGATTGGGATTCTCCTCTTTTCTTAACAGCTGAAGCCTCAGATGGAGTTTTCCTATTTTCATGGAACCACAGGATGGTTTAGGTTGGAAGGAACTCAAAGCTGGACCAAGCTCCTGGGCCGGGAGCCCTTCCCCTGGCCCAGGCTGCTTCCAGGGTTGGAGTGGAGGTTCTAACAACATCATTGCCCTTTCATACTCACTCCACCTTTAACTACTTTGGCCAAATCAGAGAATAAACCCCAGAGCTGCCACGGCATTTTCCACCCCATGGAATCCATGATTCCACATTTCACCATCATTCGTGAGGCTGGCAGTTACTGCCACACTCTTCCTTCTTTGTTTTGGGAACCTTTCCCAACTATTTTGTGGTTTCACCATCAAACTCAGCAGTTCTGCCCAGTGAAAGCAGCTGAGCACAGAATGCGCCTGCCCAAATGACACCAGGTTGTGTGGATGCCTCTTCAGCAAAAGGAATTTTTATCTGGTTGCTTTTTATTTGTTTCCCTTGAAATGCCTCTAAATTGAGGGATCACCTGTCAGGATGAGGAGCTGAGCAGGGAGTGGGCAGGCTTTGCCAATTTAAAGCTCTGAGCAGGGGAAAATAAACATCACTTTGTCCTTATTCTCTTTTATTCTTCCAGCCTTGTGCACCATTTCCATTCACAGGAGTGCTTTGTGTCCTCCAAATTTAACTCCTGACAGGAGAGAAAAAATAAACACAGAGACAGCAGAGCAGCTGCTGAGAATTTAGGGATCTCAATGTTCCACAGTAAACATGACAAGCTTTGATGATGGGTGGGAATGCCCTTTCCCTGGAAAACCCCCAGCTTCAGGCATTTCACACTCGAACATAAAACCAAAACAACCAAAAACCAAAAAGATTTTGGAGGAAATATTTTGATAGGTGGCACATGGAGATGTAAACGTGGAAGAATCCAAACCAGCACTGGGTATCTCACAGGCTCCTTGGATCTGGCACTTAGCTGGAATTTCCTCTCTGCCACATCTCTCAAGCATGGAAATTCTCCAGCTGCACTGAGCCTGCTGAGCTGTACAAAACCTGTACAAAACCTGTACAAAACCTGCACAAAACCCAGCAGCAGGAACCCTGTGCAGCACGCAGGAATCCACGCTGGAGCTGGATGGGGAACAACTCCTGTGTTTAGCAGAGGAAATGTTTTCCCTTCAGCTGGAAACGGAGCAGGCACTGCCACCCTGAGCAGCAGCAGATGGGACAGCAGAGCTGGGACCAGACCCAGGCACATCCAGGCTTTTTTCTGGGCAGGTGCTCCAGCTCCAAAGCTGAGGTGGGCAGGATAAAACTGCCAAGCAACCATGGCTGCCTGCATCCCTCCAGATCTGCTCTGCAAACAAATTTGGCAAATCAGCGAATTCTGAGGGCAAACAGAGCAGCCTGGCTTTGCAGCAGAGCTCAGTTCCCAGGCCAGGATCAGCTGCTGCAATGAACCCAAAGCTCCAGCAGCACTCAGACCCCAAAGTCAAATTAGCAATCAGAGCCCCTGCAGAAAGAGCAGGCCAGGTTTATCCAGTGCAAGTTATAATTCCACTGATGTCAAAAACCTTTGGGATGATTTGTGCCTGCTGAGAGCCAACTCCTCAGATTTTGCATTTTTCATGCACTTTGTTTTTCTCGTCCAGCTCTCCTGCAGCAGTGAGGACTGGGGGGCAGCACTGCCAGCCTGACCTGGGGCAGACCTGCTGGGATAATCCTAGTGTGGATTTGCTGGGTCACAGTACAGTAATTTCAGGACTATAAGGCGCACCATTTGGACTAAAATTTTGATCGGAACCCGGAAGTGCGCCTTATAATCCGGTGCGCCTTATATATGGACAAAGTTCTGAAAATTGCCAACCCGGAAGTGCGAGCTGCGAGAGCTGTGAGAGCCACACCAGCCAGCACTGGGGACGGGTGGGAGCGCCGGGGCCCGCGGCACGGGGAGAGCGCCTGGGGCTGGGTTTAAAGGCTGCGCCAATCCGTGAAAAATTTTTGTGCAAATTGAGCAGCTGCCAGTAAACCTCGCGATCGAGCCATTCCGTTACTAATTCATCACTTTGTTGTGTGCGGATCCTGACTGAAAAAAAAAGTGCGCCTTATAGTCCGGTGCGCCTTATAGTTGTGGAATTATTGTAATTGCAGTTAATTGTCATGCTGGATGTTCCCAGGTTTCCCCCTGGAGAAGCTGCTGGACTCTCTGCATTTGCTCTGGGTGGATTTTAGAATCACAGAATGGCTTTTTTGGAAGGGAACTGTAAGATCCTCCAGTTCCAACCCTTCCAAGGGCAGGGACACTGAAGTCCTTATGGTTACGTGCAGTTAACAGCTTTGCTCTCCCTCCTTTCTGCTTTTTGGCCACTCATCCAAACCCATCCAAGGTGTGATTCATGGGAGTGGAGGCTTCCAGACCTGCAGGTCAAGGACTCGTGTCAGGCACTCCACTTTCACTGATCTGCCACTTTCTCACACAAATATCTTGCCTAGGTGAATGAAGGACAAGCATCCCAAATATTAGTCCTGCTCTGAGGAACAGAAATACTCCAATCTTAAAATCTCATGTCTGGGCTATGGATGTTGGAGAGCTTTTTAATAATCCTGCTCTGAATTACTTCAGCACTTCTTCCCACTTCCCTTTTCATGAAGAAGAGTCTCCTTTCGCTTTTATTCCCCCCAAACCTCTCCCTTCTCACACACTGGCTGACACAACATCTCCAAGCACAGCCCTTGGTGCTTTCCAGGAGAAAATAAAGGGAGATTTGGTCTCACAGCCTCCCCAAAGCTGGGTGAGGTGGCAGAGCTGCCTCTGTCACACACAGGGCACAGGGGCCACCATCTGGCCCTGCCAGCTGTGCCCAGCTGCAGCAGGGAAGGAGCTCAGTGCTGTCCCTGCTCCAGCGGCCACTGCAGCCCAGCTGTGCTGACATTTGTTCATCCACGGAGCTGCAGGAAAAGCAGGAGGAAAAGCTTGGCTGGGAAGCTTGCTGTCTGGCAGGATTTTATCCCCGGACATGCCTGAGCACACAAATGCACCAGGGTTTGGTGGGGAGACTTCAGCAGGCACAAAGCAGGAGCTGGGTGTTGGTTTTTCCTGGGCGGTTTTGAGGGAAGGTTTGTGGCAACATCAGAATGTGATAATTGGGGTGGAAGAGGCAAAGGGAACTTGGCACAGAGACAGGATAAACTTGGATCTCCTAAAGCAGGGAGCAGGGAGCTGCTGTCCCCTCCATTCCCCGGTGTGACATTGCCATGTCAGGATGTGACAAAGTGACAGCTGCACAGAGCAGCAGCAGGAGAGCCCTCACCTGCAGCAATTTCCTGATGGAAACGGAGCCTGGAGCACGGATGGATCAGAGCCAAGGCTCCAGGAGACACAACGGCCACAAATGACCAAAGCTTTCTCCAGAGCTCAGGAGAGCTGCAGGCCTGAGTGACCCACACAGGTGACCCCAGCAGTGGAGAGATCCCACAGTGACCCCCAGCACTGGGGAGCTCCTGAAATGATTCCCAGCCCTAAGGAGATGCCACAGTGACCTCCAGCAGCACTGGGGAGATCCCACAGTGATCTCTAGAACTGGGGAGTCCCTATAATGCCCACCAGCAGTGGAGAGATCCCACAGAGACCCCCCAGCACTGGACATCTCTCACAGAGACCCCCAGAACTGGGAAGATCCCACATAGACCTCATCAGAAATGGGGAGATCCCACAGTGGCCCCAGCACTGGAATTCCAGAGGGTCACTGGACATCCCTCACAGTGACTCCAGCTCTGGACACTCTCACAGTGACCTCATCAGCTCTGGACACTCTCACAGTGACCCCAGCCCTGGACACCTCTCACAGTGACCCCATCAGCTCTGGACACTCTCACAGTGACCCCAGCCCTGGACACTCCCACAGTGACCCCCAGCCCTGGAATTCCAGAGGGTCACTGGACATCTCTCACAGTGACCTCAGCCCTGGACACTCCCACAGTGACCCCAGCACTGGACAGAATCCAGTGACCCCACAGTGACCCCAGCAGAAGGCTCTCGCTGCAGGGAGCTGATTCACCTCTCTCCCCTGGCACTGCCACAGTTCAGGGCTGGGTCACAGTGTCCAGCTCAGGGGATCTGTGGCATGGAGGGATCACTGTCCATTCTCACAGGAGGGAACAAGCAGGAACACTCCCATGCAAAAATGCCTCTCCATCTCTAATGTCATCGAGGTGGGCTATGCAAAACCCCACGAGCGCTAACGAGGTAATTACATTCCTACTAATGTCTGCAACTGGTCTGGCAACACACGTTGGCATGGGACCAGAAAGTTATAGCAGCAAGGTGATTAGGGACAGGTAACAGCTAAAAATACAGAGGGAGATTAATTAATAATTGATGGTGTAGGTAGAACACTGCAGAAAGTATAATTAATGCTGAACAAACTTGATATAACTCTGTCTTGTTAGAGGCTAATAAAATGTTTCAGTGCTCTTCTGGATCTGGGCTCTCAGAGCTCTGAGGATCAGCCCATCCACGCTGGGGGTCTGCAGAGCTTCCCTGAGCAGGGCAGATGGGGACACGGGGACATCTCCTGAGCATTTTTCACAGTCACACACACATGGACATGTCTG
>VRYO01001760.1:2566016-2577287 GCA_009812075.1 Sialia sialis | reverse complement strand
TGAACTTTGTCCATATATAAGGCACACTGGATTATAAGGCGCACTCCCGGGTTTCGATTAAAATTTCAGTCAAAATGGTGCGCCTTATAGTCGTGAAATTACTGTACTTTCAGCTGGCCATTCTATTGTTTTCTAGTTATTTAGTGACTAAGGCTTGCTATCTCAGAGATGGCTTTCATTTCAATCTTGCTTATCGTTTTCATATTCTCAGAACCTTTTGCCAGGCAATCATATTTATAAGATTTTGCTGATTTCCCCAACATCCTCCACCACCAGGGCTGACTAAAGCATCTCCCCCTCACCTGGTTTGCAGCAAACCAGCAAATAAAGTGCTTTTAAACGACTGAGGTGGTTATTTCCTGGCTTATTCCCTGCAGCACACAAAGCACGAGGCTCTGCTTAAATCACCACGGAGTAAGGGATGCTCCAAGGTGTTTCCTTCCATCATGGGGCTCTGCCAGGTGCCTTCAGGCTCCTGAGGAAACCAATGATGAAGGGAGCTGCAGGAGGGCCAGGGCTGCCTCTTGTTCTGGCTCTGAAGAGAAATGCATCTCCTTCCTGGAGACATCTCGCCCCACCAAAGCCTCCTCTGCTCGGCATAATGAGGGCATCACTCTTTGCAGGTAGTTTTTGAAGCAGCTAATTATGCTGTGCTGTGGGAAGCTGCTGCTCATTCCTCATGTTCTGGGTGATCCAGGAGAGTTTAACTAGGAATAATGGCACAGAACTGTGCAGGGAATATATTCAGGCAGAACTTCCTAGCAGGGATGCACATCCTGAGGAGAAACAGGAGAGGGATAATTTTATACTGGGCAGGAAGGGAAGATCTCCCAGGGCTGCAGGGGTTGTTATTTAATCTCTTTGGACACCTAATATTGGGACAACTTTCACTGAAGAGAAGGAAAACCTAGGGAATTAAGGAGACCAACTTCACACTATTAAAAATGTGCACCCACTTGGAAGGAGTAAAAGGCAAATTAATCATGAAAGAAGAGCCTGGAATGGGAGAGTTTGGAAAGGGAAAACAATAAACAGATTGTGTGCTCACTGAGCAAGGGCAGGGGATCACAAAATAACCTTTGTCCCATCTCACTTCAAAATGCCTGGGGGCAGAGAAGGAGCAGGGAAGGATTACACTGAATCCCCAGAGGGAGGAATCCCACGGTGAGGTCACAGGGTTCCTGTTCCCAATATTGGAACAGAGCTTGGAAAAGGCCCTGAGAGCTCTTGAGTTAAATCAGGAGAAAGTGAAGCCCATTTCTGGCTCTAACAGAAGCAGAAAGCAAAGCTTGCAAAGGAATTGAGGAGTTTGTGTCCAAGTTTTCCGCTGTCCCCCTCCCTCCCAGTGCAGACACAAGGCCAGGGAGAAAGGAACATTTATCTGCCTGGTGACATCCTTCTCACATTCTCCAGATTATGTATGTGGAAGGAATAAATCCTTTTTTTATCCTGAACTTCATTTTTTTTTTTTTTTTTACCCTGCAAGTCACATCACTTCTTTTCATTCCTGGCTGAGCACTACAAAGTGTCACCAGCGCAGCAGTGTTTTAACTGCTAATAACAGACAGCAGCAAACCCACCCCAGCAGAGCTGCTCTTTTCCCTCCCCTGCACTAATGCTCCTGACAGCATTTTTATTTTTTATTTTTTTTTACAACCTTTTTTACTTTTACAGCCTCTTCACAGCCACCCAGCTGAGCTGGCCTCACACAGCTGACCTGGGCAAGCCTGTGATCTGCACTCCAATGCAAATGTGCTCCAAGTCAGCCCTTCGAGTCTCCAAATACTGCAGTTCTCCAGGGGAGCCTACCAGATGCACTCTGATGGATTTTAGGATGAGATTCCAGCAGGGCTGGGTCTAATCAGCAAATCAGGACTTTGCTTCCTAAGGGGTTTTGTTTGTGTGTTTGTTTAACATGAAAGACAGAGCAGAACATTTGAATAACGCAGGATTAAGGAAGGATAAACCTGACCAGCACAGTTTAACAGTCTCAGAGCCAGAGCCCAGCATCAGGAATCTCAGAGGGCTCCAAGCAGAGCCTGGGGATGCTGCTCACAGCAGGAAGAGAGACAGAGATGCTCTGCCCTCCTGCACCCTGGGAAACAGCAAAAAATGGGGAATCACAGAATGGGGAATCACAGAATCCCAGAATCCAGTCTGGGATTCCAAGGGACCCTAAAGATCATCAGGTTGGGGTGGGCAGGGACACCTGGCCCATCCAAACTTGGGGTCAACAAAACAAAACAAAACACAACAAAACAAAACAAAACTAAACAAAGCACTGTGCCACAAAAACGTCACCACTCAGGGCTCCCACCCCTGAGGGAGGGTCCTGCAGTGCCTGATTTCTTTATCACACACCATGGTTCACATCAGCTTTGCTTCCTTCAGAGCCAGGCTGAAACCATGGGAGCACAGACTGTGTCACCATCCCAAATAAGTCCCCTGGAATCCCCTGAAAGTGATAAAAACAGAGCCCCAGCCTGAATGCCAGCACTTGCAAGGCAGAGCCCTGCTGGATGTGAGGCTCACCTATCACTGCCCACCCCAGGGAGGATGGAGGCTGTGAGGCTGCAAGGGAACACAAAGGTTATTTTCATGTTTTATGCGTACCAGGCTTTGCCTGAGGCACTCTGAGGCAGTCTGCAAAGCTGCCTGGAGTCCCTTGGTGGTTGTTAGCAGCTGGCAGGCCCAGCAAGTGGCAGCAAAATGAAGAGTTTAAGTGGAAGAGTGAATTAAAAAAAAAAAAAAATAAAAACCAACAAAACTAAAAACACCAAAACCAAGTGGCAGCCAAAGTTTCCAGCACAGAGATGACTCCACACAACTGAATCATCATCATCATCATCATCTTCATCTTCATCCTCCTCCTCCTCCAGGGCTGTCCCAGTGAGGACAGGAGCCACAGCCACGTCCTCACCTCCAGGAGCCCCCGGATTGAGCAGAAGGTGGAAATTTTGATTTTTGGCAAGGGCAGGATGCAGATGAGCACATGCAGGTGCCTGCCCTCAGCTCTGCTGCCCATGGCTCTGCCCCAGCTGGGCTCAGCAGGTTCCCTCTTGGACCAACACCACCTGCACAGCAACGTGACTCCAGGGAGAGCAGGACACAAACCATCCAAGACATTTGGATTTTGTTCTTTGCCTGTGAAATCTGACCTCTCCACAGTGTCTGGGAGCTGATTCTACTCACAGGACCCCCAGGAAAAGGAGAAGTAAAATGATTGTCAGGAAGTTTTGTATCTCTTGGAGCAATATTTAGGTGGCCTAAATCCCAGCCCCAAGCTCTTCTGTCCCCTCCAGGTTGTGCTTGTGGATTCCATTCTCAAAGGAAGGTGGCCCTGTGGCTCTGGCTGTGGCTCAGGTCACCCCCAGGACAGGACACAGCCCCAAACCCTGGGCTCTCCATCCCCACCACGCCCTAAGTGCATTTTCCAGACACAACTCCACATCAACCTCTGTGGACAAGGCCACCGATTCTGTCCAAATCAAAATTAATGACACTAATAATGAAAAAACCCCACAAATCTTCAGTGAAATATTTGGGGAGACAAATGGCTCAATCAGGGAGGCTGTGGAGGAGCCCTGAACCGTGGCCATGGTGAGCAGGAGGCTCCTGAGAGAGCCTGGCCCCTCCTGAGCTTTCCAGAAAAGCTTTAATGGCTCGACATGGGCTGTGCTTGTCCCCGAGTCACTGCAAATGACAATAAATAATCACCACCCTGTCACAGCCAAGGCAGCCGAGGTTATGCATTGTGCAATCAGCAGGAGGAGGGAAAAAAAGGGGGAAAAAAAAAGCCCAACAAAACCCAAAATGAGAATTCAAATCACTGCAAGGCAGGTCTAGCACAGATCAGCCCCATCACAGTCCCCACTCTGCTGGGGCATCAGAAAGCAGCAACTCCCACCCCAAAAACATCTGCCTGCAGTGATGCCTTTTGGGGACACCCAAAAACACAGGCCAGGCAAAATTAAGTGAATGAAAAGCAGTTTTTTTGTATTTATGTAAGGCCTTCAGGTACATTTAGGGCAGACAAAGCCTCCCCAAAATGGAAAACGGGTCATGATTTTTCATATTTTTATAATTTTGGTTAATTTGCATATTGGGGGTTCATCTTCTAATTACAGCTTCAGTAATGAAGTCATTTACCCCAGTTTGCTCCCCCAACTCACTTTTGTTTCCATCCCTCAGGGCCTGAGGCAGTGAGGTGTCCTTGATTCCCAGCCTGGAGAGGAATTGTTGTGTCTGCCCAAAATGGGAGAGCAGCAGCTCACACAGGAGTTTAGAGTTATACACTGAAGAATTGCAGGGTTACAAATAGATAATAAACAGAAAAGCTGAAATCCTAAGGCATCATCAGAGGGCAGAACTGGATGAGCTTTAAGGTCCCTTCCAAGCCAAAGCACGCCACAATTGTGTGATCTCCCTCACAAGCTGCAGCTCCCTGACGTGGGGAAGGCACAGGAACCATCCCCATCCCTCTCTCCTCCTTGCCCTTGCTCTGAGCAGCCTCAGCACGGTGGTGTGCGACACACAGAAGCAATTTCCAGCACTACGAGGCAAATCTGCCCATCTGCAGTGTCCTGGGAAGTTAATACACCCAGGGCCTGCCCTGCCTGCTGGGAAATTTCCATGGAAATGGGGCTGTGGATGCCACCTCCCAGTCTCTGTTCCCTGGTGCCCAGAATTATGCAAAATGGCCCCTTCCAGACAGAAAAATCTGGCACTTTTCACTCTGTGAAGTGAATTCCCAGGCTGCACAACAAGTGACAGACAGGCTGAGGGACAGTGATGGGCAGAGTCATTGAAGCAATGTCCCCTCAGCCAGGAAGGGATCGTGGAGCACCTGAATCCTCCCCAAGGACTCCGTGTCCAATCTTCCCTCTCCTGCTGCCTGGTGCAGCTCCTCAGTGCCCAAAGGAGTGAGACAAGAAGGAAAAAAACCAAAAAAAACCAAACTGAAGCCTCATCAGACAGCAGGAGGGCAATGGCAGATCCAGAATGGGTTGGAAATGCATCACAGAGTCATCATGGAATGGTTTTGGGGGAAAGGGACCTTAAAGATCACTCCAGGGACACCTTCCCCCATCCCTGGAAGGATTCAAGGCCAGGCTGGGCAGGGCTTGGAGCAGCCACAGCTTCTCTGGGCATATGAGTGTTCAGCAGATGTGTCTCAAAAATAATTTATCGGATATACATTTGTGTATCCAAGCAAAGCAGCAGAGATGGAACCTGTAGCTGTTTGTGCCTGGATGTAGAACCCCGTGCAGAGTTCAGCATCCTGAGGAGGCAGAGCTGAGTGTTCCTACAGCCCTGGAATGGCTGAGTCTGGCACAGGATCAGAGTCCAGGGATGGGGAGGCTTCAGGAGCAGAGGCAGCTCTTGTTTCCAGCAGTGAAACCCCCAAATCCTCCACAGCCCGGATCACCAACCCCAGCAGGAGTCTGAGCTCTGGCTGCATGCTCTGCTGGATTCAGGGACATTGGGATGTCACCACCTGCCACCTCAGCAGCAGGACCCAAAGGCCACATCCTCTCCCTGGCAGAGCTCCAGAGCTTTGCTCCATCTGCCCCTGCTCAGGGGAGCACTGCAGGTCTCAGGGCTCTGGTCCCACTCTTAAAAACACAAACCAAACCAGCCCCTGAGCTCATCCATTTCCAGAGCAACTAATCTGTCCCCAGGGAGGCGATGGTGGGGGGGAAACCAGCACTCTCCCTTTTGTTATAAAAATAACAAAAAGTGATGAATGACCCTCAGAGGGCAGGATGGGAAGCTGCAGCTTTTTCCAGGCCGAGATAAATTGCTGCTGTCACTGCAGGTAGAGCCGTGATTTACCCACCATGTACCCGGGCCAGCTCCTCGGCGACCCGGCTTGGCCAGCCCCGCTTAGCTCATCTCCAGAGGGTTGGACTGCTTAAAAACCCCAACCAGAGGAGCTGGGCAGCAAGAGGAGAGGCAGCAGAGGCAGGGGATGGGAGGAGGAGAAGCCACATCTCCCTGAAGAGCATATCCAGGAGCGTTTCCCAGCGCACAAGGACACGTCTCCATCGCTCCCACCGAATCTTTTCCCTCCTCCACGTATTCCCAAGCGCCATCTATTGGATTTTTCTTCCCATTAACTCCCCCTAAGCCGAGCCCAGACAAGGAACGTTCTCCTCACTCGCAAATTGTGGCTCAGGTGGAAGAGCTGAGAGCACACAGGAGACAATCCCGGGGTTTGCACAGGGCTGCCTGGCTTTGCATCCCTGGTTTGATGTGGAACACCCCTTATCTGCCAGGCATCTCGCCCCACCTTAATAGATTCATTTATTCAGGACGGGGAATTGATAGATTTAGTTTGATTTTCGTTTCATAAGCCTTCTTCCCCGAGCTACATTTCTCTTTTCATTAATGTGCTGATGGAGGAATAAAGTTTTAACGCCGAGGATCAGCCCTGTCAAACAGAATCTGCTCTGCTGCCTGGCAAGGGGAGGGAGCTGGGCTGGAAAAGGGCTCCCAGCCAAGGGAGCAGCCTGGCAGGTGATTTTAGGAGAGCTGCTGAGTCCCATTTCTTCATTCTCCATCCAATTCTTCCGCGGGAGTTTTGAGTCGTGGTTTGGACTCGCTCCTCTGCAGGGTCTCACACAGAGCCTGCTGCAAAACCCCTCCCGGGTGCAGGAGTGCGGGGACAGAGTGGGGAGAAAGGGGTTAAAACCAGAGATTTGGGCAAAGACAAACAGGAGACAGAAAGCCTGGGCTCATGGCAAGGGGAATCACATGAAAATCCAGCTGAAGAACTGCAAGTGTCTCTTATGAGCAGTAATGAGGGACCAAAAGAAATTCCTGCCCTCAGGAATTGGGTTTTCTCCCCAAGCCTTTGGGATTGGGTTTTCTCCCCAAACTTTTAGGATTGAGTTTTGTCCCTAAACCTTTAGGATTGGGTTGTCTCCCCAAACCTTTGGGATTGAGTTCTCTCCCCAAACCTTTGGGATTGGTCTTTGTCCCCCAAAACTCTGGGATTGTGTTTTCTCTCCAAAACTTTGGGATTGTGTTTTCTCCCCAAACCTTTGGGGTTGGGTTTCTCTCCAAACCTTTAGGATTGAGTTCTCTCTCCAAACCTTTAGGACTGGATTTTCTCCCAAACCTTTCGGATTGGGTTTTCTCCCAGACCTTTGGGACTGACCTTTCTCCCCAAACCTTTGGGATTGGGTTTTCTCCCCAGACTTTTGGAATTGGGTTTTTTCCCCAAACCTTTGGGATTGGGTTTTCCCCTCAAACCTTCAGGACTGATCTTCTTCTCCCCAAACCTTTGGGACTGACCTTTCTCCCCAGATCTTTGGGATTGGGTTTGGGTGAGCTTTCCTTAGTGCGGCTCCACGTGAGCCGCAGAGAGCACGGTTTATCTTCTCCCACTTTGCATAAAAGATGGAGTTTTCCCATTTCCATGCAGGCACGCAGCCTCTGCTCATGCATACATTCATGGAGCTCCTCTTCCAGAGTGGATTCCTTCTGAGGGCAGATCTGTTATGGCAATGCAAACACGAAACACACTGGGACATTTCCAGATTTTTAGGACCCCAAACACTCCCTAAGATGAGACATAAATCTGTGGGTGATCTATTCACTCACTCAGCATGGAAAGGAAGGATCCCCAGCAAAATCCCCACTGGCCTCAGCCTCATGGAGGCAGCTGTTATCCCTCATTCCACGTTTTTGTTCCACTTTAGCAGCTTTAAGGCCAAGCCGAGCTCTGATCAATAGGATCTGACCATAAAGCAAGCAGCTCTTTTCCACTCCTCTGCTCAACTTGGGGCCTTCCCATTGCTGTGCTGCACAGGGAGAGGATCCAAACCCCTCTCCTGAAGGAGCATCTGGAGATGGAGCCTTGCTGATGAGAGCAGGACCAGCTTTATCCACACAAATAAAAATCCCTGGAGAGCTGCGAGTTCAGCTCTGAGCCACAGACAGGAATTAGGGCAACAAATACACGGCTGAACCAAAATTGTAAGAAAATAATAAAAATTTTCGAGCTGGGGAGCGTTTCTGTGCAGGAGCTGTGATACTCTAGGCCAGCAGAACCCCTTCAGGAGGCAGATTGGCACACGGTTAAATCAATTTTCTCCTCAAGACAAATCCTCCTGAGCAGAGGGAAAGGTTGTCCCGAGCGTGATAGTGAAGGTGTTAATTCCTCTGTAAATAGGGTGTGAAATGCCACAACATCAGATGGGGTTTCTACTCACTTTGCTAATTATGTTCGTCTGTCATCGTTCCGTGGTGCAGCAGGAGAAGGGCTCGGCTCCGAGAAGCAATACACAATTTTTAGACTTGAGTGGAAAATTTGCCAGAGGCTGTTTTTTCAGAAGGGGAGGAAAAAAAAAATAAAAAATCTAACATATGATCTACCAGCACTAATGTAAGGAGTTATTTTTCAGAGTCTTAAGTCATAAATCCTGCCTGGGTGTGCAGAGATGGACAAAGAGGGGAAGCAAAAAGCGAGTTTGTGGTGTCAGGCAGCAGTTAAACACCCTGACAGAGCCTCACGTTATTCCCACCAAAATTTTTGGTGCAAATTTGGCTTTTTAGGTGCCACCAGTGCAGCTTCACCTTGCGGCTGGCTCAGGTGTGACAGAACTTGGTCACTGCACAGTGCAGGAGTCTGTCAGGTTCATCACCAAGCACTGGTGGCCCAGCTGCTCCAGCTCACCCAAATTCCTGTATATTTTCCATGAGGGGGTGTGGGAAACTTCACTGAGCTGTGTGGGTTTGATGCAGAAAATTTGGAAATTTTTTCCCTTTTCCAAGGGCCTGGAGTGACAGGACAAGGGGGAATGGCCTTAAGCTGGAGGAGGGGCAGGGTGAGAGGGGAATTTGGGAAGAAATTCCTCCCTGTGAGGGTGGGAAGGGGCTGGGATGGATTTCCAGAAGCTGTGGCTGCTCCTGGATCCCTGGGACAGGGTTTGGGTAGTGGAAAATGCCCCTGCCATGGCAAAATTTTTAGTGGGACAAATTTTTAATGTCCCTTCCCACCCAAACCGTTCTGTGATTTGATGGCTGCAGGGATGGGGAGCAGGAATGAATTCCTTTATTTATTCCTCAGTTCTCCCTCTGTACCAGACCCTGGCGGCAGCAATCCCAGGATCCAGGAGAGGTGGGATTTTTAGGATTTTCAGGACCCTCAGTCTTTCCTGGCCCATTTAGTGCCTCCTCCTCAAACACCTGTGTCTTGGGTTCCAGTACAGGATGTGATCAAAGGTTTCTGTTCTGTCACCATCTGTTGAGGGTGGGGCAGTGATCCTGATCTCTGTGGGAGATATTCTGCTAATGGGCCATCCATTGAAACCAGGTGGGGCAGAGTTCTTTATTTCCAAAGGGGACATCTCCTGTTAATGGTCACATTTTATAAACCAGCTGGGGCAGTGTTCTTTATCTTTTCACAGCCCATCCTTCCTGCAGGGAGTTCTCTTCTGCTCATGGCCACTGAGTCCCACTGTGGCACTGATAAAATTACTGCATCCCATGGGGAGATGCTCCAGCCAGGGGGAGGAGCCCAACATTTCTTACCAAGATAAAACGGGGGGTTTTGGGACACTAAGGGAGCCCTTTCTCCACTGGACTTCCAAAAAAAAACCCCACACACTTCCACATCATCACTGGAGCTTGGCAGGAAACTGCCCCTTGTCCAGGAGCACTGCTCCAACTGAAGCACATCTGTCACTGCAGGAGGATGCAGCCACCATTGAATGGCACTGCTGCCAACACCCTGACTGACTGACGGCTGTCAGCTTGGATTCTGACTCTGCCAGGGTTTGGGGTTTGTTCTTTGTAGTTCTGTATTTCTATTTTAATTTCCCTAGTAAAGAACTGTTATTCCTATTCCCATATCTTTGCCTGAGAACCCCTTGATTTCAAAATTATAATTTATTAATTATATTGTATCATATTATGTAATTATGAATTATAATTCTGTAATTCAAAACTATATAATAATTTGGAGGGGGTTTACATTTTCCATTTCAAAGAGAGGCTTCTGCCTTTCTTAAGACACCCGTGTTCAAAACTAGAACAACCTGGAACTTTCCAGAGTGCTCCTGCCCTTCCCAGGCCCTCTCAGGGTTAACAGGGAGGGAGGTTTATGTGCAAGGAGTAAATAATGCTCGTTTAGGATGATGCTTTGCCCACCACAGGCCAGGGACCTTCCTCCCTGCTCATCCCTGCTCAGGGACTGAGCTGAGCTTGAGAAAAGAACTCTGCAGTCCCACAGAATCCATTACACTCCCTGGTCAGCTGTTCTGTCATTAATTATCCTCGCAAGCAAAAAATATTCACCTTCTTGCTCTGAATTTCTCTCAACCGAGCTCCTTACTCTTGTTTTATCCCAGGAAAGTAGGAAGAAAATTACCTTTATTGACTTACAGCAGGTTACTCCTGGTTTATTGCGGGTGTACACAGAGAGAATCAGCCCCTCTGGAGTTATTGCTGATTTACAACAGCAAGTAGGTACACAATTACTTGTGGTGATTTACAACTGAGTTACCTGTTATTTATTCTAGGTATTTAAGGGTATATCCACATGGGGGCCCTAAGGAAAATTAAACCAAATTAATTTTAAAGTAGATTAGTTAAACTGTGTGAGACCATGACACAAACCCTCCTCTCCTGAATTAAAGTGGCCTTAATGGGTTTGAGTTCATCTTAACTCCTTCCCCAGCGAGGAGCAGCTCAGCTACCAAGGAATTGCCATCGCCAAGGAGGAGGAGAACCAACCCTGCTCACTGGAAAAGGGATCACTGCTGCTTTCCAGCAGGAAAAACAGAGCGAACCCACAAAATTCAGTGGCGCAGCACCTTTGCCTCGCTCTGGAGAGTCTGGGCAGGCTGACGGAGTGATCAGAATCTTTATTAAATTCCCCTCAGCCCTTTCCAGACTGCTATTCCAGAGGAGGATGGGGCTGTTAAACTTTATTTAATGTTCCTGTTTCACATTCCCCGCTTTGGCTGCTTCATCTCTCCTCCGGAGCTTCAGTTTTTCTCAGAGGCTGGGAATGACAGAATTCTCAAATCTTTAAGATTGGAAAACACCTCCAAGATCAAATCCAGCCACAGCTGTACTTGCTGGCCCTGCCAGAAGCACTTTGGTGCCCTGGGGATGATGTGGAGGCTCTGGAAAAGGAGACCACCAATCTCCTGCCACACAACAACCTGGATCTGGTGGCCCTGGGAAGGGATGGGGTGTCCCAGGGGAGTTCCTGGCAGGAGGAATGAGGGATGGAACCCCAGGAGGGAGATCCCAAAT
>VRYO01001760.1:2532678-2543881 GCA_009812075.1 Sialia sialis | reverse complement strand
GTCACCCCAGCGCGGCTCTGTCAGGATGGATGGACAGAAGTCAGAGTTGCTGCCTGTGTCCCCAGTAAAGGCTGAGCTTGCAGAGCCCCAGCCCAGCTGCTCTGGGCTGGGCTCAGCCTCTGGTGCCAGCAGAATCTTCAAGGTCTGACTGGGCTGGGAGGGCACAGACACAGAGTGTGAGCAGTGACAAATTCCTCCTTCTGCTGTTGACTCAGAGCCAAGTGACAAATCAGTGACAAAGGCAGGACAGAAGTCACTTCAGAGTCCTTCAGTCCTCACCCTCTGCTATTTCCTCGAACAAC
Organism: Sialia sialis; assembly: GCA_009812075.1. NCBI lineage: Eukaryota > Metazoa > Chordata > Aves > Passeriformes > Turdidae > Sialia > Sialia sialis. The sequence goes on along the minus strand of VRYO01001760.1, from coordinate 2,543,579 downwards.
TTCCACGCCAGCCTTATTGAATATAATTGTTTGAACAAGGACAGCTATTTTTACATTTCAATTTCTCTTGGCACGTGTCAAAGCAAAGCAACACGAACAAAAGGGACCTGTCTTCAGCTGATCATAATGCCATCAAATTAAAAGTTTATGTTTCTTAAACACGGCAATGCCTGTCTTTGATGCCTCCAAAAAAATAAAAAAGGTTCAACAGAGGAAATCACAGAGCATGAGCAGGAGTGGAGGTGGGAACCAGGTGCATCAAAAGGAGGGAAACAAGCACTGAGCTAATGAATGTAAAGGCTCTGACTTGCTTGAGTGGGATGGGATTTGTCATCCTCCAAAGCATTGTCTTTGTACTGGAAAAACAGGATATTTCAAGGTGCTTCTTTTTTAATTTCTAACAGGACAAAAGATGAGATGCACCACTGGCTGTCACTCTGAGCCTGGAGTTGCCAATGAATTTATCATCTCGATATAAGAATTTCTCCTGGACTTCTTGTCACTTTAATACCTGCCCATTACACAGCAGGAAGCACCACACTCATTGCCAGGAGAAAACTGCATCCCAAAGGGCTGGGAGGGGAGCGGGGAGTGATGAACCTCTGCAAACACCTCAGCAGGGACCAGGCTGCCTCCTCCTCACCTGGACGCTCTGACTCCCACCTGGGAGGGGCAGAGGGGCTACAGGGTCACACTCCCTGTCAGGTGACATCATCCCGCAGCTCATCCTGCTCCTAAAAACCTCAAGATTCTGTGGCATCATTTCCCAGGATGCATGTGCTAAAAACTACGAGGGGAAAAAAAGGTTCCTGATTTAAATTCACCCTCCAGGCAGGCTCATTTCAGCAACTGCAGCTACTTACTCAGAAAACATTTTGGTCTGGAAATCTTATGAGATTCCAAATGTTTTATACATTTTACTGCTGAGTGGGCAAGAAATACAGACTTGTCCTTTCAATTTTATCAGCTCGTGTTTAAAATGATGGAGGACAGGGAGAGCTGTGACAGCGAGGCTGTTGGAGCTCTGCTGCAATTTGGGAAGTGTTGGGGTTCTCATCAGGCCCCTGCTGAAGATTTAGGGCTGCTCCTATTTCAGCTGAACCATCTTTACCAAGCCTCACTCCTGCATCCCACAGTTCAGTGGAATTGTGTCCTGTACTGGGAAAAAGAGAAATAAATAAATGCAAACCAGACACGAAATAAAAGTCACCTCCGTGACGAGCACCCTTCCCTGGCAACAGCCTCATTGCCTTCTTCTCTCAGCTATAAAAAATCAAAAATTTAATTGCAGCAGCACATTTAGAAGAGAAAAGAAAAGGCTTTTTATGCTGCTGCTGCTGCCCACAGGGCTAACATTTGCAAAGGACTGAGAAAGAGCCTGTGGACATTGTAATTACCAGCTCAGAGGGCTCCTCCCAGCACTCACGGGGTCACCACAGCTCTGCAGCTCTCTGGGCTCCACAGAACTCCAGCACATCCTGATTGTACCAAAAATGCACCAGCCTGGCTGGGGCTCTGTGCTGAGGAGATGCAAAGCTGCATCACCCAGCAGCAGCAGCCTTGCTCCAGGACGTGCCTCAAGTTACACCATGGGAGGTTCAGATCACATATCAGGGACACAATTTGTCACAGAAATTATTATAAAGCATTGGAATGAGCTGCCTGGGGCAGTGGTGGAGTCACCATCCCTGGAAAGGTTCAGAAAATGTGTGGATGTGGCACTGGAGACGTGGCTTAGTGGTGAGCACAGTGGTGGCGCTGGGCTGAGGGTCAGACTTGGAGATCTGAAAGGTCTTTTCCAGACTTATGAATTTATGGAGCTGTTCTGGGTTACAATGCAAAGATGTGTCCAAAAGTTTGTGTTCTGTCACTAGCTGTTAAACCAGCTGGGGCAGTGTTCTTTATTTCCAAAGGAGATATCTCCTGTTAATGGGCAGCTGTTAAACCAGCTGGGGCAGTGTTCTTTATCTTTTCACAGCCCATCCTCCCTCCAGGAGATCTCTCCTGTTCATGGCCATTGAGTCCCAGTGCATGACTGATAAAATTCCATCATCCCATGGGGAGATGCTTCAGCCAGGGGGAGGAGCAAAACATTTCCTACCCAGATAAAAACTGAGATTTGGAACATCAGAGCAGCCTTTCCCCTGGATTCCAGAGGACAGGAGCTACCAGACCTTTCTACAGTATCACAACTTCAACAAGAGCACTTCATCTTCACTGCTCCCACCACCCTGACCAGGGGGTGTCAGGTTGTGTTCTGTCTCTGGCAGCAGTTTTTCTTTTGTACTATTGCATGTATTTTATTTTTGTCATTTTTTCCTATTAAATCATATTTCTGACTTGAAGTCTCTCACTGGTTTTGGTTTCAAAACCATTACAGGAGCATCTCCCAGAGGCCTTGGGTTTTCTCAGGGACAGCACCAGCCTCCCTGCATCCCAGGAGGGAGACCAGGGTGACAGCACCCGTGTCCCTCTGGCACCCAGGAGGAACCCAGCTCCTGCCCGGGATGCCAGAGCTGCCCTGGCTCTCACAGAGGCTTCTGCCTCTAAACCGAACAAGTTTGCTAAGACGAAATCAAAGAAGAACTAACGTGGAGCACTCAGGAGAAATTTCCATCCCTAACACACCTCCTTCCCTCTCCGTGCCTGCCTCATTAAGGAGGCTTCAATGAAATCCTTTCAGAAACAGGCACAAAAACAATGGAGTGATTGCGGTTTGTGAGGAGCTGCGATGCAATTAGCATATGAACATCGAAAATCTTCTGCAACCTCCAGCAGCTCCGGGCTGTCTATATCTTTTTAGATTCCCAGGTTTGGTGGTTTTGGGGTGGTTTTTTTGAGATTCTGTTCCAATTCCTCCCCCTCAACTGAAGTTCAAATAACCAGGGCCAGGTTGGTCAGGGCTTGCAAGTGGTCTGGTGGAAGATGTGCCTTGGAATGAGATGGGTTTTGAGGTCCCTCCCAACCCAAAGCGTTCTAGGATCTTGTGAAGAGCAGGAACATTGTCCAAGAGAGTGATGCCAAACTCCCAGGGGATTATCCAGGAGTTCCTGTCACCACTCAGGAGCCCCGGGGCACAGGGAGAGGTGAATCTAGCGTCACTAGAGAGCCTTGGAACTCATCCCAGTTCAGCAGAGGGTCTGGAAACAGCTGCTTCTCCTGGATCTGTCAGAGACAACAGCTCGGGGGACCTGGATCTTCATTCCCTGTGACCCACAGAGGGGTTTTCCTGGGGACAGAGCAGGGCAGGTGACAGGGACTACACCCAGCCCACCCCTGCAACCCAGAGAAGCTCACAGTGCAATCACCCCGGAGCTGGTTATTTACCAGCTCATTAAATAATCAATAGTTATCTTGAGAAGAGCTTCCTGTTTGCTCTACACATCTCATCCTGCACATCTCCATGCCCTGGAGCGAAGGAGGAGACTTCTCTGAGTCTCACTTGGCACAGATGGTGCCTGAGCTCGGGCCCAGCAGATGGAGGATGCTGCCTGCAACGCTGAGGAGTCAATAAATGTTTCCCTCCAGACACCTGGCTTCATTTCCCTTTATGAATTAAGAACATTTCTCCTGTTCACCACTTCCTCTGGCCCATGCACCGAGTCACTTGGACCCTCTTAGGTCTGGTTTAAACACAGCTACTCCCCCTCAGTGCTCCTGGTGGCCACATCATCGTTTTCTGTGCAACTGCTTTACACTCTGGATTTACACTCTGGAATTACACAGCACCTGGGCCACTCGTCTCTCCACAGTCCCTGTGTCCCACCACCACTATTTCATTTACTGTCAATAACTGCTTACTTCAGGCAAAAAGGAATTAATCCCTTGAGCCCAGCCAGGAGGTTTAAAATGAGAATTTTCAGTGTTAAAACCACACAGCTTAAACCAATGAAACAATGCCACCAGTTAGGAGCAGCAGCCAACTAACACAAAGTTTCCCCTGCTCTCCAAAGGCTGCAAAGACAATCTACCTTAATGAAGAGGCACTGAAAGCAATTCCAAGCCCACGCAGCCCTGAGGTGGCAGAGCTGTGCTGGCACTGAGCTCAGAGCTGCTCTGCTCTCAGCAGCCCCTCATTCCTGCCCCTCGCTGCCTCCTCTGGCTCTTTGTGTCACTGAAGTGTCAGAGGTGGGAATATTCCAGTTTTTCCAGCTGTTTTGTGGAAGGGATTCCCCTCTTCCCAAACCACAGCTGGAGGGAAGGTCATTTCTGCCCCTGCTGCCATCCCTGGCTGAGAAGAGGTTAATAAATATTCATAGGGCTAAATGCTCAGGGATGCAAACAATCAAGTGTTTTGCAAATGTCATAAGTGTGATGTGGAGTGTGCAGATCCCTGGGTGTGATTTCAAGTGTGCAGATCCAGGGATCTGATTTAGAGTGCGAAAATCCCTGGGTGTGATTTAGAGTGTACAGACCCCTGGATGTGATCTGGAAGGTGCAGATCCCTGGATGTAACACAGAGTGTGCAAATCCCTGGATCTGATTTAGAGTGTGCAGATCCCTGGGTATATTTACAGTGAGCAGATCCCTGGATGTGATTTAGATTGTGCAGACCCCTGGGTATGACACAGAGTGTACAGACCCTGGATGTGATTTAGAATGTGAGGATCCCTGGATGTGATTATAGTATGAAGATTCCTGGGTGTGATTTAGAGTGTACAGACCCCTGGATGTGATTTGGAAGGTGCAGATCCCTGGGTGTGATTTAGATTGAGCAGATCCTGTGTGTGACACAGAGTGTGCAAACCCCTGGATCTGATTTAGGATGTGCAGATCTCTGGGTGTATTTAGAGTGAACAGATCCCTGGATGTGTTTAGAGCGTGCAAATCCCCGGATGTGATTTAGAGTATGAAGACCCCTGAGTGTGATTTAGAGTATGAACAGATCCCTGGGTGTGATTTAGAGTGTGCAGAACCCTGGGTGTGTTTAGATTCTGCAGACCCTGGATCTGATTTAGATTGTGCAGATCCCTGAGTGTGTTTAGATTCTGCAGACCCTGGATCTGATTTAGATTGTTTCAGACCCTGGATCTGATTAGATTCTGCAGACCCTGGATCTGATTTAGATTGTGCAGATCCCTGGGTGTGATTTAGATTCTGCAGACCCTGGATCTGATTTAGATTGTTTCAGCCCCTGGGTGTGCCCCAGCAGGGTGGGCAGCTCCTGCCTTTGCTCACACAGAGAAACTCAGACTGCTCAGGCACATCCAGACACATCCAGGGATGGGGAATGAGGGGCTGGAAGTGCCCAAGCCAGGCTGGACAGGGCTTGGAGCAGCCTGGGACAGGGGACGGTGTCCCTGCCATGCCACTGCATGGGTTCCATGTCCCTTCCAACCCAGGCTCTTCTGTGATAATAATTCCATGAGGATGACTTGATCAGCTCAATTCCCACTCTGAACATCAAAGCAAAACTCTCCCAGGCCTTTTGGGCAGTTCAGGAACCCGTGACAGAGCAATTCCCAAAGAACACAATTCCAGGAGCTCACTGTGTCCTCCAACAGCCTCTGTGTGCAAACCAAACAGACAAGAAGGGTGGCACTGCTCATTTGCCAAAAAGTGCCCAAAATTCTAGAAAGCCTTGTGCCCTGCCTCAATAAAACTACCTCAATAAAACTGCCTCAACCCCAGCATTTCACATACAAACTCACATTTAAAGGCATTTGGTAACTCCCCAAGCGTCCATTGCTGAATTTTGGCTGAGGAATATTGTCCTGTGGCTCTGGTGGGATATGCTCTGCATCTCATTGTGCAGCTCCTGCATGTTCAAAAGCAATTTGTGCCTCTGCAGAAGGAGTCAGAGGTGCTGTTCCTTCCATTCAGCACAGGATTGAAACAGCACCTCCCCCAAATTGCCCCAAAATGCAGGGTGTGGCTTTTATTGAGTGGAACTTGTCATTTGGACAATGGAGGGCTCAATCCTAATGTGGAAAATCACAGACACCACAAAGGGCACTGGGGAATGTACAAACATCAGGGGGAAAATGGCAGAAATTGCAGTTATTGAATGAACAAGGGAAAAGGGAAATCTGTGACCTGGCAGGTGACTGCTCCACGTGTTTGTGCCACAGCTTCAGTAGCACTGCATTCACTCTGCACTGAGAAATGACAATAATTTCTTTCTTTGTGCATTAGTGGAAAGAGGAGGAATCAATCTGACCTGCTTGGGGATGAATCTTCAGTGCAAGGTACAACAATGTGCCGTCACTGGCTGAGGATGAGCCGTAAATAACTTGGAAAATCCTTTCCCTGTTTGCATCCCAGGCCACGTGCAGCACTCTTGGTGACACCCAGAGACTCGAAATTCCCAAACTGTGTCTCCTGGGGCTTCCAAAATGAAAGGAATTCTAAATTCCTGCAGTTAACTTAGTTATTTCTACTCCTGGTAGATTAAAAGTAAGTTTTTTAATGGACACAAGGAGTTGTGCAGCCTCTTTTTGTTTCTCCACCCTGTCCAACATGTGCAGGGCGTTCATTTGAATTATTTGAGCCCATCTGAAGTCACCTGAGCAGCAGAAATGACATCAGTACCCAGGAGCTGCTGCCAGTGTTGGCCTTTCTGACTCAGCCACTCTGGGGAAATGTAATTGGAACAGAGAATATTGAGTTTTCCTAAAGATTTCCAAATGCAGACCAGTTAGAGAGGCACAGGGGTGGGAGATTTCCAGGTTCCATGGGTTCAGGTGTCACACAGGTGCTGAGTGACATCCAAGGGGGGCAGTGACTGAGGTGGGACCCAGGGAAGATTTGCCACCCTGGGATGTGATACCAGCTGGAATTTCCATTCTGCAGTGTGATATCAGCCAGATTTTCCATTCTGGAATGTGATATCAGCCATTTGCCATCCTGGAATTTGATTTTCATCTGGATTTGCTACCCTGGGATGTGGTATCAGCCAGATTTGCCATCCTAGGATGTGGTATCAGCCATTTGTCGTCCTGGAATTCGGTATCAGCCAGAATTTCCATCCTGGGATGTGGTATCAGCCAGATTTGCCATCCTGGAGTTTGATTATCATCTGGAATTTCCATCCTGAGATTTGATTATCATCTGGAATTTCCATCCTGGGATTTGATTTTCATCTGGATTTGCCATCCTGGGATGTGATATCAGTTGGATTTGCTATCCTGGGATGTGATATCAGCCGGATTTGTCATCCTGAGATGTGGTATCAGCCAGATTTTTCCATCCTGGGATGTGATATCAGCTGGATTTCCATTCTAGGATGTAATATCAATTGGTTTTGCCATCCTGGAGTTTGATTATCATCTGGATGTGCCATCCTGGGATGTGATATCAGTTGGATTTGCCATCCTGGAGTTTGATTATCATCTGCAATTTTCATCCTGGGATTTGATTATCATCTGGATTTGCCATCCTAGGATGTGGTATCAGCCATTTGTCGTCCTGGAATTCGGTATCAGCCAGAATTTCCATCCTGGGATGTGGTATCAGCCAGATTTGCCATCCTGGGATGTGATATCAGCCGGATTTGCTATCCTGGGATGTGATATCAGCTGGATTTTCCCTCCTGCCTCCTGAGCACTGCTGCCACTGGAGGCTGCCGTTCCTCCTGGAATTCCCACATTCCAGAGGGTGGTTCCATGCTAAAGCCCTGAACCCAGAGGAGTGCACACAGCATCTTCTTTATTTTGGCTGAAGAGAGACACAGGGATCAATGCCAGAGCTCAGAGCAGAATCCTCCCAAAAGCAGGACAAATATTCAGAATTCCATTCCAGATTCCAGAATTTTCCAGGGGAATTCCCTGGGAGCACACAAACGCAGCCCCTCCCCACCTTTGGCACCACGGGCAGAGCAGCAGTCCTGGCTCTTGGAGCTCAGGATTCTTCTGAAGTTCTTTCCAAGCCCTGGTTTGGAAACCAGCCAGCACTATTTGCTTCTCGGGCAGAGGATATGGAATTACCGTAAATTATATTGAAAAATTAGATTTATTCACCGCTGTGATAATTGATCTCCCAATTGGTCTCGGAGACTTAGCAGCTGGTAAGAAAATAAAATGCAATTTAAATTTTTATTTATTTTTCAAACCCCCCACTTCAATTCAGGAGTGACAACAAATAAGGGGGAGAGGAGAGGGTGAGTTTCTCACTTGCCAGTCCTCATATTAAATCCTGGTGATAAGAAGACAAAGCAAGAGGTGATTGCAGAGGTGTTTGAGGAATTCTCAGTGTGCTGGCATTAAGCAGCACAGGCTCTGCAGGGGGCTTTGATACCCTTGCACATAATTATAATTATGTGTAATTGTACCTCAGCCCTGAGCAAAGGGATTATGGCCAAGGACGTGCCTGGAGTGGAATCCTGGGCTGGGCTGTCACTCTGCTGCTGCTGCTGACAAACCAACATTCCATCAGTGACTCCAGGAATTCAGCTCCTCTGTCAGAGCCTTTGGAATTGGGCCCATCAAATCTCTGGCTGTTTTCTCTCAGGCCCTCAGAGGGAGAAGCAGCAGCCCCAAAATGTGGTGCTGGTGATGGCTCCTCTCATTAAGGCTCTTCTCTGTCAGCCCCTGCTCAAATCACATCACACGTTACAGATGGAGACAGGATTTGGGTTTTACACCCAGATTAGCTCTGAGGAAATGTATTTTTATCTGCTGGGAGCAGAAAGAAAGAACTCCATAATTCACCATAACCCAATCACTTACAAAGTGAGCGGCCAAGCAGCGTTTGCAGGGGCTTGAAAAATCTCATGCTGTCATCGGTAATAAAATAAAAATGACAATTCTGGGAGGGAGCACAGGAATGGACACGCCATTAAAAGGCAGATAATGTGTGAGGGAATGGGGAGAGCCTGCTTGGAGCCAGGGCAGTCTGGCAGCCCCAGTTCCAGCAGCAGATAAACACCACAACTTCCTAAAAATTGCCTGGAATTTCCAACTCTTGACTTCATTTTCACGGCATCACTGAGGCTGCAAAAGCTCTCCAAGGTGATCAAATCCAACCTGGGACCCAGCCCAGAGCACTCAGTGCCACCTCCAGCCCTTCCCTGGGCATCTCCAGGGATGGGAACTCCCAAAACTTCTCCTTCCCATTTCCCTCTGACCCTCCTGGGGATGAATTTGGGGGAATTGGGAACTGAAAGGGAGGTTTGGAAGGACTCAGTTTTCTCCCAGGCAGTGGAGGAAATAGAGAGGAGGAAACAGAAGGAAACAGAAGAAAATAAAAAGGAAATACAAGGAAATAGAGAAGAGGAAACAGAAGGAAATAGAAGAAAATAGAAGGAAATAGGGAATAGAAGGACATAGATGGATACAGACGGAAACAGAAAGAAACAGAAGAAAGCAGAAAAGAAATACAAGGAAATAGAAGACAATAGATGGATATAGAAGGAAACAGATAGAAACAGAAGGAAACAGAAAGAAATATAAGGAAATAGAAGGGAACAGAAAGGAAATAGAAGGAAACAGAGAGAAGCAGAAGAAAATACAAGGAAACAAAAGGAAACAAAAGGAAACAGAAGGCCTGACCTGACACTCAGACCAGCAAGTCAGACTGAAATGTTTCACCAGTAATTATTGGACAAATATAATTCATCCTGGCTGTGTTAGAAGCTTTGATACATCAGGAAACAAATTATTAGCTGGAGTGACTTTTAATTTTCTAATTACAACAGTAAGTAATATCAGAGAAATAAAAAATGGTGCAGAGAACCCCAACGTGGCAGCAGTGCCACTAAAATCAAACCTTTCTGGTGGCACAGGAAGGGTTAATCAGTCTGAGAATTCAAAATAATTTTCTTCCACACTTGTGCTGTGGCATTTGCACAGATTAGCAGTGGGGTACAGCAACAAGAGCAGCTCACGTAGCTTAAAAAATACATTATTTATACATATATTATATATATAATAACATGTAATAAAGGAACAGGCAGCCAGGCAGGCCAAGTGTGTTTTTGTTCTCTAATCTTCCCATCCAGAAGCCACCTCACTTGCAGGATCATCCTTCTCTGTCTGCAGCATTGTTCCAGCAGTTGAGTAGGTTAAGAACATTTGTATTATTATTATTATTATTCCCACTATTTCTGATTTGCATGCTAATAGTTATCTAGCAGTTCAAATCTCAATTAGGAGCCCACACAGGCAAGAGCAGCACAATTCAGGGCGAGGTTGTAAATGTGGAAATGTACTCAGCTCACAATGAAGGCAGCTCATCAGCCAGCACTGGGCTTTCATATTATTAATTTGGTGTCACTGAAAGGCTGCAGAGTGCTTGCTTCAGTTCATGGATACATTGGCTGCTTTTTATTGTGATGGATTTTATGTTTCAATCACACAAGTTGCCCAGGGCCTTTCAGCAGGGCTTTTTTTTTTTTCTTTCATAGAATCAAGGAAAATGAAATGTGTTGGTCCATCATCATCTCTCCATCAGGATTTGCTTCACAAGTACAGTAATTCCACGCCTATAAGGCGCACCCTTTTGACTAAAATTTTGCTTGAAACCCGGAAGTGCGCCTTATACTCTGGTGCGCCTTATATATGGACAAAGTTCAGAAATTTGCCAATGCAGAAGCGCGAGCTCTGAGGGCAGCTGTGACTCTGCTTCACCCAAAGCTGGAGGGGCTGCCCTCAGCACGGCTCTCCATGGCCACCTGCCCTGGTCCAGGGCTGTCCCTCAGCGCTGCTCTGTCCCGGTTCGGGTGGTACTCTCCCCTGGTCCAGGGCTGCTCCTTCAGAGCTGCTCTCCCCCGGTCTGGGGCTGTCCCTTAGAGCCGGTCTCTCCTGGTTTGGGGCTGTCCCTCAGAGCCACTCTGTCCCAGTTTGGGCGCCGCTCTGCCCCAGTTTGGGGCTGTTCCCTCAGCACTGCTCTCCCCGCCAGTTTGGGGCTGCTCCCTCAGCACCTCTCTCTCCCGGTTCGGGCGCCACTTTCCCCCAGTTCAGGGC
>VRYO01001760.1:2504931-2520387 GCA_009812075.1 Sialia sialis | reverse complement strand
TCCTGCCTTTCTCAGCAGACACCTGTCCTCCAAACCAGGACAGGGACAGAGTGAAGCTGTCCCAGCTAAACCTGCTGCTGCTGCTCTGATTGCTGCTCATGTCCTCGCCATACTCGAGCTCCTTCCAGATAAACAAACCTGGATTAAGTTTTCCAGTATCATAATCATAATTGGGGAAGAAAATTAAAATCTCCCTGCTATTTGTTCAGCATTATAAAAGTGACTGTGTCAGGCCTAACAAGCATCATTAGTTCCAGTGAGAAGCCTTTCAGCTCCATGCAGGAGCCAGAGCTGGGTTAAACACCCATTGAGATCTTGTTGCCCAACTCAGATTTTGCAGCTGGGTGACTCAACAGGCTTTCCCTAATTTAACAGTCACCAAAAGCAGCCCTAAACCCCTCAAAAAAGAGCACAGAGAAGGATTTTTGGCAGCAGGGTTGGGGTGAATTCATGTGCTGTCCTCTTATTAAAAGCTCTGCACACAAGGGATGTTGTGAAGAAAAAGCAAGAATGTGATGAGGAGTCAGGTAAAGGAGCTTGGAATCGTGCTGAATTTCCCCCAAATGTTAATTTCGTCCAGGAGGCAGGACTGGGGTTGTGGCAGTGACTGCACTCACCCTCCAGCTGCTCTGATGTACGGATTTTATGTTCTCTCTGACAGGAAAATGAATCCACAGACACCAGAGGTTTGTGACCAAAAAGGAGCCAGAGGAGTCCCTTTTGTTTTATTCCAATAAAGGGAGAGGCCATGGGGCATCCCCTGGGCTCTCTCAGATTTTTGGAGGACTCAGCCTCCTTTTTATCCCAATTTCCCTCTCTCTGTCCCCATTGCTGAAGTACTTGAGAGGCACAGACTTCCCAAACACTGATACCTGAGATTCCCCTCTCATGTCCAACCCTCCCTTTAATTTTGAATTCTTACAGAATTCATCATTTCCCCCCCATTGTTTCTTTCTTCTAATACTCAATTTCATTTGTCAGCAAACCTACAGTTTGTTTGTAAAGGCAAATATATTTATTTTTTTTCCCCATTCATCAATCAGTGGAATCCATCCCATTGCTTCTTTTCTCTCTCAGTGCTGGTTTGATCTCCCAGCAGACCCCCAGCTTTGTAAAGACAAATCTCTCATTCCTCTCACCTCCTCAGCAGTGGGGTCTCCCTGAGCTCTGTCACCCCCACCCTCCCCAAAGGCTCAGCCAGCCCGAGGGGATTTATGAGGAACACACCATCCCAAATCCCTCCTGTTCAAGTTGATTGCTATGGCAAATCTCTGCTGCAGAGGGAGGTTGTTGTAGCAACGCTCTGATTTTAACTTCACCTCTTCTCCTGCCCCCAGAGGTGTCATCTCCACCATGGAGATGCTCACTGAGGTGTCAGAGGCAGGGGTTGCCCTGCACAGCTCCCTGCACCCTCTCCCTCTCCTGCTCCACACCCATCACAGACACTGCTGCATCTTTCTGGGAGAAAAGCACTGAAAACACTTTACAAACACACCCAGTGCCAAAGCAGCTCCCCAGGCTGAGCCAGGCACAGCCATCCTTGGCAGAAAGTGAAGGATGCAATCTCCACCAATTTGGATTAAGCCTTTTTTAATCCCTTATCCATTCTGAATTTTGGTTAAGAAGAAAACTCTTCATGGACACCTGCCTAAATCCAGGTGTGTTTTGACTGCACCACATTGATGCTGGTTGTTCAGTTTGTGCACAACAGAGGCTGCAGACACTTCCATACTCCTGTTAACAAGAATATTCCCTTTGGTCCTTCCAGTCCTCACAGGAATTTCACCAGAAGGAGCCAGAAAAAAAACCAAAAGACCCTTTTGTCTCAGCTCTACACTTCATTCAGCTGTAGCCTCGTGTTCCCAGCCCTCCCACCTTAACAAAGGCTCTAAATAACATCTCCCCTTCCTTTTCTTCCTCTGTTTTTCATCTTTCCCAACTGCACGCTACATTTCTTCCCTGCAAACACCCAATTTAGATGGCATCAGGAGGTGCTAACAAAAAATGCTTCACTGTCTTGTCAGCAGATTACAGAAAGGCGTCTCATTCAAATTTATCCAGTTGGAAACAGAAGTAATTGATGTGAACTTGAGAAATATATGATTTGGAAGAGGGGAAGATGGGAGAAGCTTCTCTGTTCTCATCACTCAGTGCTCGGGCTGGCTGATCAGGAGCTCCATTATCACCTCCCTGTCCTGCACTTACCTGGGGCACAAGGAGCTGGGATGGGGACAAGGTGTGAAGGGCACGTGCTGCAGGTCCTGGGCTGGCTCTGGATCCGAACACAAAGCTGGAGCGAAGGGAAAAGCAAATATTCAGTGAGGATGGGCTGTGTTTGTCCAAGCAGAGGGGGTTGGAGTGAGGTCCCTGTTCCTTCTCCCTTGGTCACAGCTGCCCCTTGTGACAGTGACAGCTCCACTCCCAAAGGCAGGGGCAGCAGGGAACACAAATCCCAGAATGGTTTGGGTTGGAAAAGACATCAAAGCTTATCCAATTCCACCCCTGCCATGGCAGAGACACTCCCACTGTCCCAGGCTTCTCCCAGCCCTGTCCAACCTGGCCTTGGACACTTCAGGGACCCAGGGGCAGCCTGTGCCAGGGCCTGCCCATCCTCATCCATCCCTGCCCTCTCTCAGTTTAAACCATTTCCCCCCTGTCCTGTCACGCCCTGGAGTGGTGACACCTGAGGGACACAGGGCTGGCATTACAGCAGAGACCTTGAAAAATGGGGTCACAAACTGCAGTGTACAACAACCAGGAGATCAGACAAAGGACAGGAGGCGACAGCAGGGCTGTTAACAACTCATCTCAGGACAGAAATGCAGAAATTCTGAGCAGAAAAAGGGCAGGAAAGCAGAGGCATAGGTTTAGCCTGGGCTGTCACTGCAGCCGTTCCCTCTCTGCAGACACAGCAGCACTCGCTGACTGATCCCCAGAGCTCCGAGAATCAGGGTTAATATTTCTCGAGCACACCGTGAGTTTTTTGCGACAAAAAGCCTCTTTATTGTTAGAGCAGTCCTTCTATAATTTCTTAAATGTATCTCTTTGTGCTCTTGTGATTGGTCTGAAGTCTGTTTTGTCCATCCCCCTTTTGACCCTATTTGGTTTTTTACAACTGGGCCAGGGATCCTCGAGACAATCTCTGAATCTTCTAGAAATTTTCTCCTGGTGGGTTCTGACACACCAGCGGCTTTTCCCACACTCAGCACAGCTTACACTGCGACATCCAAGCACGAGGAACATCCCAGCACTTCCCAGCAAACACCTGCCAGGACCCAACACAAGCTCAGCACTGACGCTCCCTTCGCATCTCCTGACTCTGAGCCAATTAAAGCCCCTTTGGCTGATCCAGAAGGACCTGGGTGAGCACTGACATTTCCCTCATGCAGTTCATCATTGTATTAACACCACAATTACTCTGTGGGATCAGCTCTCCTCATCCCACCTGAACAAAGCCTCCCAGCCCTGCTCAGCTGTGCACTGCTGCACAGCAACTCACTCCAACTAAATCTGAAGTTACTGTCATTATTTCTATTGCACAGAGACCCCAAAGTCCAAGCAGAACAGGTGTTGCACCTCCTTTATTTCAATTAACACTGTAGTAGTGAGAGCAGCCCGAAACTGCAAGGAGCCAGATTAGAAAATTGCATGGAAAACAAAAATAAAAAGTATCAGACTCGCTCAGGTGAGGTTCACAGGAGCATGTTTGGCTGCTGCTGGGGGCAGCTGTGCTATTAAGAAATGAAGCAGTCAGTTCTCAGGGAAACACCCTCTCACTGTGACATTTTCTGCCGGCCAGCCACAGCTTTTTCCGCCTAAATCCTGCCCCAGATGGACCCTCCCAGGTTTGTCTGAGACTGTGACAGAGCTGAGAATTGAACTCGGGCAACTGCTGTTCCACATCCAAGTTCAGCATGAAGGTGAAAAGACACAGGAGCCCAGCAGCTGGGAAGCCTCTGAAGGATAATTACCCAGCAGACTTGAATTTTGGAAAGGAAAACTGGACCAGACCAGAAGCTCTCTGCTTCTTGAACTTTCCAAAGGCAGCTCACCTGGAAATGAGGCTTTTAAAACTCAGCCCTAAGAGTTTGTCCTCCTCTGCTCCATGTCCTGGGGTCCTGCATCCAAGCAGATAAATAAAGCACCCAACTGCACGCCCACACTGCCAATAAACTGGGATACTTTGCCTTGGGATGGAGCCATTCCAGAAGGGAAGCAGCATTTACAAAAGACGACACTGATTTCGGGAGAAATATATTTGGAACAGTGGAAACAAGGCACTGAGATCTGCCTCTCCTTTTCTTTGAAATTAAAAACCCCAACACAGCCCTTTCCTCAGATTCCTCCCCAGGAAGATAAAGCCAATTTTCCAGCATCCCAATGAATATTTCAAAGATGAGTGTTTCCTTAAGCTAATTGGTGCCCATTATCATGGAATTAAAAGCCAAATGGATTGAAGGCAATTGAGCCTCATCACTTTCATTATTCTCTTTTCCCCAAAGACATTCCTGATTTTTAACTCCTCTGACCCTAGGGCTTTCAGGCAGGTTTTCTGACAGGTTTTCTCCCAGCAGGAGAGCTCGAGTAAAGGTGCATAAAGTGCAGAGGGCAGAAGGGACAGGTGGAGAGGCAGGATCCAAACATCTCCAGAGGGAATTCCAGCACACTGGGGATGTTCCCACCCTCCACCCCCTGCATTCCCCGTTTGTAACCCAGCACTGACCCAAGGCCTCGCTGTCCTTGCTGGGTTTTTTCCATGCTAAATCCCACATTCAGCTTCCAATCCAATCCTTGGATGCATCTCTGCTTCCCAGAACCTGCCTGGACAAACTGCTGGGGCAGGGCAGAACTTCACCTTCATCTCCAACATACAACTGAAGGACTTTGGATTTTTAAATGTAAAGACTGACACAAGCAACAGGTGACAGATGAATTCTGCCTTTTCCTGCTGTCACAGCTAATCCACCTACCCAGAATCACTGGGATTTTTCCTTCAAGTCCCACCCCGCTTTGTTTTTTGCCCTTTCCCGTGGTTTGCTCCTTTTTCCAGGCTAGCCAAAGCCCCAGGACAGCAGCACTGAGCAGCTCCTTGTTCACCAGAAAGAGCTCAAGTGGACACAGGCACCTCTTAAACCCTGGCACACAGAACTATTTATTACTCCTCTGAAAGGCTCCCAGGGAAGCTTTTGTGGCTGAAATGTGACTTTTCCTCCCTTTCCATCAAGGGAAAAAACCAAACCCAACCAAGTATTGCAGGCAGCTTCCCCTTTACGGGCAGCTCCTCCAGCAGCGTGCACTGGGGACTGCGGTGAGCAGCTCCAGGAATTGGGAATGATTTTCTGCTTTTGCCACCCAGCCTCAGGCTCTGACCACTGCACAAGGGACTGAAGAGGGCTCCGGGTGTGTTCTGGGCTGGAATTCCCTTTGGGAAAGCTGTCAGTGCTCTGATGAACACTCAGGGCTCTGGAGGAGTGATCTCAAGGAATTCCAGTCATGCCAAGCTCAGCCTTCCCCCATCCCAAGCGGGGCTTTTGTTCGCTAGCTGTTTACAGCTCAGAATTATTGTCATCGTAAATGTTGAACCACGAGGCTGGAGCTGAAGGGAAAGGATTCCTGCTTTGTTTGTGGCCACCTTTCCCCCCCTGCCTCTCCTGCTTTGCTTGTGTTCCTCATTCAGTTTATGTGACACATTTAAGTCTCGGAGGGACCAGAGCTATGGCAACAGGAGTTGTGCAGCTAATCCCTGATGCAGAGTGCTAAAAATCACACCATGCAGCAGCACATTCACCAGAGCAGCCCTGCTTTCATGTTAAACTCATGGGAACAGGTCCCAGAAGTTCTAGGTGAGGGGAGAAACTCAGGGGTCAATAAAGCTGGAGCTGGTCAGGGGAGGGGATGGGAATAGGGCCTGGAAGGGTCAGATGAGCCTGGAAACACAGCAAGAAATGGCAGAGGCAGTAAAAGAGGCTGGAAACTGGTAAAGACTCACTTCAGCTGCATTTCTGCTCCAGGTCACCATTTCTGCTCATGTACAGCAGGTGATAATTCCACATTACACCCCTGACAACCCTCCCTAAACTTGAATTCCCTCCCAGTCTGAGCCAGAACCTGCAAGGACAGCAGCACAAATTGGGGCTGAGCCCCTCTGCCCAGCCCAGAGACCCCCAGGGCCACCAAATCCCAGCTCAGCCCCTCAGCACTATCAGAACAGGCCACAAACTCCACAAATATTTTTATTTTTCAGAAAACCCTTCTGCGCTCTTTCTACCTGGAAAGGTATCAGTGGTGTGGAGCTGTCTGTGCTCCCCAGGATGTTCCTGGTGCTGTGGGACACCAAGAAACTGCTCTTATCTGGGCAGCCCAGCAAAAAAACCAGAAATTAAAGCCTGAAATACCTGAGCACTACATAGAGTAAAAAAAAAAAAAAAAAAAAAAAAACCTCAAGGAAAAAGCAGGGAAGCAAACCTCACTTGTGCTCTCCATTCAGTGCACTGGGAATAAATCCATGATTCACAACTCCCCATCCGTGGGCTGAGAACCAACTGGTTATGAATGAATATTTCTGCAAACTAAAGAATGTGCAAGGTCTACTCTAGGACAGCTTTTACACCAAAAGCACGACTCTACAACCAACAGCTGCACCCCAAAAAGAGCTGCACAGACTCACCCCAATCCTCACCTCCTTCCTGGGGAGGTTCAGTGACTGAAGGGGAAGAGCTGAGAGCCCTGAGCCCACAAAGGGATGGGATTGTGGAGCAATCCCTGCCCCCAGAAATAAAGGATGATGCCAGACTCGTGTGGGCTGAGCTGGAATTTGGGTGGGATTCGAGCACCACCCTTTTTGTAATTATGACAGAGGTATGAATGGAGGACTGCTACAGAGGAAATCGTAGTTTATAATAATTGATATTCTCAGATGGTGTAATTTATTATAAATAAATAAATGAATAAGTAAATAGAAGCTATACAGATTTGAGATTAGGCAATAGAAACAGCAAAAAACTGGAGGAGCCCCCTCAGGGTCCCTCTCCTCAGGTGTCCATTGTGTTATTGTTCCCAAAATCCTCCAAAATCCTCAGGATCAATCAGATGCCCTCCCAGTGCTGTGTGGGGTCAGTGAGCCAGGCTTTATTTTAGTCTTGGCCTGGGTTTGGGTGTGTGGCTCACAAAGCTCTGGCCTCCACACAGATCCTGATCCAAAACTTTCCCACTTATTTGTACATTTTTAGCAAACAAAGAAATTAATGGCCACTGGCTCTAAGCCACCCAATTCTCTTCATCAATTTGCATTACCTGATTATTGATTTCTTGCTCTTCCTGCTCATCTGGCTGAAATCCTTTAGTCCTTTTATCAGCAGGGACTTTCCAGGCCTTGATCTCCTCCGCATCTCCTGGCTGCTCCAGCATCCTCCAAGCACCACCAATTTAAATTCCCAGCCATAAATTTAAGTGCCATAAATTTAAATTTCCATCCCTCCAAGCCCCTTGGGTTCAGTTTGTTGGAGCTGCTCGATGTTGGGTTGAGCAAACAAAATTTTTGAGGCGATTTAAAGATCAAAGTAACAACGTGAGGGTGGGGAAACCCAACTGGTGCTGGCTGCAAGTGGGCGCTGCTCACCATTTATTAAAAACAAGGAAAAAAAAAGAAAAAAAGAAGAAAACAACCCCAAAACCCTCACTAAAAATTTTTAAAGGAAATAATTTCCAATATTGTGGTCGTACTGAACTTCAGGGAGATTGGGTGTGGGACAGAAAGGGAAAGGGAATGGGAGGGACAAGGAATGGGAGGGATCTCCATGCCTTGCCTGGCAGGGAATTCCAGAAAATTCCACAGGTTCCTGGAATGGTAGCAGCTTTGGGATTCCTCTCCCTGACTCCTGAGGGTGAGTTTTGTTTTGTTGTCACTTTGTCCTTCCCCTTTGGTTCCATGTCAGTGAAATTTTGGGAGCAGTGGATGTGAGTGGGGAGCTCTCCCATGGGAATTGTCCCTGTCCCCTCAGGGTTTGCAGTCACATCTTCCAGCTCCAGCAGTGCAGGAGAGAATTTGGAGCAAAATCAACTCCTGAGGAGCTGGGTGTGCTGAGCAGTGTTAGAAATGAGAAACACAAGTCTGCATTTGTAGCAAAATTTAGATTGCTGTGATTTATACAGCCCGAGCAAAGCAGCGCTGGGGAGCCCAGAGGGGTCACTGCCCACTCCAATCTCAGTTTGGAGCTTTTTATAGCGTGGTCCCTCGTGGTAATCAATATTTTTTATTTTCTTACTGTCGTAATTTTGCCAGGTGTGAAAAAATACGATTTATTGTTTTGGTGAAATTTAAAAGGTTTAATAAAAATACAATAGGAGATACATGTAAAGTGAAGGGTTAAAATGGTTGGGAGTTTGGCAAGCTGCTAAAAGCACATGGCTGTTTTGGGAAAGCTATTTTAAATACATTTTGTAATACATTAAGTTGTTTTACATTTATAGTTTTTTATGTGTAGTTAAATGTTTTTTGGGAATTGTTTAGCATGGCTAATTTTTGGGTTTGGTTTTTTAGAGCATGTGCGTTTTTTTGTTTGTGGTTTTAATTTTTTCGTTTCTTTTTCATTTGGGTGGTGGTTTTGTTTTTTTTGTAGTTGGTGAGTGTTGATAATTGTTGTGTCAGCTCTAGGATTTTTATTACACATTTACAGGTTGTTATTTTAACTAAGCGGGTAGTTTAAGCATACTATCTCTAAAAAACTTATGTCTAACTTTTGCTATTAGAAAAAAAGAAACTTATTTTTATACAGAAAAGCTATTTTAACATGATACATATAGCATTTATCCCAATAGTTGCGAAAAGCCAACAATATATCATGCACTTATAACACCAGGCAAGCAGTGGAAGTCAAAATAAACATCCCTGTAAACATCTCTAAGAGTCAGTTCCACAGAAATCACCTGGTCTTAGTAAATAAAACTGCCAGGAATCAAAAAGTTCTGCTCTTGTAGATAGGCAGCCATTGATAAAACAAAGGCAGGAAGTCTGATTTTGCAAAATCAATCGGATTATTAGAAAGTCTGATTTTTACAAACTTACTTAAAAACATAATATCCATTACAGGGGGATTTAAAACAGAACGATTTAATCCCGTCAAGAGTCCATACTTCAGACCTTTGTATTTTGGTTTATATAAACCCCAATACTTTTATGATTAATGTGAATCTTTTATCAATTATCACAGCTGCACATCCCTGCAATGGGTCCTGTTCTCCAGGTGCACAGCCCTGGAGAGTTGGCATTTTCTTCATTTTCCTTACTCTTTTAATGTTATTTTTAGCATTTCCTTTATTAATCTAATTAGTTTTATTTTATTAGCTTCAAATTGGGATTGGCTTTGCAACACCTGCCTTGTGCTGAGTCTGTAATTCTCTGTGCTCGTCTGAGCTCCAGTTTAGGCTGGGAGAAAAGCAAAGTTTTCCCCACTTTTATTAGGAAATAAAGCAGTGCAGTTTGGCTGATTCTGCTGCTGGAGACTTGGGGGAAGGAAAGGTGTGAGCACCTGGAGAAATCCCTGATGAGCCTTTCAGTTTTGCATAGCAACATGCAAATCGAGTGGATTTTTGGAGCCATATGGAGAACTGGATTTTGTTCAAGCTGCTGGGTACCTGGGCTGGCTCAAACCACAGCCACCAGCTCTGTGTTTTCAGATTTTGGAAATCCTGCTGCTCTGGGTTGCGCTGCTGTTTTTATTCCAGCAGTGCCTGGGATGTGCTGGGTACAGGTTTAGGGATGTGAATTAAAAAAGATTTCAAAGAGGAGGTGTAATGTAGAAACACGTTCCCATCAAATCCTTTGTGGCATCTCCATGGGAAGCTGGAAGGTTGAATTCATTTGGGAATAGAAATTGGATGTAGGGGAAGCCCAGGGATTCCTGAGTAGAGGAACTTCAGGAAAAACCAGTGGGGTTTGAGGAGAAGAAAAAGGAAAAACCAGTGGGGTTTGAAGAAAGGAAAAAGGAAAAACCAGTGGGGTTTGAGGAAAGGAAAAAGGAAAAACCAGTGGGGTTTGAGGAAAGGAAAAAGGAAAAACCAGTGGGGTTTGAGGGAAGGAAACACCAGAGGGGTTTGAGGAGAGGAAAATCAGTGGGGTTTGAGCAGAGGAAAAAGGTAAAACCAATGGCGTTTGAGCAGAGGAAAATCTAGTGAGGTTTGAGTAAAGGAAAAGCTAGTGGGGTTTGAGGAAAGGAAAAAAACAGTGGGGTTTGAGGAAAGGAAAACCAGCCAGGTTTGAGGAAAGGAAAAAGCTAAAACCAGTGGGGTTTGAGGAGAGGAAAAATCAGCAGGGTTTGAAGAGAGGAAACACCAGCGGGGTTTGAGGAAAGTTAAAAACAGTGAGGTTTGAGGAGAGAAAAAAACAGTGGGGTTTGAGGAAAGTTAAAAACAGTGGGGTTTGAGGAGAGGACAAAACAGTGGGGTTTGAGGAGGGGAAAAACCAGCAGGGTTTGAGGAGAGGGATGAGGGACAAGGCTCATCCTGAAGTGCTCCTGATGAAACTCTGGTGGCTGTCAGGAATTGTGGAGTGATTCCTGGCAGGAGCAGCCTGTCCTTGCCTGTCCTCAGGACAGGAAAAGGGAATTTTCCACGTGCTGCTGAGAACTCTGAGCCTCTCTGCTATCGCTTTATGCGTGTCAGGATT
Source organism: Sialia sialis (assembly GCA_009812075.1). Taxonomy (NCBI): domain Eukaryota; kingdom Metazoa; phylum Chordata; class Aves; order Passeriformes; family Turdidae; genus Sialia; species Sialia sialis. The sequence goes on along the minus strand of VRYO01001760.1, from coordinate 2,509,724 downwards.
TCTCAGGGTAGGAGAGCAGATTATTGCAGATATTGCAGAGCAAGGAGCTCCCCACTGTGGGTTTGGGATCAGCTCTGGTGGGCACAGAGCAGCTGGGAAAGGGAATTTTTGGTTGCCCTGTGCAGGTGGGGCTGAAAATGGTTTTTGTGCTTCAGATTGGGGCCTGCCTGGCACAAATTCTCCTGAATTTCCAGGTGCTGAGCAAAATTAGTTCCCTTTACTTTTGGAATCTTTTGGAGCCTGTCCTCAGCACTGAGATCTTGGTGGCTCCACAGATCTGGCAGAGCATCTGGAGCCAACAAAATGCTAAATACACAAAAGCCTCCCTTCTTCCTGGGAGAATCCATGGCAGGAAGCTTCATTAATCCACAGAACCTCCAAACACTCTGAAGATTCTTTTAATGGAATAATTCCAGCTAATGCAGCAAGACATTCAACCCAAAAAAATAGGAACTAAATCCATCTGTGGGAATTAACTGAGAGTATCTGAGGTAACTTAATTATTTAACTAATTCTGAGCTTTGGATCTACCTGGGGGCTCTCATTGTTTCCCCATAAGCAAAGAGCAGCTTGGAGCCTGCCTAGAATTTACTTTAGACGGAGTGAAACAAGAATAAATAGAGCAACAGAAGTGAAATCTTAATTTAGAGCAGGTGTGCTGGGCTCCTCTCTGCCACGCCACATTAATCCAGCCTGCAGCCACCACAGCTGCCCTGGCAGAGCTGGAAACCTGAACACGCAGGGGCAGCAGCAGGAAGGGATTGCCCACTGGAAATTCTCCCTGCCTTTGGTTCTTGAGATGCACTTTTCAGTTTAAAAAGGATTGCAAAGCAGTTTCGGGCTACTTGAAAGGAGAGAAATGTGATTTTCTGTGTGCTGGAGGAGGGTGGGGAGAGGATGCTCAGCTCCTGTGTGGTACAGCAGAGTTTTTAGTTTTTAGTCTGTTGGAGGGTTTGGGTTTGGAGGGGCTGAGCAAACCAAGCTTAGGAAAACTCAGCTCCTCTCTTTCGGGACATTTCTTGCCTCTCCTGAGGATGTTTCCCAAAGCTGCAGTCCCTGGTTGGTTTTACATGTGGAGTAGAAAAGTGAAATCCTCGAGTGCTGCTGGGGAGGGAAGCAGGAAGGTGCTGGAAGGAAAAAAATAAAAATTAAAAAAGGAAGTGGGGATGGTCTCCTCTGGTGGTAACCAAAACTCCTGGCCAGATTCCTGTTGAAACCTGATTATCACAGATCACTTGCTTTAAGATTCTCTGTTATTTTAAGGAACCTTTTCTGTTCCAAGCTCCATTCAAGCTAAAATTTTGCCCTGGGAGGAGGAAGAGTTTTTTTTTAGCTTTGGTTTTTCTGTCAATGCCTAAGCTGGTCAGTAAAAAAAATTCCTTTTTTTTCTCCATGTTATTCCTTATGCCCTCATTCCTTGTATTTTATTGCTGCTCATGGGACGGGGTTTGTTTCCTAAAAAGCAGAGATGCAGAAGGGCTTTTGTGTTGGGATGAGTAATTAGAGCAGTGACTGACAGTGAAAACCAGGAGGTTTTTTGGAAGCACAAAGGGTTGGAAAAGCGTTCCTGCCTCAGCAGGAAGGAGGAGGGGCTCTGGAGAAGAGGTGAGCTTTGTTTACAGTCTCCTGAGCAAAGGTGAGAGATGTGAGCAGTGAAAAGTTCAGAGTGACAGACTTGTTAAAAGTTGCCCTTGACTGCTTGGAGGCATTCGTTTAATTTAAATGTAATAAAAACCTAAGAGGGAAAATTAAGATGCAGAAAGCAGTTGAAAAGCCTGTCTGAAGACATCTGCAAAATGGTTTTATTCCCAGCAAATATAAGAAAACTGTTTGGGTTTTTTATTGTCAAACAATAATTGTGCCTCCATTTATAAAACAGCTTTTACAACCAAATCTCTTCCATAGATTGCTTCCAAAACAGCGCAGAAGTTGATTTATTTTTAAACCCTGTGCCCAAACCTTCTTCTCTGTGGGGAGGGAGCATCTCCACGGTGTCAGGGAGCTGGGGTTGGGCAGGAATGGGGGATTTGGGACCCTCAGCCCCTTCCCCTGGAGCTGAGCCACCCTCCCTGTGGTGCCAGCTGGGTTCAGGGCACTTCAAATCACTTGGGTGTTTTTCTTTTCCTCCACCCAGTCCCTTCCCAGTCCTTTTCCCAGTCTCAGCTCTCTTCTGTGATCATTTGAGCATTCCACTTCAGTTCCCTGCAAGTGAAGTGATGTGCCCGCAATAAATACAGAGCTAGAGGTGCCTGTTGTCACACCCTCTGAAAATCCCACTGCTGTCTGCAGGGAGCACGGAATGCTTCTGTCCCCAGAGCCACAGACACACCCGAGGGTCTGGGGATATCTGGGGAGGTTATTCAGTGTCAGCAGTTGATTATTTGGAGGTGCAAACCCCTTGTGCACAATATCTGGGATTTTCTGTGCAGGGTGAAATGGCCTCTGCTCCAGTGATCTGCATTTCTCTGTCCTCTTCTGATGTGAAATGAGGCTTTACCTGTTTTTTGGCTGTTTCTGATGTCAGGAAAGTAAAATAATCTTAAACCCAGAAGCCACGGGAATCCTCACTTGGGCTTTGTGCTTCTGTCACACAGACACACCTCTGTCACACCTCTGGGTCTGGGGATATTTTGGGAGGTTATTCAATGTAAGCAGTTGATTATTTGAGGTGCAAACCCCTTTGGGTTCAGCTGTAAGGCCCCAGCTGTGCACAATATTTGGGATTTTCTGTGCAGGGTGAAACGGCCTCTGCTCCAGTGATCTGCTTTTCTCTGTCCTCTTCCTGTGAAATGAGGAGATTTTGACCTGTTTGTTTGGCTGTGTCTGATGTCAGGAAAGTAAAACAATGGCAGATCCTAAACCCAGAAGCCCCAGGAATCCTCACTTGGGCTTTGTGCTTGGAAAGCAGGAACTGAATCTTTCCCTGGGTGAGGAAGTTGAAACCTACAGCCAATTAATAACTGCTGTAAAATAGAGCTTTAGTCTGGAAATGCTGACAGAGAATTTAGTGCACCTTCTGGAGGGCAGGGGGGTTACAGATTAATTAATTAAGTTTGGGAAAGTCTGTAATCCTTGCACAAAGGGCTCTGTAAATGTAATATGCAACAGCTATTACTGCAAGCTCCTGTGGTTTCAGATGGCTGGGGACACGAGGTGCCTTTTACAGAGAATCCCTGAGGTGAGCAGGTCAGGTTGGCCAGCCTAGGATAGTGGCAGGGATGAGCTCTGAGGTCCCTTCCAACCCAAACCTTTCCATGATCCTTTAGCAGGGAGAGCCTGGCTCATGTTGGCGTCAAGCAGGAGGCTCCAAGGGCTCTGTGTTCTGGGGGGTGCTTGAGATTTGGGCTGGGGTGGGTTTATTTGGGCTGGAGCGGGTTTGAGATTTGGGCTGGGGGCTGTTTGAGATCTGGACTGGGATGTGCTTGAGATTTGGGTTGGGGGATGTTTGAGGTCTGGGCTAGGGGATGTTTGAGATTTGGGCTAGGGGATATTTGAGGTTTGGGCTGGGGTGGGTTTGAGATTTTGTCTGGGCTGGTTTTGAGGTTTGGGCTGGGGTGGGTTTGAGATTTGGGCTGGTCTGTGTTCATTTGGGCTGGGGGATGTTTGAATCTGGGCTAGGGAATGTTTGAGATTTGGGTTTCTAAGGCTCCTCTGGGCTGCCTGGGGTGATGAGGCTGCTCTGGCTGCTGGGGTGTGTCTGTATCCAGATGAGTTGTGGTGACTGCAGGTCACAGCCCCGTGTCCCCTGTCCCCAGCATCACCTGTACTGCCCCAGGGCAGCACCTGCACAGTGAAACTCAGCTGAGCAAGCAGCACCTGGTCCCTGAGTGTCCTCTCTAGCCCTGTCCTTGGGGACAGTGACAGCTGCTTGTGTGGCTGGGAGTGGCCGGGACAGGAGCCCGCAGTGCCCAGGGGATGTCACAGACACTCAGAGCTCTGTGCTGAGCTCCACTGGAGGATGTGGCTGCTGTGAGCTGGCCTTTGTCCCAGGTCAGTGATTTGGGTCACCAGCGCTGCTGGAACCTTCTCAGGGCTTGGGACCCCTCTGGAGAGGAGCTCCTGTGTCACACCAGGACAGGACCATCTGTGCTGCTGCCACAGGGGCTTGTCCCTGTCCCCTGGGGGGGATCAAGCCATGTCCCTGTCCCCTGGGGGGGATTAAGCCATGTCCCTGTCCCCCAGGGGGTGGCCTGGCTGTCCTGGCTGCCTCTGAGCTTCACTCTGGATCCTCCCACAGAGCCCCAGCACCCTGTGACACCTGGCAGCTGGTGGGGACAGAGCCATGGGGACAGAAACACTCCAGGGTGGCTGTCCCTGAGCTGGCAGTGCTCGGAGGGGTCTCTGGAGCAGCGTGGGGAGCAGGGGGCAGGGCCAGAGCTGCTCAGAGCAGCAGCATATGGGCCTGGCATGCTTGGCTTGGCCCTGTCTGCTCCTGGAGTCATTGCTCGTCTGGCTGGGAGCCATTCCAGTTCAGATGTGGAGAAGGAGCTGCTGGTGACACTTCCCAGGTTTCAGTCCTTCCCCCATCCCCTCTCGTTGCTGTCCTAATTAAATTTAATATTAAAGTAAAACATTAAAGGAATTATCACAGAGCTTTCATCTGACACACATAAGCCTCTTCCTAATTTGTTAGGTCATTAGCAAGGCAGAATAAATGGAAGGGAGCGTGTGGAGGCTCCAGGGGTGGCGAGTCAGTGTTTTGAGGATGGGGAAGTGGGATTTTGGGAGAGCTTATGCTGGGCTGGGCAGCCCTGGTTTGTCCAAACCTGGCACTGGACGTGGCCCAGAGCATG
>VRYO01001760.1:2476128-2487003 GCA_009812075.1 Sialia sialis | reverse complement strand
TTTTTTCCCCTCCTTTAAGTGGCAATTTTACATGGGAGAAAACTTCTAAATTCTCTTCTGCAAGCTACATATAAAATACAACAGATAGGCAAAAATGGATTATTAAAGCTATCTATTTTTCTTGGCATTCCTGTAATTTAATAAACTGAGTTCTACTTCTGCAGTTCTTTACATCACCAGAATAAACCCCATCTTTTGATTAAAAGCTGTTCAATCAATCCCCCTCCCCACATTTTCTCCAGTTTAATGGGAGCCACGTTAATTCTGGAAGAGTTTGGGTTGGACTAAACAACTCTGGGGAAACTGCAGTGGTGGCAACAGCAGCTGGGGGAGATTTTGAGAGGAAAGGGAGATAAATGCTGTTAAATTCCTGTGGGGGAGGTGTTATTGTGTCCAAAATCTTGCAACTCTGGGTGGCTGCAGCTCCTCCAAATGGCTGCTGCATCCTCCAGTTTATTCTGGCTTTGCTGGAGCACCATTTTTACCCAGAAGAGAGGAGACTTTCCCCAAAATTAATGGGAATTTTGCAGGTTTATCAGCAGAGCAAAGGGCGTTTGAAAGGGAAAAAGTGGTGATTAAATGCAGAAACTGCAGTGGTTTCCATCCTGGGGTTGATGCTGTAACAAAAGTTTGGATGTGGCACTCAGTGCCGTGCTTTAGTTGAGATGATGTGTCCTGGTTTGGTGGACAGGTGTCTGCTGAGAAAGGCAGGAGCCTCTCTTTGAAATGGAGAATGGAAACCCCCTCCCTCCAAATTATTATCATTTTGAAATCAAGGGGCTCTCAGGCAAAGATATGGGAATAGGAATAACAGTTCTTTACTAGGGAAATTAAAATAGAAATACAGCACTAAAAGAACAAAGCCCAAACCCTGGCAGAGTCAGAATCCAAGCTGACACCCTGGGATTCTGTTCCATGATTTTATGTTACTCCCTGAGTTGATGATGATGAAATTCCAGATCTGTCCCAACCTCAGCCCTGTGATCCTCTTCCTGGCTTCTGCCAGCACAAAAATCAGAGAGAAATTGGGCAAAATCTCACCTCTAATCCTGCCCAGCAAAATCCCAGAAACTTTCCTGGCATTCCAAATCCTTGTTTGCTGTGTCCCACTCTTTCTCCTTGCACATATTGACCGTTGGCTCTGGAGTGCTCCAGAAAATAACCAGCTGTTCCCTTAAGTGGATTTGGTCAATCCCTCAAGCTGACAGATGATTTTTATTATGTACTATTACTTAATGAACTCTTTTGTGGCAAATGTAATTCAATACAGATCCTGATTCTCAGTTTGTCATCAGTCCTTTTACAAAGGAAGAAAAATGGGGAAGGACTTGATGATTCCTTTATCTTGTTATGCTAATTGGGTTAGGAATATTGGAGGAAAACAGGCAGTGCATTGAACAGGAGAAAAATCCAAACTTCTACTCCACTTAAAGAAAATGGGAATTTACTGGGGTAGAACAGACCTGGCTTGAGCCAAAGGAAATTCTGATCCAAGTTTTGGATTGGAAAACCATAAGAAAATAATTGTTTTGCTCTGTAAAATTCTTTTTCAAAGGAACCCTACAGCGACCACAATGGAAGGAATGAATCCTGCAAGAGAATCTTGGGGAAAATTCAGCCATGAGTTAGGAAAGAAATCAGGATTTGCACAGGGAGCTTCAGTGACATCCAGCAGTGATAGAATGCACTGGAAGGGAGTTTGGGAATTGGTCAAGGTAGAAGAAAAGTTTTATGACTTTTGTGCCCTCCAGGTCCTGGTTTGTGTCCCTGAGAATTTATTTTCCTGTGGTTTGTGCCCTTAAAGTGGATGGATGAAGCCTTTGAGTTCTGGTTTCCCAGAATTCAGCTTTTTATTTGTAAAACGAGGGTGATTGCTCTTTCCTGTCTCATGCAGAGGTTTGGGAGAAATGTGTTGGGAAAGGCTGGAACTGGAATACTCTTCTAGGTCCATGTGGGAACACAGCCATGAGGTTGATAATGGAAAAAAAGGGGAAAAAAATGGTGAGAATCTTCACTGGTGTGTTTAATCCCATGCTGGAAACAGGGTGGGAATTCTGGGCGGAGAATCTGTGTAATCCTGGTGAAATAAAGCAGGAATTGTAGGTGGAGGATCTGTGTAATCCTGGTGAAATAAAGCAGGAATCGTGGGTGGAGAAGCCCCTGGCCTTTTCCAATATTGCCAAGTTTAGGGTTGGGGGTGTTTTTGGGTTTAAGGCAGGAATTGTGGGTGGAGAATCTGTGTAATCCTGTAAAACAAAGAAGGAATTCTGGGAAGAGAACCTGTGTAATCCTGGTGAAAGAGGGCAAGATTTCTGGGGAGAGAAACTATGCAATCGTGCCAAAACAAGACAGGAATTCTGCATGGAGAAATCATGTAATCCTGCTGAAGTAAAGCAGGAATTGTGGCTGGAAAAACCCATATAATTCTGCTGAAATAAGGCAGGAATTGTGGTTGAAGAACCCATTTAATCCTAGTGAAATAAAGCAGGAATTCTGGGGAATGAACCTGGGAAATCCTGTAAAACAAAGAAGAAATTCTGGGAAGAGAAACTGTGTGTCCTGGTTTGGAGGACAGGTGTCTGCTAAGAAAGGCAAGAGCCTCTCTTTGAAATGGAGAATGGAAACTCTCTCCTTTTAAATTATTATAATTTTGAAATTAAGGGGCTCTCAGGCAAAGATATGGGAATTAGGAATAACAGTTCTTTACTAGGAAAATTAAAATAGATATACAGTACTACAAAGAAACAAATTCTAAACTTTGTGGGTGGAGATTCCTGGTGAAATAAAGCAGGAATTGTGGGTGGAGGATCTGTGTAATCCTGGTGAAACAAGGCAGGAATTGTGGATGGAGAACCCCTGTAATCCTGCCAAACAAGGCAGCAATTGTGTTTATTGAATCCATACAACCCTGCCTTGCTGTGCCAGTGCTCCTGACAGGTTTCCAGAGCTGTGGTTCCCATCCCTTGTGCCTTGAAGATGCTCTAGCCTCGTTCCTTTGGGGGCCTGCAGGGAGCTTGGCTCATCCTCAGCTCCCTCATTTCCAGTTGAATACATCCCAGGGGTTGGTCCTGTGCAGAGATTAAATGTGGAAATCCCGGAATGGTTTGGGTTGGAAAGGTCCTTAAAGCCCATCCAGTGCCATGAACATCCCACCTTCCCCAGGTCGCTCCAAGCCCTGTCCAGCCTGGCCTGGGACACTTCCAGGGATGGGAGGTGACAAGTGGATGCTTTATTGGTGTCCCCTCTCATCTTCCCACATCTGAGGTGTGCTGGGGTTCTGAGTTCGTTGGTGCTGATGCAGGTTTTGGAGTGATGGAAGAGCTTTATGGTTTCTCTTTGGTGTTCCTTGCACAGCTTCTCACTTTGGCTGATGTCACCCCCCTGTCCCCTTCCCCACAAGGCCAGCAGAGTGAGGAATGTTGTGGAAACACTGGAGGTTCCTAATTGCTTCTCTCATTTATCTGAGCTGAAATTTTGGCTCGCAGCCGCGCGTGGAGGAATAGAAGGCCAGTGGGCACATCTTGCCAAGGCACGAATTCCTCCTTATAAATTGTCCTGGAGCACCTCAGCCATCTGGGTAACCCAAAATAGATGCTGATGCAGTGTGGAAAGAGGAGCAGTGAGGGCTGAAGTAGTTCTTATGTGCAGAATGTCACCTGGAGGATCGCTGTAAGATTGTTTATCAAGCCCACAAGAATAAACAGACTCTGAATTTTATCCTGGTGCCAGCTCAGGCTGCACCACCACCTTGTTCATTTACATAAATGGGATTAAAAGGGAAAGGAGAGCTGAGTTTTGTAAACACAGGAGGAGAGAACGAGTCTGGTGTTGGTGTGTCAGGGACTAAATCCAAAGCTCAGTGAATCAGAGTGCTTTGGGTTGGGAGGGACATTAAAGCTCAGCCTACTGCACCCCCTTCTTGGGCAGGGACAGCTCCCACTGTCCCAGACTCCAGATTTTATTGAATTCTGAGCCACACTGAAACCTGTCACCCCTGAAGAGGTGAAGCACCTTTGGTCCTGCAGCTCCTCCAAGAATGAAGGTTCTGCACCTTTTGTGGGACCTGTAACTTCTCACAGAACACCCAGAACAGCTGGCTTTGCAAGATGTGCAGAGTTCATTCCCATTTTGACCCCTGAACTGCAGTATCCTCTTAAGCCAAGCCTAAATGTGGATTTGGGAGCTGACTCAGTGGTGCTGGGTGAAACACTCAGATTTTGTAGAGTTAATTCCTATTTTGAGCTGCACAGGTGCAATATCCTCTTAAGCCAAGCCTAAATGTGGATTCTGGTGAGACTCTCAGATCTCTGTCACTGCCCTGAGTCACTGGTGCTGAGGCTGGCCCAGAGCTCGGTGCTGATTTGTTGTGACAGGGCTCCCAGGGGCTGTGAAATCTCATTTAATCACTCTGGTCCCTCAGCCCCAGCCTGCATGAGAGGGAGCAGAGCTGCTCTGCAGGGTTCTTGTCCAGCTCTGAGCCTTGAACTTCCCAAGTAGAACACCCCAGGAGGATATAATTGAGCAGAATTCCATATTCAAACTTTATGGCTTGGTTTTCTCTGTTAAAACTCAGATTTAAAACTCTGGATTAACTCTGTCCTGGTTTGGAGGACAGGTGTCTGCTAAGAAAGGCAGGAGCCTCTCTTTGAAATGGAGAATGTAAACTCTCTCCTTTTAAATAATTATTATTTTGAAATTAAAGGGCTCTCAGGCAAAGATATGGGAATTAGGAATAATAGGGAAATTAAAATAGAAGTACAGCACTACAAAGAACAAAGCCCAAACCCTGGCAGAGTCAGAATCCAAGCTGACAGCCGTCAGTCAGTCAGGGTGTTGGCAGCAGTGCCATTGAATGGTGGCTGCATCCTCCTGCAGTGACAGATGTGCTTCAGTTGGAGCAGTGCTCCTGGACAAGATGCAGTTTCCTCTGGAGATCCAGTGATGATGTGGGAGGGTCTGGTTTTCCTCTGGAGTCCAGGAGAACAAGGGCTGCCTTAGTGTCCCAAAACCTTTGGTTTTATCTTGGTAAGAAATGTTTGGCTCCTCCCCCTGGCTGGAGCATCTCCCCATGGGATGCAGTAATTTTATCAGTGCCACAGTGGGACTCAATGGCCATGAGCAGAAGAGAACTCCCTGCAGGAAGGATGGGTTGTGAAAAGATAAAGAACACTGCCCCAGCTGGTTTATAAAATATGGCCATGAACAGGAGATGTCCCCTTTGGAAATAAAGAACACTGCCCCAGCTGGTTTCAATGGATGGCCCATTAGCAGGAGATATCTCACAGAGATCAGGATCTCTGCCCCACCCTCAGCAAATGGTGACAGAACAGAACCTTTGATCACATCCTGTATTGGAACCCAAGGCACTCTGGGATATAATTAAGCAGAATTCCACATTACGACTTTATGGCTTGACTGTTAAAACTGAGGTTTAAAACTCTGGATTAAAAGGAGTTTGAGGGAATGAGGCAGGAGTGAGTGAGGCACCACCCAGGCGTTAAGTGTTTTGTGTTAATCTCCCTGTGAACACACAAATAAAGTTCCTATCTCTGAAATTTGCAGCCAAGAGAGCTTCTATCAACCATCTTTATTGCACCAGCACTCAATTCTGAGCAGCTCGGGCATTTTTCATAAATAAAACATTTTTATTATTTGTCTCCGTATTCCCATACAGAAAAAAAAAAGAAAAAAGAAAAAAGAAAAAAAAAAAGAAAGAAAAAAGCACTCTTCTTATTCTGTCATCCTTAAAAAATTGATTTCAGCTGGATTGTCACCCAGCTGTTCCTCACCCTATAAATCATAGGGGATTATTCGAGATGGAAATGTTCACTTTGGGGAAAACATGAAGTCCTTATAGGGCTCTGGGACTTTGATAAATAGCAGCTTTTCCTCACAATACCAGGACAGGAAAACTGAATTCCCTTGAAATTGTGCATGGCTCTCACTGGCATAGCTGAGCTATGTCCCAGCAGTTTCTCCAGGAATTGAACTCAGGAATTCAGTCAGGCTTCAGGAGATTACATCAAACTTCCAAATCACTTCCTTTTTTCCTCATAATGGAGCTCTTAGGAGCCTTTACCCATTTCTGGGGGGTTTTTTTGTTGTTTTTTGTTTTTTGTTTTTTTTTTTTAATTTTATTTTCTGGATCCAGAGAGAAGGATGAGCTTTCCCTCTCTATCCCAAAATACCCACAACTTCAAGGACAATGATCCTCAATTTGTGGTTTTTACAAATCAGAACCCAGCTCTCCATCGTGCCCCAAGTCTATGAGTTGTTCTGCCCTCTCCTCACAAAATTTGGGTGTGAAAGAGTGGAAAGTTTGAAAAACTGGAAGATGGAGCGAGGGAGGGAGGGAAGCTCAGCCTTGGCCACTGCTGTGAATAAATGTAAGTAGAAAATCTGAAGTGCTTGAGTTAATTTTTTTATCCAGCGTTGGCAGGAGCTCCTGTAAAACAACACAAGGTTCAAGATGTTAATAAAGATGCAATTTCTGATGAATCTCTGGGGAATTTGCAGTCTGGGATATTTGCTTGGCCTGTAAGCAAAGTATATTTCAGGGAAGTTACTCTGCCCCCAAAATTAGAGAATTGAGCAGTGAAATCCCCTTGGAGAGCCATGAAACCCTGACCTGGAATTGTTGTGAGACCAAAGGAGGTTGTGAGAACAGAACCAAAGCTTTGCCCAAAGCTCAGAACTCTGACACAAGGCTGCTGCAAAGGAGAATCAATTGTGTTTTACACCTCCAGAATGATGAATTCAGTGCAGAAACCTGGACAGGAAGTCTGGGTTTTGTCCATCCTGAGATGCTTCAAGGAATGGGTCAGACACAGAATCCCAGCCTGGTTTGGGTCCCATCCAGTGCCACCCCTGCCATGGCAGGGACATTTCACTGTCCCAGATTATTCCCAGCTCTGGCCTTGGACACTCCAGGGATCCAGGGGCAGCCACAGCTGCTCTGGGAATTCCATCTCAGCCCCTCCTCACCCTCACAGGCAGGAATTCCTCCCCAGTATCCCATCCAAATCTCCACTTTGCCAGTCTGGAGCCGTTCCCTGTGTCCTGTCACTCCATCCCTCTCCATCATCCCCCCTCAGGTCCTGGAAGGTCACAGTCAGGTCCCCCCAATTCTCCATGGCCTGGAGCTTCTGTGTGTGCTCCATTTCACCGGGAGGGAAATCCTGGATTGAGTGTTGAGAAAAGTGGGATAGCAGCTCCTGGCATGGACCACAACAATTCCTGAGTGGAAAAGGCAATTCCAGCACTTCCCAGTCCTGGACTGGGCATCCCCACAGAGCAAATCTTGCAGTGATGCCCTTCCAAACCCCCCAAATTCCTCTGGGATTTCCAGTGGGATTGAAGCTTTGTGTTCCTTTAAGCCACATCCTGGTGCCTGTAATGGTCACCTGCTCCAAATCCCGATTTTTGTGCTTCCCTCCTCCAAGCTCCCATTTAAATTCCAGTTTGCTCCTGCCATGTTCAATAATTTAATGTGTTATCAATTTACTCCTCATAGCTGGAGGGAATGACTGATGCTCTGTGCACACACTATGGGCACATCTATGGTTCATAAACAGCTAAAGTTAGGAAATTCTAAATTGTAAATGTATCTAATTATCTCTAATCATAGGCTCACTGTAATTAGTGGGATGCTGGCTCCCCTCTATTTTTAAAGAACAGAGATATTCTCTGTAATAAAACCCTCAACAGATTTGTGCTGTGGGTATGAAAATAGAACATTGTCAGACTATTTCTGAGTACAGAAACAACTTTCTGCCCCATTTTCTCAAAGGGATTCCTGTCTGGTGCTTTCACAGGCTGCAGCCTTCCCCTTCTGTTCCTCCATGGCTTCATCTGGAAAATTCTCTATTTCCTCATCTGTGAAGTGATTTTTTGGAAGATGAAAATATCAGTTAACACTTCCACGTCCCAAGCAGGATGGGCCAGCTTTGCAGGATGTTTTGTCTTGACCACGTGTTAATTCTTGTTGATTGTGAGCTGGATTTGTCAATTTTACTTTTTCTATTTTGGGAGCACACAGTAAATATTTTCCAATTAATGCCAAGAGCATCCTCCCCTCTCTCCCCACTATTTGTCCTGCGAAACATGATTTGGCATAATTTTTTCTGTGCTAAATTCAGCTTTTCTTTGTGAGGATCAGCTGTTTACAGTAGCTTCCCTATAACACTTTAATTTTCCATTTTGCTCCTTTGAATGCCGCTTTCGCTTCTTCCTGTAAATATTTTGATGTGTCTGTGGTTGTTTTCCTTTAAATGTTGTGGGGAGGAGAAGGCAGCAGCTGCTTTGGGTGCTTCAGAATCTGAAGTAGTCGGGTTTCATGGGACACACTTTTCCCAAAGAAAATTGGTTGTGGTGGGGGAAAAAAAAAGCAGGAGTGGTTTTCCTCATGAGGAGGAGGAGGATGTGCCTCGGTCCTCAGGATTTGTGACACCTTGGGGAAGGTGTGGGATTGGGGAATGGTTTGGGCAGGGACACTTTTCCCTGTCCCAGGTTCATCCAAGCCCTGTCCAGCCTGGCTTTGGACACTTCCAAGATGGGTTCGCTGTGCCAGGGCCTCACAATTCCTTCCCAAAAATTCCTAAAATTTCTTCCTCAAATCCCACCTAAACCTCTCTCTGGCAGTGGAAATCCATTCCCTGTGTCCAAGCCCTTGTGAATTGTCCCTCTCCATGTATTTATTGGCTCCTTCAGCAAATCACAATAAAGTCACTCTGGAGCTTCTTCTCTCCAGGACCATCCCAACTCCCCCAGCTTTTCCTGGGAGAGCTGCTCCATCGCTGTGATCCCCCTTGGTGTCCCCCAGGGATGTTGGGCTGTCACCCTGCCATGGCAGGGACACTTTTAGGGTCCCAGGCTGCTCTAAACCTGCTCCAGCCTGGCCTTGGACACTTGCAAGGATGGGTTCCCTGTGCCAGGGCCTCCCCACCCTCCCAGGGAAGAATTCCTTCCCCAAATCCCATTTAAACCACTCTTGGCAGTGGAAATCCATTGCCTGTGTCCTGTCACTCCAAGCCTGTGTGAATTGTCCCTCTCCATGTATTTGTTGGCTCCTTCAGGTCCTGGAAGTCACAATTAGATCAGTCTGGAGCCTTCTTCTCTCCAGGAACATCCCAACCCTTTCCTGGGAGAGCTGCTCCATCCCTGTGATTCCCCAGGGATGCTGGGCTGTCACCCTGCCGTGGCAGGGACACTTTTCCCTGTCCCAGGCTGCTCCAGTGTCCTTGGACACTTTTAGGGATCCAGGAGCAGCGCCAGCATCCCTGCACCAGGGAAGGATTTCCACCCAAAACCCACCTGGGATTTGGGGACTCCCCTGGTTGGGATGAACCCGAGTTGTGGCAGAGTTTTGGCGCGGGGGTGACATCCAAAGCAGGGTGACAGGGATGATGTGTCACTGCAGCCGGGTGGCAGTGCCGAGCAGCAGCCGTGTCCCGGTGGGCGCTCGCTCGCAGGAATTTTCTGTGTTTTGGGGAGAGGTGATTGCGCAAGGTGAGACGCGCAGGGATGGCAGGGGTCACTGTCACACCGCGCAGGGTGACACTCGGGGATGGATGGATGTGTCCCACCCCTCCCCGGGGATGTGCTGGCACCACTTTGGGGGCGGCAGGGATCTCATCACAATTATCCATCCCGTCAATAAGCGCTGGATTTTTTTATTAATTATTTTGGAGGCAGTTCAACTCTAAACCTCCGAATTTTTTGGGTTTTTTGCTTTTATTTTTTTAATATGACGCACAAGGAACCCCTGGATTTGAAACAGCTCTAGCCGGGAATAAAGTGGGATACATAATAAATATATAATAAAGGCTCCTCGATGCTTTTTGATGCATGCAGCGCTTTTTTTTTTTTTTTTTTTGGCTCAGCCCCTGCCCTGCAGCATCCCCGTGGCATCTTCAGCCGGGTGCAATATTGGGCTGGGGGACATCCCTGGCTGGGGAGGGGACACCTCAGCTGTGCTGTCCCCTGGGGGAGCGGTGCCCGTGCACAATCGGGGCTGTTTGAATTGATGCTGCGGCTTAAACAGACATAAAGCCACTCTTTCATGTGCCAGCCCCGGTTGCCTTGGCTCTTGGCAGCGGCTCCGGTGTGGGCAGTGCGAGGATTGAAATGCAGAGGGAGAGAGAAGGAGGATTGATCCCAGGGCTGGGGGGACAGAGCTGCGAGCTCTCCACATAGAACCTGCCGGGGTTTTTTTTTGTTTTTGTTTTTTTTTTTAGCTGTCCAATAAGCTCATTCAAGGCAGCCGGAACGCGGGTTTTTGCAGCAAGAAATTGCAGTAAATGCGAAGCCGGGCGAGCAGGGGGATGGGTGGGTGGCCAGGGTAGCCCCCGTGGTGGCCACGGGGTTTGGGGACCCGCATCCCTCGGGAAATGGGGATAACGGGGGGAAAAGGGGATGGCGGGGCTGGGGAGGGGTGTGGGGCTGGAGAACACCCCCAGTTCCGCGGGGCTGGGGGACAGGGGCAGCTCCGAGCCCGAAGTGGGCGAGCAGGGAGCAGGGCGAGGATGCTCGAGCGTTCCACAGCGCCTTCTCCCTCCTTATTTATTTATTTCCTTAAGCTCTGGTGTCATGTTCGAGTTGTTTTCCTTGTCCCTGGATCTGAGCATCATTAGCAAGATAATGAAGTTCCCGAATGTGGCGTTAAGTGGCTGCATTCCCATCCCTCCCTCCCTCCCTTTTCCCCATCTTGCCTGCAGCTCCGGGCACCGGGAGATGTTCAAACAAAAACATGGGGAGGTGCTGGTGCTGGGGGAGAAGAGGGGTTCAGCCTTTGCCACCTCCGGGATGCCCCTGGAGCTGTCCCACCTGGATCTGTGCTGCCAGGACCAGGCACGGCAGGGATTAAAAGGGGTGTGA
>VRYO01001760.1:2453075-2468891 GCA_009812075.1 Sialia sialis | reverse complement strand
TGTAGTGCTGGAATTGTTGAGTGCAGCATTGAGCTGTCTCCCTGACATCCCCAGAAATGTCAGGGGTTGGTGGAATCCCCTTGAGTGGCTCTGGGATCCAGTGAGGAATGGAGGGAAGGTGTCATAAATACATGACATGTTATTGGCTCTTTGCAACGGGATAAATGCTGTGTGGATCATGTTAAAATAGCATTTCTATATGGATACGGTCTTTGTTAATAATAAAAGTTAGACTTAAGTTTTTTAGATATAATATGCTTAAAACTACTCGCTTAGCTAAGATAACAGCAATAAACAAGTAATAAAAACCCTGCAACTAATACAATTATCAACACTCACCAACAACAAAAAACCAAAACCAGCACCCAAATTAAAAAAAAAATAAAGAAAATATAAAATCACAAGCCAAGAAACATGCATGCTCTAAAAAAGCAGACCCAAAGAGTGGCTGTGCTAAACAGTTCTCTAAAAAACCATTAAATTATGCAGAAAGACTATAAATATGCAACAAGTTCATGTATTGTAAAGTGGATTTAAAAGGGTGTTCCCAAAGCAGCCTGCCAAGCACCCAAACGTTTTAACCCTTTATGTTTGTCGCCTATTGCCTTTTTATTAATTATTATTATTATATTTCATTATTTTTACTTTAAAATTATTTTTATTATTTTCACATCCCTGCAGCTTGCCAAGCACCTGGCCGTTTTAACCCTTTGCTTTATGTTTTTTGTTTTAGTTTGTAGGATCCTTATTACATGTTATTTTGGCTGAGTAGTTTAAGCATACTATTTTTTAAAAACTTAAGTCTAACTTTTATTACTACCAAAGACTACTTCCATATAGAAATGCTATTTTAACATGATACCATTTATTCCATTACTTGCAGAGAGCCAACAGCATGTCCTGCATTTATAACAAACCTCATCTCCAGAGGTTTCCTCCAGCCCAGATCACTCCATGGAGTAATTCTGCATCATGGAGTGACCTGCAGGAGTTCTCTCAGCCTCAACCACAGCATCACTTTGGCTGCTCTGTTCTGTTCTGCACCCAGAAACTCGAGGCTGAGGTGATTTCAGTGCAGCCCTGAGGTTGTTTCGTGCTCTGAGCAGCACCCCCGTGGCTTTCAGTGGAATTGGGCTGTGGAAATGTGGTGTCCCTGAGATCACCAACCGCACATCAGGTGATGGTTCCAAGGTCTTTGCTTTCAAGCTGGGCACCGAAGGAAGATCTGGAGTCGTTTTCTGAGGTTTCTGAGATTGTTTATTCTTCCTTATCTCAGGAATTTCTGTGCTGACCAGCCGAGGTTGGTTCAGCAGGTCAGCCCGAGGCACTCACCCTGCCCACGGGGCAGGTCTTATCTTTTATACAACAAACCACCTAACTATAATTTACAATTACTTTCCAATACATGACACTTACAGTAATTTCACGATTATAAGCTGCACCTTTTTCATTGAAGGATCCAGCCTATCCCAGTAGTGCGGCTTATATTCAGGTGCGGCTTATCTATGGACAAATCCCAGCGAAATGCCAACCCGGAAGTGAGAGCCGGCCGGGGAGGGCGCCTGGGGCTGCCTTTAAAGGCTTCGCTGGTCAATGAAAACTGTTTGCAACTTGAGCACCTGACACCAAACCCAGCTGGCAGTGATTCTGTTACTAATTTGTTACTTTGTTACACATGGATCCTTGCTAAAAAAAATAAAAGTGCGGCTTATATTCAGGTGTGGCTTATCTATGGACAAATCCCGTGGTCTACTTGATGTGCAGTTTATAATCAGGTGTGGCTTATATTTGTATTTGTATTTCTGTACATTGCACTGTCCAGCTTTCTCCCAAGCCAATCCCAAAGTGCCATCCTAACCCAAAAGATGGACACCTTGAAGAAGGAGAAAGAAAGACATGCCACACCCAAAATCCTCCATCTTGTCCCCAGACCCTTATTATAAACAATTTTTAAAAATTCACTTTTCTACTTTCTAATTCCAATTTACACTCTACTTATTTTCTATAAGTTTCAATTCTTCATACAACAATGGTAACTTTTCCCAGGGACTGAGATGGAACCCACAGGGGTCTTGGGAATTGTGCCAAGGTCTCTGAGCCCCCTGCCCGGGTTTTGAGGCATCCAAGGAAGCCAGGGTAATTCCTGGGTTCCCTCAGAGATGAACCCAGTGATGGCAGCAGCCACAGTTCCGTGCTCACACAGCGTTTCTGGAGGAGTGAAATAAATGCAGGAATGAAAAATGATGTTCTCTGCTTGCCATGGACAGGATGCAGCGCAGGAATCTGCAAAATCTCCCTGCTCTGCAGTGGCAGCCAGGGCTGCTGGTGGTTAATGTGTAATTGGGACAATCCCATTGATTAAAGGAATCAAATTAACTCTGTTTCAGTGTCTTGGCTCCACGGACACAGCCAGAATGGAGACTGCAGGCAGCTTGGATGAAATGATTTTACACCTCCCTTGCATGAAAGTGGGAGAGAGGTTTTTTTGGGAGGTTTTCCCTCTTTTTTTTTAATGGGATTTCACAGGGGGTTTGTGGTGTTTGTTCTTTCTTCCCAGTGTCAGGTGCATTCCCTGATTCAGCTCTTTGCAATAATTTCCTGTCTTTTCAAGCCATAGGAATCACCTGTAGGAATAAACTCATAAATTCTGATTTTGAGTGCCCAGCTGGGTTTGGTGGATGGAAGGAGAACTGGGGGCTGTGTCAGAGTCCTACTGGGGCAGAAAAACCCTGGGGTAAGGAGATGTGATGTGACTTCACTGGAAGAGAATCTTGTAACCACAGGGATGGAGCAGCTGTGGCTGCCAGGGAGTTATTAAAA
Source organism: Sialia sialis (assembly GCA_009812075.1). Classification (NCBI taxonomy): domain Eukaryota; kingdom Metazoa; phylum Chordata; class Aves; order Passeriformes; family Turdidae; genus Sialia; species Sialia sialis. The sequence goes on along the minus strand of VRYO01001760.1, from coordinate 2,466,071 downwards.
AAATCAAATTTTGCCCCATTTCTGACTGCAAAAATCTGCTGGGAAATGAACCCCTGGCCTGTATTTTGGGGGGTGAAGGTTTTGCAGAACAGGAATGGTGCAGAAACACCCGTGCAGTGCTGTTGGTGTGTGATTGACAGTGCAGTGTCACTGCCTGCCCTGGGAGCTGTGAACACCCAAAATTTTGGGCTGAGTGAGGCTGGAAAAGCCCTCAGGCCACAAAAACCAAGCTGTGCCCAATCCCCACCCTGTGCCCAGCCCAGGACACTGTGCCACCTCCAGGAATGCCACTCCAAACCTCCCTGGGCAGTTCCTGAGCCCTTTCCATGCAGAAATTCCTCCTGGAATCACCTGGAGGTGGCTCCTGTGTGGAGAGGGAACTTTCTAAAGCATCAACAAGTATTGTGTGTAATTCTGGAGTGCTCAAATGGAAATCACAGCCCAGCTTTCTTCCCCTGCTGCTGGAATTCTGCTTGTCAAGCAAGGATTGCCTTAGGGGAACACAGGAAAAGGGACACCAGTGTCACCAGAGCCAGCCTGCTTTGTGTGGGCACCACCTGGGCAGGGCTGGAGCTGCAGCCAAGTCCTCAAAAAAAACCCCCAAAAATTAAAAAAAAAAAAATTCTCATCCCTTGCTGTCCTTTCAGTTTCTTCCTTTTTTAAATCCTGGGTGTCTTTGGAAGGCAGCTCCTCTTTCTGACCTGCAGGAAATCTCTCCCGTTGGAGAATTTTTCCCTCCTGGTAAAATTCTACATTTCTCCTCCTGTTTCTTTGCTGGGCAGAGCTCTGGGTGGCCCAGGAGGTGCTGGAAGCCAGGGAAAGTGGCAGCAGGAGGAAGGCCTGGCCAAGGTCACCCAGCAGGGATGTCACTGGATGTCACTCCTGCGTCATCCCACGGCCAGCACCAGCACAGCAATGTGATGCTGCAGCTCCTGAGGTGCTTTTTGAGAAGCCTCCCTGCTGCAGATGAGCTGGGAGCTGTGTCTGAGCAAAGGCATTTCACAGTGGTTACACTGGAACAGAACAATTCCTGCATCCATTTATCAAAACGTCTGCGAGTCCCGTTTCCAGACTGGCACAGCAACAGTGAATCCCAAATAAAGGTGTCTTTGTCCAGAGCACTTTAAAACAAAAGGAGGGGAAGATTTGTTCTCTGACCTCTGGAATGGGAAGTTGGTTGTGTCCTGGTGAAATGGCTTTATTTGGGTTTCATCCCCATTTCTTCCAGAGCAGCATTTTAGCTGTTGCTGTCACTTCAGCACGCTCACAGCCTGATAATCCCAGCCCCATGAGAAGCTGCAAGAGGGGCTGGAATGGCCAAGAAAGATGAGTTAATCACAGGCAGAGAATTAACCAAGACTGGGGATTTGCTGCTCCAGTGCTCTCCTGTTATTTGCACACTCCCTTGACTTGCAGGAGTTGTTTGAGCCCAGTCCCTGCTCTGGGGAATCCATCAGGGTGTGAGCCTCACTCACTCTGCTTCCCTTCCCCATCCCTAAAAAACAGGCAGAAATAGAACTGGCACGACCATTTCCAGGGATAAATAGAATTTGCAAGATGATTTCCAGATGTATTCAGCAGAGAGAGGTCTCGGGGTGTTTGTGAGGAGCTTGCAGCAGGTACAAATTGCAGCAGGTTGATTACCTGCACAGCTCTGATGTGCTCTTGCTTCTCTCCCTTGATTGCGTGGAGTGAATTCAACCATTTCATGTCCAATTTGGGATTAATTGTGGATGACATTTTGAGGTGAAAGTTGTCTGTCTGCTCCTGAACTTGGAGTGGTACTGTCAAAGAAAGTCAGGAATAAAAGCAAGCTGCAGGAAGGGTTTGCACAGCTCCTGTAATTCGTGCAGAATTGCCTTTACAGTTTCTGTACATTCAGATCCATGTTTTATGCAAAGACTGCAGCTTGGAAAAGCAAAGTGTGCTCACTGGGGATGGCAGGGTGGGAGGTGTGTGCTGAGAATTTGCCAGAAGCATCAGGGAATTGGATCCTGGTCTTTGGAAAAGCAGGATGTTGGGTCTGCACCTGCTGGTTTTACCCTGCCACACGCTCTGCCTTTGAAGCAGTTGCTTAAATTATGGGAGCTCCAGCTTCTTGTCTGTGGAGGGGGAGAAATAGTGCTGTACTAATAGTATGATCTAATTAATTATGAAGATGAATGCCTGCAGGATGGCAGAGATCAAATGGAGAACTTGTTTCCCTGTTAACAGTTCCTGTTATTTATCAGCAGTTTATCAATATTTTGTGTAGTTAATTTAGTGAAAGCAGAGTTTGAAATAAGAATTTTATTTTTTTTTTTCGGTGGTATTTATGTCAGTACTTTTGGAGGAGGTTGTTCTCTGAAAAAAAAAAGGAGGAGTGGGATTTTAGGCACAGAAAGTTTGCTGAGGAGCTTTGTGACCTACACAGGGTCACATCCTGTCCCCAGTCCTTCCTCTTCTTGTTTAAATCCATGAATCCCAGCAGGATTCTCCCTTTTCTCACTGCTGTGGAGGTTCTGCACCTTCCAAGGCCTGGGGGGGAGCTGCCAAAGTCAGGGGTGCAGAAAATTGCAGCTCATTTCTCCTGTGACAAAGACACAACACAATGTTCCTCTCCTCTTTATCCAGCAAATAACAACACCCAGAAAAACACATTTCCTCCTGGAAAGGGGAGGAAAATCTCCCATCCTGCAGAAGGATAATGGAGTTGGTGCTTTTCCAAAGGTGAGGCCATTTTTAAAGATGCTCCCTGCATCCCACAGCATATTGTTTATGTCCCTCTATTGTTGTTTTGTCTCCATTAGGGGAAGGTTGGGCAGGATCCTGGGCACTGGGCAGCTGGCAGCACAGTTCCCGAGGGACTCTCATTTCAGTTAAGCACCACTTGAGCTGTTAATATTAAAAATAAATCCGCCTGCTGGAATAATGAAGGGTTGGAAGGATGGGGAGTTTGTCCCTCGTTGTGTGGGGACTTTTTTCTTGGCGATGGTTTAGGGTTTTTAGCTTTGATATTTTTATGTATTTTGTAACCCTGCAATTCTTTAGTGTGTAACTCCAAACTCCATATCCAGTGTGAGCTGCTGCTCTCCCATTTGGGCAGACACAACAATTCCTCTCCAGGCTGAGAATCAAGGACACCTCACTGCCTCAGAAATGGAAACAAAAGTGACTTGAGGAGAAAACTTGGGGTAAATGACTTCATTACCTGGAGCTGTAATTGGATTATTAACCCCCAAAATGGACCAAAATTATAAAAATATGAAAACTTGTGACCCATCATCCATTTTGGGTGCAGCCCCTGGGGGGTTTGTCTGCCCTAAATGTCCCTGAAGTCCCTGCACTAAATGCACCCATTTTTTCTTCCTTTAATTTAGTCTGGCCTCTGTTTTTAGGTGGCCCCAAAAGGCCTCAGCAGTGCTGCTCCTTTCTTGCCAGGATTTAGCACAAGTTTTTAAAGACCAGAAGAACAATCTGCCCTCTCTGAGGGCTCCACTTCAAATTCTGCAGCTCTCCAAAGAGAGTCAATCCAGCTGGGCTGGAATTTCTTTGCTTGGGTGTGGGATTTCATGAAAATCTGTGTGAAAGAAAAATCTGCTGTGCTGAGGGAACAAGGTGTGGAATTGTTCCCCATGCTGGCAGCAGAGCCCAGTATGGATTTGGGTGAAATTCTTTGGTCATAAAATGAGAAATCCTCCCAGGGAGGGTGCAGGGGCTGGGATGGAATTCCTGGATCCCTGGAAATTTCCAATGCCGGGCTGGATGGGATTTGGAGCAGCTGGGACACTGGAGGGTGTGGGATTGGATGGGATTTAAGATTTCTTCCAACCCAAACCATTGCAGGATCCCATTTTTAGCTTTGCCCTGGTGTGAAAGGAGAAAAACCAACCAAGGTCCCTGCTGCTGTTACACACCTGCCCTTCCTCCTACTGAATTAACTCATTTTATTAACAAGAGCAAGTTCATTTTGCCGCTTCAAACACCACTTTGGGGAGACTCTGTCACTTGTTCCTCCTGGGAGCACTTCCCAATCTTCAATTAGAGAAGAAGTGATCACCTTTTTTTTTTTTTTGCCCAGGAGTCCAATGCTGAGGGCTCTTACAGCGAGATTTTTTGCCTTGTCTTCCATGAAATGTGGTTAACAAATGAGACTTTTGACAAAAAAATCCCCAATTTGAGTGTACAAGTCGATCCAATTCACCCCCTGTTAGCTCCTTGATTGAGAGCTATGTAGATTGAAGAGGAAAGGTATTGATCTGCTTTGGGGATTGAAAACTGAGATGAAGTGGAATATGTCTGTGGGTGAAAATGAGGTTTTAAACGGATGGAGGAGGCGAGAGGAAAATAAAACACAAGGTGATGTTCGTGGAAGGGTTTCTCTGGTGCTTGTGCAGAGGTGGAGAGGTCACAGGATGCAGAAATTTGTACAAGTCGTGGTAAAAACACAAATTGGGTGAAAAACAGAACCAAAAAAAAATTGGGTTTTGGGCTACCAAAGGGACATTCCTTGTTGGATCCCCCAGCTCTTAAACATCCCTTCCCAACCATTCCCTGAAAGAATAATCCAGGTTTTGCCGTTGAGAAAGAGGAGCTGACGTCTAAATGGGCTGAAAAATTCGGTGTAATTGAAATGTTTCACTCTTTGTGCAGATAATGTGCTGGGAGCCTTTTGGAGCTATTATTCTCCGGGGCATGTGACGGGCTTGTTTTTTTGGCTCATTGGGTGAAGTGAATTATTAACTTTTATTTATTAACTTTCCTCTGTACTGTCAACTCCAGGTGACTTTCATTGATTGCTCAAGGTGACAAGGAGGCATTAGGTAATAAATATCAAGTGCTGCAATACTTAAAGGAAGTGAATATGAAAGTGCTGTTAACGGAATCAAGTAAAAATTGGATTTATATCCTAACAAAAATTCCCAGGAGAAATTGCTTTTCTGTTGGGCTCTTTTTTGTAATTCAAATCCAATCACGCAAGTGCGAGCTGTTGTAATACAATTGCCTGGCACTGGGGTTTGTTGGAGGATCTCAGAGCTCTTGTAAATACAGAACAATTCACTCTGCACGGCTTTGGGGAGATGAGGATGGTGGTGCAGGAGTGAAGAGCTTTTCATGAGTGGAGTCTCTGCTTGTTCTGAGTGGTGTTTTTAATTTTTATTGCAGATCTGGAGGTGGGCAGGGCATGAAGTGGTTTCTTCTGGTTTGGCTGTTGCAGAGCTGCTCTGGTGACTAAAAACGGGATTCAAAAGGGGATTTGTGCAACTTCTGGGCTTTTAGAAAATTAAAAAAGGCATAAAAACACAACCTGGGTAATGAATTGATGTGTAAAATCCAAGTTGGAATCCAAAACGGGGTGGGGAAGAGGAAGCCCTGGGAAATCCCTCAGAGCTGAGTGCAGATTTATTTGTGAAGGAGCTCACTCTTCAAACATCAGTTCTTCATCAGGGAAAGGCTGGAATTGTTGATTTTGTGAGAATTCCAGGGGATGAGGGCTTGTAAATTCTTAGGGAAATGGATTTGGAGCCCAAGATCTCTCTTGAGGGAACATGGTGACAAGGGGAGACCAATAATGAAAGATTTTCATGAGGAATTTTTAAATTTTTCCTCCTCTGTGACTTGGGATGGATTTCACCTTGAACCTTCCATTTTTACTTTCTTTTTTTGAGACAATCCTGACACCCGAGATGAAAATGCCTTTGAGCCCCCTGGATAAACCATTTAAATGCAAATATTATTTTACTGCAAAATAATTGAAATACAAATTGAAAAATTTGTTTTTGGCGATAGTAATTAGCACCTTGTAAATGAGACTGAGTAAAAATGCTGCACATGAGTGGGAGTCCATTTGCAGACACTGGGTAAAAAGTTTTTTCATGAAATTACCTTCTGTTTTCTGAGTTTAATTCCAGTTGGGGGTTGAGATGATCTGTGTCATTTTTACAGATACCTGCAGTGGAGGTGAGAAAAAAATGAAATCTTTGCTGTGTTCACCTTAGAGAGAAAATGAGAGTAAATTTTTCAGAAGGTTTTGAATCAGGAACATGTTCATTGAGGCTCAGATTCCCAGGGCAGGATTTTTCAAGGATATTTAGATCCCAAAATAAATGGAGATTGTAAACCCAGGGGGGTTTATAAGGGAGATGTGGCTGCACAGCTCGGGTGGGGTTAGGAAGGTTCCAGAGCATCTCCCTGCAGCTCTTGGGTTGTAAAATATTTGTGGCTCTGAAGTTCCTTTGGAAAGGATTTGAGAATTTGGGTTTGGTTGTCACCAAGGGTTCAATTCCAGGATCAGCCAGAGCCTCCCAGCTCCCATCCCAGTGCCTCAAACACATCTTAAACTGTATTTTTTTTGGAGGAAAAGTGCAGAGGAGAGGAGCTTTGAGGTCCCTTCCCAGCCAAAGCATTCAGGGATTCTGTGACTGAATCCAAGGGCACTGAGAGCACAGAGGGAAGTGCTGGGAATTCCCAGTGGGGCTGTTCCTCACACCACAATCTGCATTAATTGGGTGATGCCTGTGGAGTGCTCTGGAGATGGAAACACTTCCAGGAGTGCTTGGGTTTATTATCTCTGAAAAATGGATGTGGAGAGGAGTGGTGGCACTCAGGGAACTGCCCAAATTGATTGAGAGACAATTCTGGAAGGGAAGGTTTGGAAGGAATGAAATTACATCCCTGGAGAAGGAATTCTGAATATTGGGATAACTCTGGAGCTCAGCAAATGATTCCAGGGGATGATTGGCCCAAATTGATGAAGAGACTATTATGAAAAGGAAAGTTTTGAAGGAAAGAAATTACTTCCCTGGAGAAGGAATTCTGAATATTGGGATAACTCTGGAGCTCGACAAATGATGGTTGGTGTGCCCAGGATTCCTGGTTTTGGAATTGTGGACATTCTGCAGGTAAATTGCTTTATGTGGTTCATGAGTGACTGTTAGAAGTGTTGGGAAAACCCAAATCAAATTTTTTTCAGGTTTGTTTGGAATGTGAAGAGTTTGAAACAGCTCCTGTGAAATCCAAGAGCAATCTGAAAAAATCCTGAGGTTTTCTGATTTATGAATCACAAAAGCTTCAGAGTGTGTGTAGACAGCTCCAGCATAGATGAGGAAGAGGTGACAAAAGTTTTCATGAGGTGCTGAGGAACCTTTGTAGGAATGATTGAGATGGTTTGATGTCCTTGGCACAGAAGAATTGAGATGAGAATTCCAAGGATGATCCTGGAGGAGTGAAAGCTCTTAGCCTGGAAAACAGGAAGGGATCAAATTATCCCTAAATACATCCAGGTAAAATAGAATGGGGTTTGGAAAGAAACGGCCCCAAATTTGGCTTTATCCTGAATTTCCATTGTTGATTTTTAAGAAGAGTCCTGCTGATCCTGGGGTGGTTGGTTTTGGCATTGTTCAGTCCTGGGTTCCAAGTGGAGGAGCTGCTGTGCTCCTGTGTCCTGGACACACCTGAAGCCTCTGGCTTGGTTTGAGCTCCTCTCAGGTTCATCTCTGCTAAACTGAGCTGAATTTAGGCTCCAGTTCAGGTTCAGATTGGGTGTTTAAGGCTGGTGGAGAGGAGGGATTGCTCTGGGCTGAGTGCAGCACTTCTTTCCTTGTGACTCCTCTCTTCTTCCTCACCACTTCCCAGCAGAAAGCCCCAAACAGCTGGAGCTGCTGAAATCCAGAGGCAGGATGTGGATTCTGGGGATGGGAATTCTGTGAATATGAATTCTGGGGATATGAATTCTGTGGGTGTGAATTTTGGAGATGGGAATTCTGTGAATGTGAATTCTGTGGATGGAAATTCTCTGGATGTGGATTCTGTGGGATGTGAATTCTGTGAATGGGAATTCTGTGAATGTGAATTCTGTGGGTGTGAATTCTGTGAATTCTGTGGATGGGAATTGTGTGAATGTGAATTCTGGGGTTGTGAATTCTGTGGATGTGAACTGCTCCTAGGACACAGCTCTGTGATTTCACCTGAATCCAAAGCTGCTGCAGTGCCACAGGGGCCAGACTTGAAATGTGGAACATCTGTACCAAGAAATGGATTTGCTGAGAAGTGGAGAGGGCAGATTGTGTTTAAAGTCTTATCAAGTGGAACTGCTTAATTTGATTTTTAAAGTGTTTAAAGCACAGGTTTCTTCCTGGGGCATTCAGGTTTTTTGTTTGTTGGAGCTTCTTGGGGTATGAATGTCTGAACCCCTTCAGCCAAGGTGCCTTAGGGCCTTGTGAAGATCAGTGGATCTGGGAGAATTAATGAAATAAATTAATGAAATACAGTCATTTTTGTCCCAGGACAGACACAGGTGTGGTTGGATGGGGTCCAGCACAGATTTTGGTTTGCTGTGCCTGCAGAAAGCTCAGGGGGTGGCTGCTGGGCTCTGGGCAATCCTGAACACCTCTGGATATTTACAGTAATTTCACGATTATAAGCCGCACCTTTTTCATTGAAGAATCCAGCCTACTCCAGTAGTGCGGCTTATATTCAGATGCGGTTTATCTATGGACAAATCCTAGAGAAATGCCAACCCAGAAGTGAGAGCCGGCCGGGGAGGGCGCCTGGGGCTGCCTTTAAAGGCTTTGCTGGTCTGTGAAAACTGTTTGCAACTTGAGCACCTGACACCAAGCCCAGCTGGCAGCGATTCTGTTACTAATCTGTTACTAATTTGTTACTTTGTTACACATGGATCCTCACTAAAAAAAAAGGGGGGGGCGGGGAGTGCGGCTTATAATCAGGTGCAGCTTATAATTGTGAAATTACTGTATCCTGGACAGATCCAAGAGTCCCTGCCATGCTGAGCCCTCCATTCAACAACTCCCAAGGATTTTTTTTTTAATTTCCCATTATTAGTCCTGGAGCCCTCCTGCCTCCTCTTCCAGCAGGAAAACAGGAGGGAATCCATCTCCCTTTCCTCATGTGTGAGTCTCCCTTCCCAAACACTTGTCTTGCTGTCTCACCTGCTCCGTTTCCAGTTGGACTGGGAGCTCTGCAGGTGGCAAAGTGCTCCCTAAATCTGCTGGGGTGATGGAGGATGGCACAGCGAGCACCCGGTGGCAGCCAGGTGACACCAGGATGCCTTTGGGGACAATCTTTGTTTGACAAAACGTTGCTGAGGGCTGGGAAGACTGAATCCCTGCTGCGCCCAGGTCAGCCCAGGGCACACTCAGGTCATTGTGCCACAATCTCCCTGATTCCACCAGACCAGATGGAGCCAAAATCATAGATTACGTGAGTCCAACAGACTTTCTGTGGGCTTTTAATGGATGTTTTCAAGGGATGGTCTGTAGATTATGGGAAGGATGTTTGTTGTTGTAGCAAAAGTTAGGAAGGGCAGCGGTGGGAATGAATAATGTGGGGTCTGGGCATGGAATAAAGGCTTTGGGCTGGGGTAGAGGGAATTTTAATGCCAGGGCTGTACTTTGGGTTTGTGCCAAGCACGGGCTTGATGATCCAGAGGTGTTTTGTCAGCGCTGAGCTTGCCCAGAGCCAAGGCCTGTCCTGCCCCTCACAGGGAGGGACAGGGACAGGTGACCCCATGGCATGTCCCAGACTGTGTGACATAAATGAAGGGACAAAGGAGGGCACATTTGGGGCGATGGTGTTTCTCTTCCCAAGTGTCTGGCCCGTGTGAAGGGGCCCGGCTTGAACGTGCTGAACCCTCCCTGACAGCGTTGGAAATGAAGAGACGGGGTCTCCATGATTTGCTTGCAAGAAGCCATGAAGCCGTTTACTGATCCACAAAGCAAAGTTTATATACTTTTACTATTGTAGCTAAAAATAGCGCACCAATAATATTCCTGTAACTAAGGTATATTGCTTACTTTTAACTAGATAACATTGCTCAATCTAGACTTCCTTTAAGATAGCCAGGTTGATACAATATTTCCCATAAATCCCCATAAAACTGCATGCTAAGCACTCTGTACCAAGCACTTTCTTATCTTTTACATTCTTTCTCCAAAATCCCGCTTACTCCTGCCAAGTCTTGCGGCCTACTCACTCCTACCTAGGCTTGGGCCTACTCACTCCCACCAAGGCTTGGGCCTACTACGGCTGACAGATCCATGTCGGTTGTGACAAGTTGAGCAGTACTCGTAGTTCTGCTCTCTATTTGTATTCCCACACAGCCTGCCTATGGGAAGCAGGTATGAAAAACAAGTTTTATTGTTTTGGTAAAGTTGAAAAGGTTCAATAAAAAGACAGTAGGAGACACACATAAAGTAAAGGGTTAAAACAGTTGGGTGTTTGGTAAGTTGCTAAGAGTACATGGCTGCTTTGGGAAAGCTTTTTTAAATATATTTTACAATACATTAACTTGTTGCACATTGATAGTTCTTTATATAGAGTTAAATGTTTTTTGGGAACTGTTTAGCATAGCCACTCCTTGGGTTTGCTTTTTTAGAGTATGCATGTTTCTTGGCTTGTGGTTTTAATTTTCTTCTTATTAATTTTTAATTCGGGTGGTGGTCCTGGCCTTTTGCAGTTGGTGAGCGTTGATACTTGTTGTGTCAGCTGCAGGGTTTTTATTACACATTTACGGGTTGTTATTTAACTAAGCGGGTAGTTTAAGCATATTATTTCTAAAAAACTTATGTTTAACTTTTGCTATTAGAAGAAAAGAAAAAAACTTATATTCATACAGAGAAGCTATTTTAACATTATACACATAGCATTTATTTTAATAGTTGCGAAAAGCCAACAATATGTCATGCACTTATAACACAGGGAATTAATTCCTGGGTTTGATTTGCCTGTGTGCACAGCTTTAGCTTTCCCTATTAAACTGTTTCAACCCATGAATATCTGGTTTTTACCCTTCCACTCTGCCTGGTCCAGATTAGGGGGATGAGGAAGCAGCTCTGGGGGATTGGGGTGACACTTTGAGGAGCCCCGAAGGGAAATCTGGCAACTCCTTTTAGGACCAGCAACTCCTCCAGCAATTCCCAGCATGATCCATGGTGCTGGGAAGGATAAGGGTTTGACAGGAAGGTCTCACAGATATGTATGTATAGCAGAAAGATCTTTAAATGTAAAATCTGAAGAAAGTATAGAAATAATAGCAAGGTTTGATATAGAGGAAAAGAATTGCTGAGCCAGTCTTACTGAGTAGCTAAGAAGACAAAAAGCAAGTGAGTTGGAAGGGGCTTTTATGACTCTGATCAAAAAATGAACCCACCACAAACAAAAGATGTTTTTAGCAAGCAAAAAGATTTTCACAGACAAACAAAAATGCCATGTTGCAAGTAGAAAAAAAATCACAAAATTTTCCTCTACAAGAAAACTAAAAAACAACTTCTAGCTTAAACGGTAACGCATTAACTTTTTGTAATTTAAAAATAATAACATAAATATAGTAATGTTAGTAGTTAAAATAAGCGATAAGTAATAGTAAAACTATTACAGTAATTTCATGAATATAAGCCGCACCTTTTTCATTGAAGAATCCAGCCTACCCCAGTAGTGCAGCTTACATTCAGGTGTGGCTTATCTATGGACAAATCCCGGTGAAATGCCAACCTGGAAGTGAGAGCCGGCCGGGGAGGGCGCCTGGGGCTGCCTTTAAAGGCTTCGCTGGTCTATGAAAACTCTTTGCAACTTGAGCACCTGACACCAAACCCCACTGGCAGCGATTCTGTTACTAACTCATTACTTTGTTACACATGGATCCTCACTTAAAAAAAAAAAAAAAAGAAAAAGTGCAGCTTATATTCAGGTGCGGCTTATATATGGACAAATCCCATGGTCTACCAGGCTACCGGGAGGTGCGGCTTATAATCAGGTGCGGCTTATAATTGTGAAATTGCTGTAATTAGTAATAAAACGCACAGCAAAAGAAAAATATATAATGCTTTGTAACATAAATAAAACGAAACTTCAGGCCATCAGCTATAGGCTCATTCACAACCCACAACCATCCTAAACCTCATCTATACAATAAACAGCATCTTAAAAGAAATCTAAAACCTCCATCTCCAGCTCTTACACCATGGCAACATTTCCTTCCCAATCCTCCCCAGCATCTGGAATTTGTGGCTTCTCCATGTGTCAGGGCACTGCCATGTGCTGGTGGGACAGGACATCTGGGCTGTGTCATTTCTGGGATGTCACATTCCTCCCTGGGATGGGTTTGGGTGGTACCTGGAGCTGGATGTTTCCTGGGTTTGTTCACCACTTGTCAGAGCTGCTCTGAGCTCTGTGGGATGCAAACCCAAGGCATGGTGAAGCTTTCTTCAAAGAGGGATGGCTTGGAGGAGAGCAGGGGATGTGCTAGGGGAGGTGACAGGTGGCAGAATGAACATCCCACCCCAGTGCCCAGTTTTTGATTTTTACACTTCAGGACAGATGTGGAACAGCTGGGCAGAGTCCAGAACCCCACCAGGGGGTCAGAAGCATCACTGAAGAGGGAAGCATGGAACAGATGGGGCTCATTTATTCCATAATTGTGCTTTCCAACATTTTTTGGGCTGTAGGTTCCAGCATTCCTGTGTCAGGTGCTTTTCTTTCTCTGTGGGTGCTCCTGGCATTTGTAGAGAGCTGGAAAAGCCTTGTGTCTGTTCTGGTTCCCTTTCCTGCCTTTCACAGATTCCCAGAGGCTTCATGAGCTGCAGGTTGAAAATCCTGTCTGGGCAGAATGAACCTTTCTCTGAGGCCATGCAGGGAGGAGGAAATGCCATGGGCTGAGGGAATAACAGGATGGACCTGACCTGGGAGGAAGGCAGAGCTGGGATGCTTTTGTGCAGGTTTTTCCTAATCTGAAATAACAAAAGTGTCATTTGGAAGACACATGGGGAATGTCATGGGATGGCAGAGCAATGTGGTGATGCCTGAGGACTGGGCAGTGACACTTGGAATTTCCAAATTTCCCTTTTTCTGTGCAGGTGTTTGTGGTTTTCAGGTCAGTTGGAGATTTTGTGGAATCTCAGACTTGGATAGGAAATTTTCCTAATTATCCAGGACAACATTTTGGATTGGGAAAGGAAGGGAGAGCACACATGGGGATGACTTTTACATCTTTTGTTCCTCTTC